>CM057224.1:70335006-70935006 GCA_029891385.1 Erythroxylum novogranatense
ATAGAGTAAAGTTAGACAGACGATCTGCTCTCTATTTAAAGACCCATTCATGCTCAAGGTCCGAGATAGCTTGCCTATAATAGTAAATCAAAATCAAATGAAGAGTTCTATATGACAGACCATATAATCAAAGAGGTCTTAATGACGGTTTCAAGTTCTAGGTAGATATTTTTGTCTTTAATGGAGCATTTAGTATTGAAGGAGTTATTAATTGGATCACATATATTGAGCAGTTCTTTGCTTATCATGAGATCTTGAAAGAGAGGAAGGTAAAGCTAGTAGCTTATAGGTTTAAGGGAGTCACCTATGCTTGGTAGGAGAAAAACAAATAAAGGAGAAGACTTGATGGGAAGGATTCAATTTGATCTTGGACGTGAATGAAAAAGATAATTTGGAAAGATTTTCTACCCCTAGATTACAAGCAGATGTTATTCCAACAATACTGTTGATATAGACAAGGATCTAGGTTTGTGCAAGACTACACTACAAAATTATTGAGGTTATCTGGACGTGATGATATGGGAGAGCTAAAATGACAGATGATTTTGAGATTCTTGGAAGGTTTGAGACCTACCTTGTAGGACAAGATCGGTATATTACTAATTTAGATATGCAAAGGCTCAAAATTTTCGAACCTCCTTCATATGGCAATCATTTTCGAGAAGAGAAAGCTGCAGGTAAGAAGAAGGTGGACGAAAACAAGGAGGCTTTAAGAAGAACAATCCATATGTTAAGCCTGGACCTAGAGTTTGTTATTGGTATGCAGAATCAGGATATTTGACAAATTGGTGTCTTTAGCAAAAAGTGAATACTGTGGAGCACGAGAAAGATGACGATACTATGATCTGTGGACGATTAAGAGTATGAGAGCCAGGTGGAAGAAAATGAAGAGCGGAAAAATTATGTAATTCAAAAGTTATTATCAGCTTCAAAACAAGAAGATAAGACCCAACAACATCAATTGTTTTGCACAGGAAGCACAATTATAGATTGATTGTTTGATGTGATTATGGAGTGTCAATTTGGGAGTTACCTCTATGTCTTCATCAAGGTCAATGATATTTTTCGAGTCATTAGTAGTGGCACAAAGGACACAGGGTTGGTGGAACAGAAGATTCGTTCCCCCCAAATAGAACCCGATAATGCAAGAGCACTTTACTAGTAGAGATCCGATTCTGTGTAATTCACATGGAAGTTCAGTAGAGGATGAGCTAGGGAGAATTCCTTTTGTTGGTGGCATGAGGATCAAAACAGAGCACATATGAAAGCGAGTGGAGGGCGGTCTCACAGTGGTGAGAAGCATGTTGAAGAAATGGAAGATACAAATGTCATGTAGGAAGATCAATCGATGGAGCTCTTAGTGATCAACAAAGCTGTCACACAGGAGAATACTAGTATTGAAGGGAGTTGTTACTTCTCGGGGTCTCCTACACACTCTAGAAGAAGGACAGCTAGGAGGAAGGCTAAACAAAGGGGTTTCCCGTGAGAGGACCATTCTAGTGTGGAATACTAGAGTTAAATGACCCTCTTAAGCAGTCCATGGTGAGGGAGTTGGTAATGGATCGAAAACCAGTTTTGGTAGGTCTCCTAGAGACTAAAAATAAAGGCCCCGATTATTACATGCAGGTGTCTTTTTAGTTGCCTGATGGAAGATGATTACGAATCGTTCATGAAAAATTGTATGGAACGATGATGAACAAAGGTATTTCATTCATATTTTTAATGAGTACAGAAGGAGACTCTTATACTACCATTTGCTAGGTCACTATCGAATTGTAACAGAAAAGGATCTTTGTCTGACTAAGGGAATAAAGCGGTTTCTGAGAGGATGATTGTGAGAATAAAGGAGAGGATATTCTGTTGCTATGGTTTGCTAATGTGGCTGGGCCAACACAAAGGAGGACTCCAGCTTTGTGGCCCATGGCCCGAATCAGAAGATGAAGAGCTAAATGGGCAAAATCATTTGTATCATTTAACACCCCTCTTCAGTCAGACTCCGGAGAGATCGTGGATCGAACTTGAGAAGTAAAGTGGTGAAGGCACGTGCGGTGAGGGGCTTCGTAAGTAGATCTGCTACTTGTTGTTGGCTTGGATGTGTCAAGACAGATGAACCTAGATTAGCGCATCCAGAACCAGATGGAGATCTATCTCTAAGTGCTTGAATACGCTCATGGAAGATGGGGTTCTGGAGATGTGAATCGCGACTTGATCCATGAAAATAAAGGTATGGGGTCTTGATTTTGTATGTGGAAACAGCTCAAGATCTGAACGACCCACTTGAGTTCACATGTGGTTGAAGCTAGGCTTCGATATTCTGCCTCTGCTGAGGACCTACTGACTGTGGTTTGTTTCTTTGTCTTCCAGGAGATGGGAGATCTACCGAGGAACACGCAAAAGCCGGTTAGGGATCGTCGGCTGAATACGCAACTCGCCCAGTCGGAATCCGAGTATGACGTGAGTTTTAGATCTGAGTCTGCTGCGTAAAATAGTCCTTGGTTTTGTGTTCCTTTGAGGTATTTGAGTACGTGTTTGATAGCGTCCCAGTGTGATTGTCTTGGTGTTTGCATGAACTGACTTAGTTGTTGTGTGATGTAGGTGAGATCTGGTCTTGTGAAGTTCAGATATTGTAGCTTTCCAACAATTCTTCGGTAGTACTCTTGATCTTTGAGAAGTTCACCCTCATCGATGGTAAGTTTTCTTTCTGGTACTATGGGTGTCACGCATGGCTTGCTGTGATGCATGTTAGTTTCTTGTAGAAGATCCCGTATGTACTTTCCTTGGCTGAGAGTCATTCCCACTTCTGATCTGGCTATCTCAACTCCTAGGAAGAATTTTGCATACCCTAGGTCCTTGATTGTAAAGGCTTTGTCTAGGTCTTGTTTAACAGAAATTAGGCGGTCTTCCTCTGCTCCAGTGATGAGGATATCATCTACGTAGATGATGATAGCAATGAAACTAGAACCTAGGCCTTTGGTGTACAGGCAGTAATCTGCCTATGATTTTTCGAATCCCAACTGTTTGAGCTTTATTGTCAATTCCTTGTGCCACTGTCTGCCTGGTTGTTTAAGCCCGTAAATGGACTTCTTTAGTTTGCAAACTTGTCCCTCCTTTGCCTTCTTGTAACCTTGTGGTGGCTGCATGTACAATTCTTCCTCTATATGTCCATGTAAGTATGCATCATTTATATCACATTGCAGTATAGGCCAGTTCTTCATTGTAGCTATGGCTAGGAATGTCCTTATTGTCACAATCCGTGCTACAGGTGCAAAAACCTCTGAATAGTCCACCCCTTCTCTTTGGTTGAACCCCTTTGCCACCAGCCTTGATTTCAGTTTGTCAATTGTGCCATCTGAATTATACTTGACTTTGTAAACCCATTTTGATGCTATTGCTTTCTTACCCTTTGGTAGCTCTGTGAGAGTCCAGGTTTGATTGTCCTCCAGGGCCTCTAACTGTGCATTCATGGATTTCACCCAATCTTCTGACTTGCTTGCGGTCTCATAGGATATAGGTTCAAAAACAGCAGATACATTCCCTATGAATTCTTTGTATTTTGGGTTGTGTGTAACATGGAATTTTGACTGTTTGTCTTCCGGTGTCCCTGCAGAACCTAAAAAACCAAAAATGTTGTTACCATTATTGAGGGCAGAAATGGATTGATGAGCTGAAGCTTGATGGATGTAATCTTCAAGGTATTTTGGTAGAGTGTGTGTTCTTTGGCTTCTTCTCACATGGTTGTTTATAGCTGTAGGTTGAGGCTGGGGGGCTGTAGGCTCTGGTGTGGGTTCAATGCTTTGTGAGGTAGGTAACTCTGGCATATCTTCTTGGGCTATTGTCTGCATATCTTCGTTATCTACAGTACTGTGGGGAAAAAGGGGTAGGTGATTAGGGTTAGTGACTGTAGGTGTATTTGCAAAAGGAAAGATACTTTCATGGAATGTGACATCTCTTGAGCTGAAGATGGTTTTTGTACTGATATCCATCACTCGATAAGCTTTGTAATCTGGCATATAGCCTAGAAAAATGCATCTAAAGGATCTAGGATCTAGCTTTGTCTTGTTGGGTGTTTTATCTAAAGCAAAACATTGGCATCCGAACACTCTCAAGTGTGTATAGGTAGGGTTTTTATGATGTAGCTTCTCATATGGGGTTTTCCACTGCAGGACTTTGGTGGGAATCCTATTCAAGAGGTAGGTAGCAGTGAGGAGAGCCTCTCCCCAGTAGGATTTTGGTAAGTTTGCTATAAACAATAGTGCTCTTGTGAGTTGTAATAAGTGCTTGTGTTTGATTTCCACCACTCCATTCTGCTGTGGAGTGTAGGGACAACTTTTCTGATGTATTATACCTTTGTCTGCAAAGAATTTTCTGCACTCATGATTTAAGAATTCTTTCCCATTGTCTGTTTGAACTCTAAGTATTTTGGCATCATACTGCTTTTCTATGGATTTGATAAAATGGGTTATGGTATGGTATGTGTTGTCCTTGTGTTTGAGTAGAAAAGTCCAGGTGGCTCTAGTGTAATCATCAACAATGGTTAGGAAAAATTTGGATCCATTTAGGCTAGGTACTCTATATGGACCCCATAGATCCATGTGTAGGACCTCAAAGGGTTTATTGGTTTGTATTTGGTGTTTTGGGAAAGGTTTTCGGTGTTGTTTTGCCATGGGACAAATCTGACAATCGGAAAAATCGGATGTAAAACATTTGATTTCATTAATGTGCTGCATTTTTTCCTTAGAAACATGTCCTAGCCTATTATGCCAGGTATTAACCGAGACAGTAGCACTAAACACAAAATTCTGATTTTGGTAGAAGTCTAGGGAGGGTCCTTTCAAGGTTCCAGGGGGCATCAAATTGTGTTCTTCCAGCTCATACAGTCCATTTTTGGCCTTGATAACAGCTATAACATTGTTAGTCTGAAGGTCCCGCAAAAACAATTCATTAGACATGAAAATAGCTGTAATGTCATTTTGTGTTGTGAGCTTGTGCACAGAGAGTAAATTCTTGAAGAAATTAGGAATATGTAGGACTTCGTTTAGGGTGATTTGGTTTCCAATGGAGGTTTCACATACATGTGTCACATGCTGTTTTGTTCCATTTGGTAAAGTTACTGGTTCATACATTTTGTTTGGTTTGTGCTCATTGCAAAACCCAAGGTCTTGATCATATGAGATGAAGCACCTGAATCAACCAACCACATGCATTTATTTTCTGTATTGTCATTCAAGTTATTACCTGCAAAGTTTTCGAGCCCTCCAAACTTTACCTCACTTGTGGTTTTTGCTTTAATAGCCTTAGATATCTCCTGTTGAATGAAGGCTGCCAAGCCTTGTGAAATCTGTCCATTTTCCTCATTTTGCTCATGGCTTCCACGTGGATTCTCTGCAGGGGTATCAGCAATAGCTACAAGATTTGCTTTGTTCTTCTGGTTGGTTAGTTCTTTGTACCAATCGGGCACTCCATGGATCTTGAAACAAGTTTCAATGGTATGTCCTGATTTCTCACATTTCTCACAATATTTGTCTTCCTTCTTATTGTATGTCTTCTTGGTGTTTCTGCCACCTTTCCTTGAGCTGAAATTGGTTTGTCGTGCCATCATAGCTACATTTAGATTGCTGTCATTGTTGGAATTTACTGTTTTCTGCCTTTCTACTGTTTGCATCATTGCAAATGCTTTGTTGACCATTGGTAATGGTTCCATTAGCAAGACTTGGTTGACCACATGTTCATAGTCCTCATTTAGTCCCATAAGAAATTGGACCAGTCTATGTGTGTTGTCCTTCATAGAAATGGCTCTGGCCGCCTCACAGGTGCACGTTGGTATAGGATTTAGGCTAGCTAGATCATCCCAAAGCTTCTTTAGTTTAGTGTAATAGGCAGAAATAGTAAGATTACCTTGTTTAAAAGAACTGATCTCTCTCTCTATTTGATACAGCAGTGGCCCATTTGCTTCCCCGAATCTTTCTCTCAACTCTTCCCAGAGTTCTTTGGCTGTGGAGAATGACAAAAAAGCATCACTCAGCTCCTTAACCATGGAGTTGAGGATCCATGACTTGACCATTGAGTCTGCACGTTTCCATCTGGACTGGAGTGCTCGATCTTCCATGGGTTGTGTACATGTTCCATCAACGAGAGACAGCTTGTCTTTGGCACATAGTGCTATCATCATGGCTTTGCTCCAGGTTAGGTAATTATTTCCATTTAACAGAGCAGTAACTAGTACTGCCCCAGGATTTTCTGTGTTTGTGATGGAGTAAGTTTCTAGGTCAGGATTGTGTGTAGGGTTGCTGGCTTCACTGTCATCAGCCATGTTAGACATTTTGGGTATAGGTTAGGTTGGATCAAGCCTTACTCTCTGATACCATGAAAAATTGTATGGAACGATGATGAACAAAGGTATTTCATTCATATTTTTAATGAGTACAGAAGGAGACTCTTATACTACCATTTGCTAGGTCACTATCGAATTGTAACAGAAAAGGATGCTGTACAACTAAGGGAATAAAACGATTTTTACAGAGGATGATTGTGAGAATAAAGGAGAGGATATTCTGTTGCTATGGTTTGCTGATGTGGCTGGGCCAACACAAAGGAGGACTCCAGCTTTGTGGCCCATGGCCCGAATCAGAAGATGAAGAGCTAAATGGGCAAAATCATTTGTATCATTTAACAGTTCACATCACTATAATGGGCACAATTAATAGAAGCAGTGACCAACTTCTTCATCTTCATTGCTAGCTGCGAGATAATTCTCCTCCATTTGAAGTCACGTTAATATATGCTTCAAACTATGCGTTTCAGACGACACAATTGTGGACGGACATACAACTTATTCAATCAGGTACACAGAATCCTTGCTTAGTAGTTGGAGATTTTAATGGTCCCTTGAATTCCAATGAAACAGAAGGTGGAGCTAGATATAGAATGGGTTTTAGCTGAGAGCTTTCTCAACTTTACCAACATGTTAGTCTACTGGACTTATGGGCAACAAGTTGATTATTTACACCGTCTAATAAGCAACAGGGAGATATGTTGATACAGAAGAAGCTTGGCAGAGCCCTGGTGAATCAATCTGATGGAACTCGGATTCAATCAAACAGTAATGACGAAAAGAACATAGCAAAAAGAATGAAGTGGATTGAATAGAACTGATAGTATATTCACTATGACATAAAAGAGGAGAGTACCAATTGCTATTGTAAGGTGCAGCGTCCCTCTAAACCAATGCTCTCCTCAGAGGCACGATTACAATTTGAATACCCAGGAATAATCTTCTTCTATTCCCTGATAGTCCTATTTAAAGATCACCAGCTCTATAACAAACTGTCCCTCCCAAGAGAATGATTACGTGGAATATTGTTATAACAAACTAACATCTCGTAACCTTATTGAAATCATTTAAAATTATTCTATTTCTTTGGCATCAAGTTGCTTTAGCTGGATCTTTAGTATGTGGGCTGAAGGTTGGATCATTAGTGACTGAATTGGACTTCTTCTTCCTCCTCCCATACACCTTCAAAGGCCTATCATTACTTTCCCCAATCACACTCACCTTGTCCACAAGGTGGAAATCTGGAAATTGTAAGTCTACATCTGCAGTTTTTTCCCAAGTAGCTTCAAAGCTAGGAAGATTTTTCCACCCAATCAACACCTCCTTGCCATCCTCCCTCATTCTAAATGCCTTGACCGACTCTGGTTCCACTTGCCATTCCATGCTATCAGTAAGCATTGGTGGTAAGGGCTGAATGTGGTGATGAGCTCCAACAACCTTCTTCAATTAGGAAATGTGAAAAACAGGACGAATGTGTGACTCAGCAGGTAACTCTAATTTATAGGCAACACGACCAATTTTTTTCAGAAACCCGATATGGCCCAAAAAAACGTGGAGATAGCTTCTCATTCAAATGTCGAGCCAATGATCGCATAAGATAGGGCTGGAGCTTTAGATATGCGAAATCACCCTCCTGAAATTCAATGTCTCGGCGATGGCCATCAGCTGTTTGCTTCATGTAATTTTAGACCTTCAACAACTGATCCCTCAATTCCAGCAACATAGCATCCCTCTCTTTTAATAATAAATCCAAATCAAAGTTGGAAGTAGAATTGACAGGTTCATACCTGACTAAAGGTGGAGGATGACGACCATAAACCACTTTGAATGGAGTACTGCGAAGTGTAGAGTGGTAGGAGGTATTAAAGAAATACTCTGCCCATGGAAGCCATTGTACCCATTCCTTTGGACGTGCCATTGTAAAACATCTCAAATAAGCCTCTAAGCTACGGTTGACAACCTCGCTTTGCCCGTCCATTTGAGGGTGGTAAGCAGTACTCCGGGTTAACCGAGTTTGCTGCAATCGAAAAAGCTCCATCCAAAAATGACTTAAAAAAATCTTGTCACAGTCCGATACAATGGAACGGGGAAATCCATGTAATTTGACCACACCCAAAATAAAAACTTCTGCCACTTTCTTGGCATTAAAAGGATGCTTCAAAGGCATAAAATGGTTGTACTTACTTAGGCGGTCCATAACAACAAAGATGACATTGTATCCATGGGATTTAGGCAATCCCTCCACAAAGTCCATACTAATATCCTCCCACACCTCTTTTGGTATTGGTAATGGTTGCAAAAGGCCCGCCGGAGAAAGGTTGTCATATTTCATTTGCTGACATATTGGGCAAGAGGCCACAAACTTCTGAATATCTACTTTCATGCCTTCCCAAAATACCTCTCGAATAAGCATTTTATACGTGTTTCAAAAATCCTCCATGTCCTCCCATTGGTGTGGAATGGAACTCAGTTAAGAGTTGCTGGACCATCTCTGAATCCTTCGGTATTACGACCCGGTTCTGGTACAAAAGGAGTCCATTGTGTAATGCCCAACCTTTTCTGTTGGACCCCGAACTTTTGATGATAATTAGAAATATTAAAATGAATATTAATGAGAAAGAAATTGGTGAGACAATTTATGAATTTAAGAAAATTTGTTGAAATTAAGAAAAATTTATGAGAAAAAAATTGTTTAGTTTTGAGGACTTTGATATTTGAATGAATTTATATGGATTATGAGAGGAAAGAGAATGAGTTAATTGAAATGGGAGTGGAAAATCAAGAAAGAAAGAAAGAAAGTGAGAGAATTTAAAAAATTAAGAAAGTTGACTTTTTGAGATATAAAGTTTGACTTGAGATAGTTGACTTTTTGTTTAAGGCAAAATTTGAGAAAATTGTCTTATGAAAACTTGTAGTTTATGTTAAGAGCTTTCTGTAGCCATAAAGTTTAATATTTTTTGATATCGGAAGTGAGAGTTATGATCAGTCAAAGTTCGCTTGGAGTTTGACTTTTTGAAGAAAAAGTTGACTTTTTGATTTAGGCAAAATTCGAGAAAATGATCAACATGAAAATTGTAGCCTCTGTCGAGAGCTTTTTGTGGACATAAAGTTTGCTATTTTTCGATGTCGGGATTGAGAGATATGATTTTTCGAAGATATGCTTTGTTTTGAAAATGCTATTAAGTATAGATTTGTGTGTTCTATGCTTCGAGGCCACTCGTTGTATGGATTTAGTCTGAATTGGAGTAAGTAGTCTTCATGAAAGTTTTAGATGATATTTTTATCTTTCCATTGATATACAATTTTTCGATATCGGGGCTAGGAGTTATGAGCGATTAAAAATTGGAAGTCGTTTAGGAAAAGTTGTTTTGGACGAAATCTTTGATTGAGTTTTTGACCTCTTTCGAGACCTAATTTGATTTTGAGTTCTTCAGGGAAGTTGTAGAGCTTCCTTTGATCTTTTTATTGACACAAAATTTGTTAAATTCTGAGTTTGGGATCGAGAGATATGATTTTTGAAAAGTTCGGTTTTGAAGTTCCGTTACTTTGTTTTTTATCCGATCCCTTTCGTAATCTTTTGCTTATAATTCCTTCGTCCGACATCCGATTGATTTGATTCTCGAAGCGTTGGATTCCTAAGACAATTAATTTCATTTTATTGAAGAATTATAATTTTTAGGAGATTAAATGGAAGGAGATTGATTGAACCAAAGTAAGAGATTTGGTTATAGGTTATAAGTTGGATAATTTTCTGAACATGGTTTGGTATTTTGCGAAATTCGGGAGCTGTACAACTCCGATTGAGTTGATTCTTAAATCCAAATAAAATTAAGATATGGGGCTACAAATCATGTGAAGGGATCGAAATTTAATTTCATCCCTAAGATTGTTAAATTCTGGAATTAAGTTAGCGTAATGTTCAGTCTGGGATTTTTCGCAGGTCCGATAGTATTTCGGCTATAACTTCTTCGTTTCTGATCCGAATTGAGCGCAGTCTGTGGCGTTGGATTCATATGATTGAGAGGAACATTTCTCTAGAAGGAAGTTTTAACAAATTTCTTTCAAATTGATAGTGCGAATCAGACCCGCAAGTGAGAATAACCTAAAGGTAAATGTAAGGGCATTTTGGTCTTTTAGTCACCATTTAAATGACATGGAAACATATCAAATGAATGAGTGTCGTTGGAAGAGTCTAGAAAATGAAAGAAGAGAAATAAAAAGAGTAGAGCACGATGATGAGAGAGAAAAGAAGAATAAGAAAGAAAGGAAGAGTGGAGAGCTTCGGCCATGGGGAGAAAGAAGAGAGGGAAAGAAAATTTTTGAATTTTGGGAGCTTCTAAGAAGGATTTCAAGTTGTTCTTAAAGAGAAAGGATGGAAAGGAAGGAAAGCTTCCCTTGGGCTTTGCAAAAATCCGAAAATGAAGGGAGAATAAGGTAAGAGGAAATTTTGAACTTTGAGATTTTCTTGAGTTTTTGATTGCTTTAGCATGATACTGATATGGGTTTGTGGTATTTGAAGTTAATTTGAGAGATTGTTAAGTATGTTGGATTTAATTTTGGATTTATGTGAGTAGGGATTTTGCCCAATTTTAGAATTTGGAATTTTTGGAAATTAATAGCTTAGAATTATAGGAAATATGATGAATTGGTGATATATGAAATCAATTTTGAAGAAATTGTGATTTATGATATTGAATTTAGATAAATTGGTTTAGGCCAATTTTGAGAATTGAGGATTTTTTGAAATTGAGGATTTAGATATCTTGAAATGAGTATGAATTGATGAATTATGACATCAATTTTGAAAATTAAGTTATTTATGAGATTAAATTTGAGTGAATTGGTTTAGGTAAAAGTTTGAATTTGAGGATTTTAGAAATTCTTGTTTTAGAAAGCTTGGAAATATGATGATTATGAATTTCCGATAGTTAATTTTGATAATTATGCATATTATGATATTTATTTTGGATAATTATGGCTTAGGAATTTTAAAGTTGAGGAAAGAAGAAGGAATTTGGAGATTGATGCTTTGGACAAAATATTAGCATGGATATGAGGTGGGTAGACGTTTATTTATTGAATTTTAAGCATAAGCATGTGATTTGAAAATTAAGAAGAAAAGCTTTGAAAAAAATTATTGTTTATGTAAATGTTTGAAAGATTATGTTTTCAAAGGATTAAATTCCTTATTTTATAAATGATTTTAAGAAATTACAAGATTGAAGAAATTTATGGTTTTGAATTATTAGATAAATTTGAAAAGTGGGCTTTATGAATATGAATATGTTTGAGTTATGTTTAAAAGAAATACATTGCATTCATATTTATGATTTAGATTGATACGTGATCAAATTGATGATTTTGGATTGAATGTGGATTGCTATATGTTTTCATGCTTGGATATGTGGTTGAAATATGAAAATATGAAAATCAAGATTTTTGAAAAGTGCCTTCGGGCAATTTGAATTTCCTTTTCGCTTATGTGTTATGTGGGTTTGGTTAGGTCCCTTGTGAGTCAGTGCACTGTCTCTATTTGTTTGAAGCCTTCTCCCGGCTGCCCGCTAGCGGCATGGAGCTCCGATTTCGGACTCCTTTCACGGCTAGACTGGACCGCTATGCGGGAAAGTATAGTATGTTCTGTTTACGGCTGCACAAGACCGCTATGCGGGAATGTGCAGTACGTTCTGTTTGGACCAAACCAGACCATTTGATGTGTTTTGTGTATTTCCTTCTGTCTATAAGTGTGTTGCATTGCATCATCTGAAAAAAAGAATGTGAAAATTTTTGAGAAATAAATTATGGTGGGTTTTTCAACTGAAGAGTGATTGCATTTGTTTTGGCAATATTTTGAAAAGTGTGAAAAATAAGAAATTTACAAAATTTCTAATGTGAAATTTCGGAAATAAATGGTAAAGTTTTTCTAAATATGTTTTCGCTTATTTTTCAATATATAAACATATTATCCACGAACTATTTTAGCTCACCCCCCTCCCCCCTTTCATCCCCATCTCCAGGTATACAAGCAGGAGATTGGATGAAAGATTGTCAGGACACTTGTTCGATTTGTGTACACTTCTGTATCTTGAGCATTTTGTAATTTTGTAAATGGCTTGAAAAGCCATTAAGGACTTATAAGAAATCAAATGATGATGTGTTTGGAATCATTGAATTTGTATATGAAATTGTGTGACATTGAGTACGATAATGATATTGATTTAGGAAATTGTGTATGGGATTTAAGATTGCAATGTGTATTGGAATTGGACATGATTAATGTTTTGAAGTGGTTTAGATATAGGAGTGTGTTTATCAGCTGAGATCCCGGACGGAGGGTCCGGTAGATTTTGATTGATTGTATGATTGGTTGGGGATTTAGAAGTGTGTTTTTCGTTACTTTGCAGGTTTTGGGTTAAATGAATGAGTGTCGTTTGAGGAGTCTAGAAAATGAAAGAAGAGAAATAAAAAGAGTAGAGCACGATGATGAGAGAGAAAAGAAGAATAAGAAAGAAAGGAAGAGTGGAGAGCTTCAGCCAAGGGGAGACAGAAGAGAGGGAAAGAAAATTTTCGAATTTTGGGAGCTTCTAAGAAGGATTTCAAATTGTTCTTAAAGAGAAAGGATGGAAAGGAAGGAAAGCTTCCCTTGGGCTTTGCAAAAATCCGAAAATGTAGGGAGAATAAGGTAAGAGGAAATTTTGAACTTTGAGATTTTCTTGAGTTTTTGGTTGCTTTAGCATGATACTGATATGGGTTTGTGGTATTTGAAGTTAATTTGAGAGATTGTTAAGTATGTTGGATTTAATTTTGGATTTATGTGAGTAGGGATTTTGCCCAATTTTAGAATTTGGAATTTTTGGAAATTAATAGCTTAGAATTATAGGAAATATGATGAATTGGTGATATATGAAATCAATTTTGAAGAAATTGTGATTTATGATATTGAATTTAGATAAATTGGTTTAGGTCAATTTTGAGAATTGGGGATTTTTTGAAATTGAGGATTTAGATATCTTGAAATGAGTATGAATTGATGAATTATGACATCAATTTTGAAAATTAAGTTATTTATGAGATTAAATTTGAGTGAATTGGTTTAGGTAAAAGTTTGAATTTGAGGATTTTAGATATTCTTGTTTTAGAAAGCTTGGAAATATGACGATTATGAATTTCCGATAGTTAATTTTGAGAATTATGCATATTATGATATTTATTTTGGATAATTATGGCTTAGGGAATTTTAAAGTTGAGGAAAGAAGAAGGAATTTGGAGATTCGATGCTTTAGACAAAGTATTCGCATGGATATGAGGTGGGTAGTACGTTTATTTATTGAAAATTAAGGATAAACATGTGATTTGAAAAATTAAGAAGAAAAGCTTTGAAAAAAATATTATTGTTTATGTAAATGTTTGAAAGATTATGTTTTCAAAGGATTAAATTCCTTATTTTATAAATGATTTCAAGAAATTACAAGATTGAAGAAATTTATGGTTTTGAATTATTAGATAAATTTGAAAAGTGGGCTTTATGAATATGAATATGTTTAAAAGAAATACATTGCATTCATATTTATGATTTAGATTGATACGTGATCAAATTGATGATTTTGGATTGAATGTGGATTGCTATATGTTTTCATGCTTGGATATGTGGTTGAAATATGAAAATATGAAAATCAAGATTTTGAAAAGTGCCTTGAGCAATTTGAATTTCCTTTTAAACTTATGTGTTATGTGGGTTTGGTTAGGTCCCTTGTGAGTCGATTACTTTGTCTCTATTTGTTTGAAGCCTTCTCCGGCTGCCCATAGCGGCATGGAGCTCCGATTTCGACTCCTTTCACACTAGGCCCCGACATGCTATGCGGAAAAGTGTAATCGTTATGTTTACGGTACCTGGGGACCGCTTATCTTGGAAATGTGCGATCGTTCTGTTTGGACCAAACCGCACCATTTGATGTGTTTTGTGTATTTAGTTACGTACTATAAGTGTGTTGCATTGCATCATCGAAAAAATGAATGTGAAAATTTTTGAGAAATAAATAATGGTGGGTTTTCAAGCTGAAGAGTGATTGCATTTGTTTTGGCAATATTTTGAAAAGTGTGAAAATAAGAAATTTGCAAAATTTCTAATGTGAAATTCGAAATAAATGGTAAAGTTTTTCTAAATATGTTTTAAACTTATTTTTCAATATATAAACATATTATCCACGAGCTATTTTAGCTCACCCCCCTCCCCCCTTTCATCCCCATCTCCAGGTATACAAGCAGGAGATTGGATGAAAGACTGTCAGGACACTTGTTCGATTTGTGTACACTTCTGTATCTTGAGCATTTTGTAATTTTGTAAATGGCTTGAAAAGCCATTAAGGATTTATAAGAAATCAAATGATGATGTGTTTGGAATCATTGAATTTGTATATGAAATTGTGTGACATTGAGTGCGATAATGATATTGATTTAGGAAATTGTGTATGGGATTTAAGATTGAAATGTGTATTGGAATTAGACATGATTAATGTTTTGAAGTGGTTTAGATATAAGAGTGTGTTTATCTGCTGAGATCCTGGACAGAGGGTCCGGTAGATTTTGATTGATTGTGTGATTAGTTGGAGATTTAGAAGTGTGTTTTTCGTTACTTTGCAGGTTTTGGGTTAGGTCAAAGGCAGCCGTTATGCTGCCAAATTTTCGTTAGATAATAAGTTGAAAAAGAAAAATAAATAAGAACTAGATGATTTTGGATGAGATTTATGATTTGTATGAAAGATGATTAAAGTGTGTAAGAAATTTGGCATGAGAAAGAATTTCCAAGAAAAAGGATACAAGATTACTTTGTATGAGTTTGATAAATGAATATAAGAAAAAGAAAAAAAATTCATACCAGATTTTCGTATTGGATTTAGTTTTAGGTTTCCAATGTGACGCTTCTTTAAGATATTTTATGCACGGATGTCGGACATTTGTTATGCTTTCCGATTTGCTTCCGTATCGATTCTGTTTTCGATTCGCATTTGTTTTGCTTCCGCTTGCTTTGTGATTCGAGTTCGCTTTTGCTATTGGCTTCCGCATTTTGTTTCCGATTCGAAATTTCGATACGAAATTTCCGTTCCCATTCGCATTCATTTCTTTCGCCTCGTTCTTCGTATCCGTGCCTGCTTTTCGGTTGGGATCCGGTTCCCTGATCGGGTCCCAACATAGATGGTATCAGAGCCCAGTATTATGATCATACTTGGGGAACATGATTATCGAGAATGAATTTAGTGACTGTTTGATTGAGGTTAAGAAATTTGATTGATATTAGGAATGTGTTAATGAAAATGAGCTTCAGAATGTTTGATGAATTGGAGATAAATTGATTTTGACTATGCTTATGCTTTAAAGAAAGAGGAAGTGAATTCTTGCAAGATGAGACAAATGATGGATGGTCCCTTAAGGTTCATTAAGATTCAGAAATAGTGATTAAGTTAAGAATGTATGTGATGGGAAATGGATAAAAAAGTAATTTGACTATGGTTAGGCGGATGTGTTACTTGATGACTAAGTATGAATTTCGAGGACGAAATTCTTTTAAGAGGGGGAGAAATGTTGGACCCCGAACTTTTGATGATAATTAGAAATATTAAAATGAATATTAATGAGAAAGAAATTGGTGAGACAATTTATGAATTTAAGAAAATTTGTTGAAATTAAGAAAAAATTATGAGAAAAGAATTGTTTAGTTTTGAGGACTTTGATATTTGAATGAATTTATATGGATTATGAGAGGAAAGAGAATGAGTTAATTGAAATGGGAGTGAAAAATCAAGAAATAAAGAAAGAAAGTGAGAGAATTTGAAAAATTAAGAAAGTTGACTTTTTGAGATAGAAAGTTTGACTTGAGAGAGTTGACTTTTTGTTTGAGGCAAAATTTGAGAAAATTGTCTTCTGGAAACTTGTAGTTTATGTTAAGAGCTTTCTGTAGCCATAAAGTTTGATATTTTTCGATATCGGAAGTAAGAGTTATGATCAGTCAAAATTCGCTTGGAGTTTGACTTTTTGAAGAAAAAGTTGACTTTTTGATTTAGGCAAAATTCGAGAAAATGATCAACATGAAAATTGTAGCCTCTGTAGAGAGCTTTTTATGGACATAAAGTTTGCTATTTTTCGATGTCGAGATTGAGAGACATGATTTTTCGAAGATATGCTTTGTTTTGAAAATGCTATTAAATATAGACTTGTGTGTTCTATGCTTCGAGGCCACTCGTCGTATGGATTTAGTCTGAATTGGAGTAAGTAGTCTTCATGAAAGTTTTAGATGATGTTTTTATCTTTCCATTGATATAAAGTTTGCAATTTTTCGATATCGGGGCTAGGAGTTATGAGCGATTAAAAATTGGAAGTAATTTAGGAAAAGCTGTTTTGGACGGAATCTTTGATTGAGTTTTTGACCTCTTTCGAGACCTAATTTGATTTTGAGTTCTTCAGGGAAGCTGTAGAGTTTCCTTTGATCTTTTTATTGACACCAAATTTGCCAAATTCCGAGTTCGGGATCGAGAGATATGATTTTTGAAAAGTTCGATTTTGAAGTTCCGTTACTTTGTTTTTTATCCGATCCCTTTCGTAATCTTTTGCTTATAATTCCTTCGTCCGACATCCGATGGATTTGATTCTTGAAGCGTTGGATTCCTAAGACAATTAATTTCATTTTATTGAAGAATTATGATTTTTAGGAGATTAAATGGAAGGAGATTGATTGAACCAAAGTAAGAGATTTGGTTATAGGTTATAAGTTGGATAATTTTCTGAACATGGTTTGGTATTTTGCGAAATTCGGGAGCTGTACAACTCCGATTGAGTTGATTCTTGAGGCCAAATAAAATTAAGATATGGGGCTACAAATCATGTGAAGGGATCGAAATTTAATTTCATCCTTAAGATTGTTAATTTCTGGAATTAAGTTAGCATAATGTTCAGTCTCGGATTTTTAGCAGGTCCGATAGTATTTCGGCTATAACTTCTTCGTTTCTGATCCAAATTGAGCGCGGTCGGTGACGTTGGATTCGTATGAGAGGAACAGTTCTCTAGAAGGAAGTTTTGACAAATTCCTTCGAATTGATAGTGCGAATCAGACCCGCAAGTGAGAATAACCTAAAGGTAAATGTAAGGGCATTTTGGTCTTTTAGTCACCATTTAAATGACATGGCAACATATTAAATGAATGAGTGTCGTTGGAAGAGTCTAGAAAATGAAAGAAGAGAAATAAAAAGAGTAGAGCACGATGATGAGAGAGAAAAGAAGAATAAGAAAGAAAGGAAGAGTGGAGAGCTTCGGCCATGGGGAGAAAGAAGAGAGGGAAAGAAAATTTTCGAATTTTGGGAGCTTCTAAGAAGGATTTCAAGTTATTCTTAAAGAGAAAGGATGGAAAGGAAGGAAAGCTTCCCTTGGGCTTTGCAAAAATCCGAAAATGTAGGGAGAATAAGATAAGAGGAAATTTTGAACTTTGAGATTTTCTTGAGTTTTTGGTTGCTTTAGCATGATAATGATATGGGTTTGTGGTATTTGAAGTTAATTTGAGAGATTGTTAAGTATGTTGGATTTAATTTTGGATTTATGTGAGTAGGGATTTTGCCCAATTTTAGAATTTGGAATTTTTGGAAATTAATAGCTTAGAATTATAGGAAATATGATGAAGTGGTGATATATGAAATCAATTTTGAAGAAATTGTGATTTATGATATTGAATTTAGATAAATTGGTTTAGGCCAATTTTGAGAATTGTGGATTTTTTGAAATTGAGGATTTAAATTCTTGAAATGAGTATGAACTGATGAATTATGACATCAATTTTGAAAATTAAGTTATTTATGAGATTAAATTTGAGTGAATTGGTTTAGGTAAAAGTTTGAATTTGAGGATTTTAGAAATTCTTGTTTTAGAAAGCTTGGAAATATGATTATTATGAATTTCCGATAGTTAATTTTGAGAATTATGCATATTATGATATTTATTTTGGATAATTATGGCTTAGGGAATTTTAAAGTTGAGGAAAGAAGAAGGAATTTGGAGATTCGATGCTATGGACAAAGTATTCGCATGGATATGAGGTGGGTAGTACGTTTATTTATTGAATTTTAAGCATAAGCATGTGATTTGAAAAATTAAGAAGAAAAGCTTTGAAAAAAATATTATTGTTTATGTAAATGTTTGAAAGATTATGTTTTCAAAGGATTAAATTCCTTATTTTATAAATGATTTCAAGAAATTACAAGATTGAAGAAATTTATGGTTTTTGAATTATTAGATAAATTTGAAAAGTGGGCTTTATGAATATGAATATGTTTGAGTTATGTTTTAAAGAAATACATTGCATTCATATTTATCATTTAGATTGATACGTGATCAAATTGATGATTTTGGATTGAATGTGGATTGCTATATGTTTGCATGCTTGGATATGTGGTTGAAATATGAAAATATGAAAATCAAGATTTTTGAAAAGTGCCTTCGGGCAATTTGAATTTCCTTTTCGCTTATGTGTTATGTGGGTTTGGTTAGGTCCCTTGTGAGTCAGTGCACTGTCTCTATTTGTTTGAAGCCTTCTCTCGGCTGCCCGCTAGCGACATGGAGCTTCGATTTCGGACTCCTTTCACGGCTACAATCGGACATTATGCGAGAAAGTGTAATGCGCTCGCTTTCTGGATGCACGTGACCGCTATGCAGAATGTGCGATGCGTTCTTTGGACCAAACCGGACCATTTGATGTGTTTTGTGTATTTAGTTACGTACTATAAGTGTGTTGCATTGCATCATCGAAAAGCGAGAATGTGAAAATTTTTGAGAAATAAATAATGGTGGGTTTTTCAACTGAAGAGTGATTGCATTTGTTTTGGCAATATTTTGAAAAGTGTGAAAAATAAAAAATTTGCAAAATTTCTAATGTGAAATTTCGGAAATAAATGGTAAAGTTTTTCTAAATATGTTTTCGCTTATTTTTCAATATATAAACATATTATCCACGAGCTATTTTAGCTCACCTCCCCTTTCATCCCCATCTACAGGTATACAAGCAGGAGATTGGATGAAAGACTGTCAGGACACTTGTTCGATTTGTGTACACTTCTGTATCTTGAGCATTTTGTAATTTTGTAAATGGCTTGAAATGCCATTAAGGATTTATAAGAAATCAAATGATGATGTGTTTGGAATCATTGAATTTGTATATGAAATTGTGTGACATTGAGTACGATAATGATATTGATTTAGGAAATTGTGTATGGGATTTAAGATTGAAATGTGTATTAGAATTGGACATGATTAATGTTTTGAAGTGGTTTAGATATAGGAGTGTGTTTATCTGCTGAGATCCCGGACGGAGGGTCCGGTAGATTTTGATTGATTGTGTGATTGGTTGGGGATTTAGAAGTGTGTTTTTCGTTACTTTGCAGGTTTTGGGTTAGGTCAAAGGCAACCATTATGCTGCCGAATTTTCGTTAGATAATAAGTTGAAAAAGAAAAATAAATAAGAACTAGATGATTTCGGATGAGATTTATGATTTGTATGAAAGATGATTAAAGTGTGTAAGAAATTTGGCATGAGAAAGAATTTCCAAGAAAAAGGATATAAGATTACTTTGTATGAGTTTGATAAATGAATATAAGAAAAAGAAAAAGAAAATTTATACCGGATTTTCGTATTGGATTTAGTTTTAGGTTTCCAATGTGACGCTTCTTTAAGATATTTTATGCACGGATGTCGGACATTTGTTATGCTTTTCGATTTGCTTCCGTATCGATTCTGTATTCGATTCGCATTTGCTTTGCTTCCGCTTGCTTTGTGATTCGAGTTCGCTTTTGCTATTGGCTTCTGCATTTTGTTTTCGATTCGAAATTTCGATACAAAATTTCCGTTCCCATTCCCATTCGTTTCTTTCGCCTCGTTCTTTGTATCCGTGGTTGCTTTTCGGTTGGAATCCGGTTCCCTGATCGGGTCCCAACATTTTCTACTGTTTAGATCAGCCCACAACTCCCCGACAAGTTTGGACAGCTTTGGGTCTGCCAGTATTGCCGCCACGAGAGTGTCTTTGTGAAGCGCTTGAGACGCTGTGATGCTGTGAAATTCAGCCCCAACATGTAAACGGGATAAAGCATCAGCGGCAACATTTTCTTTCCCTGGCCTATACTGGATGTCAAATACATAGCCCATTAACTTAGTGAGCCATTTCTGATATTTGTGAGCCACCAATCTCTGTTCCAATAGGTATTTGAGGCTTTTTTGGTCTGTCTTGACTACAAAATGATTTCCCAATAAGTAGTGACGCCATTTTTGGATAGCAAATACAATCGCCATCAGCTCACGCTCATATACCGACCTCACCCGCTGCTTGTCTGATAATGCGTGGCTTAAGAATGCAATGGGCCTACCATGCTGTGATAAGACAACCCCCACTCCTGAGCCAGATGCATCGGTCTCCAGCGTAAATGGTGTACTGAAATCTGGAATTGCTAACACCGGAACAGCTATCATGGCATCTTTCAACTGTTGGACAGCCTCTGTTGCCTGTTCGTTCCAACTGAAGGAGTCCTTTTTGAGTAGCTTAGTAAGCGGGGCCGCAATCTGGCCATACCCCTTGACGAATCGTCTATAGTAACCCGTCAATCCAAGGAATCCTCGCAGCTCCTTTGTGTTAGTTGGAAGAGGCCATTCTTTCATCACCTGAAGTTTCTCCGGATCAGCTCTTACCCCATCTTGGCCTATGATGTGACCAAGGTACTCCAAGCTACTTTGCCCAAAGCTACACTTCTTGTAGTTCACAAACAACTCATTTTTTTGAAGAATGTTCAACACTAGCCGAATGTGTTCCACATGCTCCGCCATAGATTTACTGAAAATCAAAATGTCGTCAAAAAAGACAAGCACACATTTACGTAATAAACCTTTAAATACCAAGTTCATGAGTGATTGGAACGTCGTCGGAGCATTGGTTAGGCCAAAGGGCATAACCAAGAACTCGTAATGTCCTTCATGTGTTCGAAAAGCAGTCTTGTGGACATCAGAGGGATGCATCCGGATTTGGTAATAGCTGGATTTGAGGTCCAACTTAGTGAACAGTTTGGCACCGAATAACTCGTCAAGAAGCTCATCGATGTTCGGGATCGGGAAACGATCCGGAACCGTCACTTTGTTTAATGCTTTGTAATCCACACAAAAGCGCCAACATAACAAGCAACACTGGGCTGGAAAAGGGGCTGCTACTGGGGCATATAATCCCTGCACCAAGCATTTCTAATACCAATTTTTCAATTTCAGCTTTCTGAACATACGGATACCTATACGGCCAAACGTTCACTGGCTCTGTTCCTTCTTTAAGGATGATAGTGTGGTCCTGTTCTCGACTTGGAGGTAAGTCGCTTAGTTGCTGAAATGTCCCACTGAACTCCTCCAATACTGCTGCCACTTCTGGAGGTATTTCCTCAGTCCTCTCCTTCTGAGTTTCCAATGATAGGAGCTCCACTACAAACCCAGCTTTTTCTTCACGCACCTCTTTCAACATTGTCTTGAGTGAAACCGCTGTGCGGCATAGACCTGGGTCTCCTTTTAATGTAACCGTATCCTTCCCCATTTCAAACTTCATAGTGAGATTTTTCCAATCTGAATGCGTGGTACCCAGGGTGGACAACCACTTGATTCCCAAGATTACATCGGAACTACTCATTTTTATCGCCAAATAATCTTCTACAACTGTGAGCCCTTGCATCTCCAACAAGACATTACGGCAAATTCCCGCTTCCTTCATTTGATGGCCATTTTCAACGATTACCCCATAGTTGGCTGTCTCTATAACAGGTATTCCAAGCTTCCCATCTAACTCCATCGCAATAAAGTTGTGGGTTGCTCCACAATCAATCAACACAATTACATCCATGCCTCCCATCATACCTTTAATCCTCATAGTTCGTGGTTCTGAGAGTCCCACTACGGCGTTCATAGATAACTCAATCTCCTCAATTGGACTGAAGGAGTCCTCAAATTCCAGTGATGGTGCGCCATCCTCTGATTCTTCGTTGACTAAAAGTACCTGTAACTCTTTGTTGGGACACTTATGTCCAACATGCCATCGCTCCTCACATCGAAAGCATAGGCCCTTCTCCCTTCTGGCTTGAACGTTCGAAGTCGTTAACCTTTTGAAGCGGCTGTAGGTTTGGTTTTGGTTGTAAGTGTTTAGTTGGGTACATGCCTTGGTTGTAGAGCCATGGGAAGAACTGGTGGTTTTGTTGTTGTTGGGTATGTTGGAGTGTGTCTGGATTTTGTTTTGAATGGTAGTGGGTTGGGTATTGGGTTTGGGTCCCCGAGTGGGTATCCAAGTGACTGTTTTTGAATCTGACCAAGATGAGGTTGGGTTGACATTCCTTGTAAAGCCCACACTTCTGGGATTAATGAGAGACTGATTTTTTTAACTCAACTCTGGTGGCTACCTCTATCGTGTTTTTAAGACCTGTAGGACTTAAGAGAAAAACTTCTGCCCTTATTTTGTCCTCCAACCCATTCACAAAAACAGCTGTGAGGGTGGATTCATCAAGCTCTCCTACCGAAGCCGCCAGTAGCTCGAAATGAGCTCTGTATTCAGCCACTGTCCCCTCCTATTTTGCTGCAAACAATCGGTGCAGCAACGTCCCTTCCTGCGGTCCAAGGAAACGCCGAAGCATTTGTGTCTTCAACTGGTCCCAAGAAGTAAAAGACATACTCCTCTCTTCAAATCTAAGCCAGGATTGTGCCTCCCCTTCAAAACAAATTCCTGCTGCTTCAATCTTTTCCGTTTCAGTCAAACGATTAAGAGTGAAATACCTCTCAGCGCGGAAAATCCATGCATCTAGGTCTGTGCCTCCAAAAACTGGTAATTCTAGCTTCCTTGGGAGCCTTTCTTTGTCCCAAGTTTGGGTATTTTGGGGGTGCTGATTTCTAGACTCGTTATCAGGTGTTTTAGATGTGTCGGGTTTTTGGGGTTGTGTTTGGGTGATGCTGTTGTTTGGTTCAGAAGTTTGTGGGTTTCCTTGGTTTGGTTGGAAACTGGTCTCTCCCTGGTGTAAACTCATTTAAGGATTTTTCATGAAAGTTTCGAATTGTCTGGCCATTGAAAGAAGTGTTTGTTCAATTTCCAACATTTCTGATTTCAGGTCTGTGACATCAGCTTTTAGATCTGGTAAATCCATGAGTGATTTTTCAGCTTGCTCTAGGCGGGATTCCATTCTCGTGGGCATGTGATTTTTTTTCTTTTTACGTTTCCGAGGATGTTGGGCTCTGGTACCAAAATGATGGAACTCGGATTCAATCAAATAGTAATGACGAAAAGAACATAGCCAAAAGAATGAAGTGGATTGAATAGAACTGATAGTATATTCACTATGACATAAAAGAGGAGAGTACCAACTGCTATTGTAAGGTGCAACGTCCCTCCAAACCAATGCTCTCCTCAGAGGAACGATTACAATTTGAATACCCAGGAATAATTCTCTTCTATTCCCTGACAGTCCTATTTAAAGATCACCAGCTCTATAACAAACTGTCCCTCCCAAGCGAATGATTACGTGGAATATTGTTATAACAAACTAACATCTCGTAACCTTATTGAAAGCATTTAAAATTATTCTATTTCTTTGGCATCAAGTTGCTTTAGCTGGATCTTCAGTATGTAGGCTGAAGGTTGGATCATTAGTGACTGAATTGGACTTCTTCTTCCTCCTCCTATACACCTTCAAAGGCCTATCACAATCTTAGCTCGATAGATTCCCAAATTCTTATGCATACTTTGGAGGGAATATGTTGTCAGACCACTCATTTCTACATATTCAGAAGATGACAAAACCTATTAATGTAGAAGCGTCATTCATATTTTTCAATGGGACCATAGAATTAGAAGGTTTTATGGCACTATTCAGTGAATGCTGGCGACAACAGTTGCAAGGATACAAGGCCTTTCAATTAATACAAAAGCTTGGAATTGTCAAATGTGCCATTTAAAATTTGTGAAAGGGAAGACACAAAACCTTGGTGACATTAAACTAAAATTGGCAGAAGCACAGGAGGCATGTTATAAGGATCCCCATAATTTTGAACTCAGGAATGCAGAATTACAAAGGCTGAAAGAATACCGATAGGAGTTGACTTTTCACAATGAGAACTTAAGGAAGAAAGCTCAATTAAATTGGTTAAGAGAAGGTGGCTATGAAACCAAATTATTTCATGCTCCTCTTCTAGCACGAAGGAACATAAATTCAATTTCTGAATTGAAGGATAGTGATGGGAATGTGATATTAAACCAGCAGGAGCTAAGCAATTTTATAAGGAGTACTTCCAATAGTTAATGGGCGTGAGCAGACATGATTCGAGATTCACCATCAAAGAGGTGCTTGATTTTACCCTCCTTACAAGATCAATATGACATGCTTATTGCTCCCTTTACCCCTCAAGAAGTCAAGGAAGTTTTGTTTAACCTTCATCCAGTTAAATCTCCTAGTCCAGATGGTTTTATAACCATGTTTTTTCTGAAAAATTGGACATCACTAGTAGGCTTTTACAAAAGAAGTTTTGGAGTTTGTTTTTTCCTCTACTCAAATGCTGAAGGAAGTAAATCACACTTTCATCTTTCTTATACCCAAGAAGAAAAACCCTTCTACTATTTTTGAATTCCAACCCATCTCCTGTTGCAACACTGATTTATAAAGTTATTGCAAAGCTGCTTGCTATAAGATTGAAATTTGTTTTGACATAAGTAATTAACATAGCTCAAGGGCGTTCTTACCTGGTAGAAATATTGGCGACAACACACTCCTTGTTAAGATAAAATGCCCTCGGATCGGATACCGGTAAAATTTAATAGCCCGAAAAGTAGTAATGAAAATAAATGTAGACAAAATAAATGGGACAGAACACAAAAATTTACGTGGTTTGGTCAATGTGACCTACATCCACGGCCGGAGGGTGAGAATTTTACTAATATGTGGAGAATATATACAAGTACAAAGGCTGAACAAAAGGCTTAGAATTATACAGAGAGGATAGAGGATTTCAGAAAAGGAAAGAATGAATGTGTTTCTTTATCTAAGCCTGCCACCTTATTTATAGCCGATGTCTTCCTTCTACCTACAGCCATAATTGTTGAAGAATTCACCAACTTTGTTTGACATCCTTGCATGCCGCGAGCCAAATTCATTGCATGCCACCAATCAAAAGCCTTCTTCTTTGACAAGGCAACCAAATGGAGGGGCCAAGTCAAAGTCATCACATGCAACAAATCTCCACCTTGAATTGGTCCCGAACAATTAGTGATCTACTCCACCTTCTCCGGCAATGCCCCAAAAGGGCTATATCACCAACTATAAATTCCAATCAAGTCCAAGCATTGCTTGAGCTTATAAATAGGAAGAACCTTTGTAAACATGTCAGCAAGATTGTCCTTAGTATTAATCTTCTGAATAAGGACCTTCTTTTCTGCAATTGTATCACGAATGAAATGATACTTTACATCAATATGCTTCGTCCTCTCATGATACATCTGATCTTTTGTCAAATGAATAGCACTTTGGCTGTCAAAATAAATAGTAGTAACCCCTTTATGAAGGGATAACTCACCAAATAAACCTCTCAACCATAATGCTTCTTTGATTGCCTCAGTAACTACTATATATTCTGCTTCAGTAGTAGATAAAGCCACTACATGTTGTAGAGTAGCTTTCTAGCTAACGGCACAACCTCCAATGCAAAATACATAACCTGTTAGAGACCTGCGTCTGTCGAGATCACCGGTATAGTCTGAATCTACAAAACCAACCAAAGTGTTGCTAGTTCTACCAAACTCCAAACTAAAATTTGAAGTGCCCTTTAAGTATATGAGAATCCATTTCACTGCCTGCCAATATTCTTTGCCAGGATTGGCCATATATCTGCTAACGACACTAACAGCTTGTGAAATGTCAGGACGAGTACATATCATTGCATACATAATACTGCCGATGGCACTAGAATATGGAACTCGTGCCATATAATCTTCCTCTTCCTATGACTGTGGTGATTGAGCAACAGATAGTCTAAAATGACTAGCAAGAGGAGTACTAACTGCTTTGGCATCTCGCATGCCAAATCTCTCCAAAACTTTATTGAGATAATTCTCTTGGGTCAAGAATAATTTACCAGCTCCTCGATCACGTTTTATCTCCATGCCAAGAATTTTCTTTGCTGCTCCCAAATCTTTCATCTCAAATTCACCATGCAATAAGGGCTTCAAATGATGAATATCTGTGACATTCTTGGCAGCAATGAGCATATCATCAACATATAACAATAAATAGATGAATGAGCCGTCATCTAATTTTCAAAAATAAAAACAACTATCATACATGCTCCTGGAGAAATCATGACCCAACATAAATGAATCAAACCTCTTGTACCATTGTCTTGGAGACTGCTTCAATCCGTACAAGGATTTCTTCAATAAACACACATGGTCTTCCTTTTCTATAACTTCAAAACCTTCAGGTTGTTTCATATAAATCTGCTCATCTAATTCGCCATGTAGGAATGCTATCTTGACGTCAAGTTGTTCTAACTTCAAATCAAACATGGCAACTAATGCAAGTAATACACGAATAGAGCTATGCTTCACCACTGGTGAGAAAACATCATTAAAATCAACACCTTGTACCTGACTGTAACCCTTTGCAACTAAACATGCCTTATACCTTGCATTTTCAATACCTGAAGTACCTTCTTTTCTTTTAAAGACCCATTTGCAACCAACAATTTTCTTACCCTTTGACGGCTTCACCAAAACCCAAGTATCATTCTTGTGCAAAGATTCCATTTCTTCATTCATGGCCACCATCCACTTATCAGCATCAACATTTGAAACTGCCTCCGTATATGTGGACGGTTCATTGTCTCCATTTGTTTCCTGTGCCACTGATAAAGCATATGCAACTAAATTTGCATACCTCTGTGGTGGTCGAATCTCTCGTCTTGGTCTGTATCTGGCTATGGAATGTTCTTCTTCTACTGGTTCATTTTGAACATGATCAGGATCTGGTTCATCAACTTGATCTGTCTGATATGTAGAAGACATCTGTGAAGGACCTGAACTACCAATCTCTAACTCCACCTGTTTCTGTGTACTATTCTCTTTTTCTAAATTACAAGGATTACAAGACTCTTTTCTAGGATATAACATAGAGGACTCATCAAATGTAACATCCCTACTAATTACAAATTTAGGTGACTTGGGATCAGGACACCACAAACGATATCCTTTAACCCCTGAAGCATAACCAAGGAAAATACATTTCTTAGCCCTAGGCTCTAACTTTCCCTCATTTACATGCATATATGTTGGACACCCAAATATTCTTAAAGCAGAGTAATCAGCAAGAGTACTGACCAAACTTCCTCTGAGTCTTGAAATTAAGAGAGCCTGAAGAGCGGTTGACGATGTAGCAAGCGTCATGATGTCTTCGCCCAAAAATCAGTGTCAACCACATTAGAGATCATACACCGAGCTCTTTCCAAAGAGTCCGGTTCATGCGCTCGATAACTCCATTTTGTTCATGGAGTCATTACGGCGGTGTGATCTTGAGCAATTCCTTCATTCTTGCAAAATTCATTGAATTCACCTCCACAAAATTCCAAACCATTATCTGTCCGTAGCCGCTTAACATGTTTTCCTGTTTGCTTTTCAATCAACACTTTCCATTGTTTAAAGGTTAAGAAAACATCATTTTTGTGTTTCAAGAAATACACCCAAACTTTCCTTGAATAATCATCAATAAAAGTCAACATATACCGGGCACCACCTTTAGATGGAACACGAGAGGGGCCCCAAAGATCAGAATGAATATAATCCAAAGTACCTTTAGTTTTGTGAATAGCTGGAGAATTGAAACTGACTCATTTTTGTTTCCCAAAGATACAATGCTCACAAAAGTCCATCTTACCAGTACTTTGACCACAAAGTAGGCCTCTCTTGCTTAACAACGTTAAACCTTTCTCACCCATATGTCCCAAACGCATGTGCCACAATTTGGTAATGTCACCTTCATTAGAGATCGCCATGACACTACATTCTGTAGATCCCTACAAAACATACAAACTACCAGACCTGCAAGCTTTCATCAATAGAAGAGCACCTTTAGAAATTTTCAAAACTCCACCTTCAGCTGAGAATTTGCAACCTTGAGAATCGAGAGTGCCCAAAGAGATGAGATTTTTCTTCAAATCAGGAACGTGTCTAACGTCAGTGAGTGTTCTAATGATACCATCATACATTTTGATCCGAACTGTACCTTTATCAACAACTTTACAGGCAGCATTATTACCCATCAAAACAATTCCACCATTCAATAACTCATAAGTGGAAAAACACTCCCTGTCGGGAATCATGTGGTAAAAACAACCCGAATCTAAAATCCACTCCTTATTAGACCTAAGTGATCGCGGCTTATCGTTCAATCCTAAGATTGATCCTTGGAAACCGGTCAAAATCAATTTATACCAAGAATTGCAACACAGGGTGCAACCTCGGGTCGACTCTCAAGGAACCAGTGTAGAATTGATCTTAAGACTAGCCTAGTCTAATGATGCATGCAATTAAGGCAATTAAAGGGGATTTTGGCTTGATCTTTTAACCTAAAGAAAGCAAAGCTGAATCAAATATTTTTTGGGGATTTTAGAATAAACCAGACAATTGAAAATAATCGAGATTGAAAACAATTAACTAAAACTCTCCTAAAAATGTGGCTCGGGTCATCATCGTTCAAAATAAATGTCAGGGTTTGAAATCCACTAAGTTTCGAAAACACAACCTTAACAACTCGTTAAGTCCAAGAATTTAATTAATCAACTCGATTAATTAAATTTTGTTAAAACCCTTAGTGTATGCTATGAAATGATTCATGCAATAAATCAATCGAATAAAAACATGACTAACTCAATCAAACACAACTACGCAGATTAGGTTAATCAATGTAAAATCCAACTGATATACATGAGACTTCATGTATTCAGGCACAATATTCAACACAAACCAGTCCTTAACATAGATAAAAGTTTAACATCCTACTAAACTATAGCAAGATTCATTCAGTCATACAATGCAATCTCTAACTTCGGAGTTATTACAAAATACGATGTAAATCTAAAACTAAGATCGATTACCCCATGTTGAGCTCGAACTCCAACCTCTGCTACATTTTGGAAGACGGGACCTTAGCCGAGCATAAGCATGGAAGAAGCCATCCTTCTTGGACCTCCGAAGTTACCCACGGCTCCAACGACGATTGGCGGAAGAAACAGAATGGAAATGATGCTTGAGGCTGAGGAATGGAAGCGTTGTGGCTGCTGATATTAAATGCGTTGGTGGTGTTGACACAAAAAACCGTAGTAAACCTATTAGAAAACAGAAAAGCGAAGAAGATGGGCGTTCACCTCGGGATTGCGGCCTCCTTGTTTTAACCTAAAATGGAAGGTTTTATAGGAGCTGTAAGCAGGCCGGGTCGGAACAGTGCAAAATTTGCCATTTAAGGGCCGGGTATCCGACATTCATCGCGACTAATGAATAAAGTTTGTCGCGACGCATAAAAATGGTCACTTTCGTCGCGATTTAATTAATTTATACCAAATAAATTTATCGCATGACGAATGGGAGTGTTGGTTCGTCCGACGAATGGATGACTTCTCACGACGTGTTGACTTTACGGTTGACTCCATGTTCCTCTGAAATGTAACACATTTGCGATATCAATTGTCCCGATAAAAGTTATGCAGAAATTAGTATCAAATGACAACAAAATACGGCAATGTGCAAATTATAAAAGCTCAATCGAGGACCCAACTTAAGCACAAAAATCATGAATTAGGAGTCAACAAGTGCATAATTACTTAAGAAAATAGGGCCAATTTATAGTATAAATTTGGCTCAATCACTAAGTTTATCTTCTATGGCTACAAAGATAATTCCCTCATTCTCATCTCGCTACTACACTAGCCTCGATGATGTTCTTTGTTATTCCGCTTCGACTTTATTTTCTCCTTATGTTTCAATTTATAGCGATCGACCTTTATATGCCCTTTTCTTGCAATAATTACAAGTTTTATTTCTCATGCGGATTTTGACACGCCTTTGGATCTACTTCTTTCAAAATCTCTATTTTCAGATCTACCCCGTACAAATAGTCCCTCTGCCTGACTTCCACTAGTCTCCCCAGTGATGTCCCCATCAATCTGCTCTTTTGACTTTAATGCAGACTTAATACTATTATATGAGACTGAAACTTTCCCATAAATCATAGTATCACGAAAATATTTAAAGGACTGGGGAAGGGAACATAATAACAATATGGCTTGATCTTCATCCTCAATTTTTACATCTACATTCTTCAAATCCAAAATAAGAGAATCAAATTTATCCAGATGTGAAAGAATAGATGTACCTTCTATCATCCTCAACATGTACAACTTTTGTTTCAAATAAAGCCGATTCTCCACCGTCTTCTTCATGTACATAGCTTTCAATTTATCTCACATACCTTTAGCTGTGTTTTCACCTGCAACCTCCTGCAAAACCTCATTAGAGAGATTCAATATGATGGCTGATCTAGCCTTTTTATCTAGATCTGTGAATATATCTGACGCCATATCTGCTGGCTTTTTCTCCACTCCATCAAGTGCAATCTCACATCCATCTTGTATTAAAATGGCTTGCATCTTGAGCTGCCATATACCGAAGTTAATGCTCCGGTCAAACTTTTCAATAGAGGTCTTCGTTATCGTCATGATGGCTAAAAATTGATATTCGGACTATTTTTCTTCAGGTGGGCCCCACACAAGAAACCGGAACAGCGGACTCTACAAAAGCACGGATGTGGGCCTCGCAAGATATATTCGAGGCAGTGGGCCCCATGAGATAAAACCGAGGTCAGTGGGCCCCGTAAAGATAAATTCGAGGCAGTGGGCCCCGCAAAGATAAATCCGAGGCAGTGGGCCCCACGAGATAAAACCAAGACAGTGGGCCTCGTTTAGACTCACAATTAAAAAAAATCTAAGTAACTTTCTGATGTGGAGGGTCCACCTTAGTGGCAACCATAGAGCATACAGTAAGTTAGATCGAAAAGAGAAGCTCTGATACCAGTTTGTTAAGATAAAATACCTTCGGATCGGATACCGGTAAAATTTAATAGCTCGAAAAGTAGTAACGAAAATAAAGGTAGACAAAATAAATGGGACAGAACACAAAGATTTACGTGGTTTGGTCAATGTGACCTACGTCCACGGGCGGAGGGTGAGAATTTTACTAATATGTGGAGAATGTATACAAGTACAAAGGCTGAACAAAATGCTTAGAATTATACGGAGAGGATAGAGGATTTCAGAAAAGGAAAGAATGAATGTGTTTCTTTCTCTAAGCCTGCCACTTTATTTATAGCCGATGTCTTGCACAATTGTCGTCCAAATCCTTCTACCTACAGCCATAATTGTTGAAGAATTCACCAACTTTGTTTGACATCCTTGCATGCCACCAACCAAAAGCCTTCTTCTTTGACAAGGCAACCAAGTGGAGGGGCCAAGTCAAAGTCATCACATGCAACACTACTCTTACAAGAGCTTTTGGGGGAGTACAGTTCTAGTAAGAACATTAAAAGTTTCTTATTAAAGATTGATTTTTTAAAAGGCTTATGATACTATTAGTTTACATTATTTGCAAGAATATTTGGATGCTATTGGTTTACCATTAACTTTCAGAAATTGGGTTGTTTAATGCTTCCAACCACTTCCTTGAAATATATGGCGACAAAGGTTCCAACAAAACCTTTTAATAATCTTTAGAGGAATGCGACGAGGGATCCCATCTCTCCTACTTATTCACCTTAGCAACTAAGGAATCTCGGACTTATCTCCAAATTGGTAGATTGCAATGATACATTCCAGTATCATCACAAATGTAGATCCATCAAACTATCTCATTTAATCTATGTTGAAGAACTAATCCTTCTTGGTAAAGCACATGATCACTTCTCGGATTGGTCTAGACTTCAAGTAAATGTGGAAAAAAGTGGTTTGTATCTCTTCTCGGATATCAAAAACCAAGAGCAGATCAGTAGAATGGTTTGTTTCTCCTTGCAATAACTTCCATTGAAATATTTGGAAATACCCATTAATTCCAATAAGCCTAAATTTTCTGATTTCATTCCTTTGATTGAGAAACTCAAAGAAAGGATTAATGCATGACAACATAAATTTCTGTGCCTTGCAACTAGAGTTACTCTCATTAATTCAGTCTTGAGTAATATGCACATCTATTAGGCTGCCCATATGGCTTTTTTGAAGAGAGTCATCAAGGAACTTGATAGAGTTTTAAAAGCCTTCCTGTGGTCAGGGAAATTAGATAATTGGAAGCAAGCCAAAGTGAAGTGGTATGACATTACTATCCCAAAGAGGCAAGGAGGATTGAGGATCATCTCAATCTCACATAGAAAGTTTTACTATGTAAGTAAATATGGAGACTATTCACTGATCGCGAAACACTGTGGATTAAATGGATACATGATTATCATTTCAAAGATAAGAGTTTTTAACAGCTGGATAACTCTAGAGATCATTCATGGATATTCAACCATATGCGTAGTCTGAGAGAGGTGATTTGTCCTCATATCAAGCATCAGTTGGGAGATGGTGAGGACATATGGTTCTGGTTTGATAATTGGATCAGTTTTAGTCCACTCTTCCATAGAGTAGCAATTGCTCACCTCACAAACAGAATCCCTATTAGGCCATCTCCAACCATTATATTAAAAATTTACATTAAATTTGGTGTAAAAAGGAATATTTCAGGAATCTTTTTACACCAAATTTTTTTACACTCCAACCATTCTACATTAAATTTAGTGATCAAGCATCTTAAAAAAATATTCTACAATAATTTAGTTATTAACTAAATTAATTTATATTATACAATAATTTATTTTATTTATAAAATTAAAATAAAATATTATTTGTAATTAATTAATATATTCTTTATTTAACATATAAAATTAATATTGATGTAATTTTAGTTTGATTGTAATATCGAGTTTGGTTGTAGTTGTAATTTATTTTAGTGCAGTTTGTAATTTCAAGCATTTTTTGGGTTTTAATTAAAAAATCAAATTTGTGGTCCATTTACTTTTAAGTTTATGTACCTTCTATTTTAAATTTACTTTTATTATTAAATTTTTATTAATGAATTTATAACACTTATAAATAAAATTATAAATAAATATTAAAATAAATTTAATATTATATTCAATATTGGTTCTGGGGATTTTATTTTGAATCAGACGTTCGATTCGGATCCATGAGTGGCTACCTACATAATAAATCCGGCGTGAAGATACACTGCAAAACAAAGAAGGCTTGTCGGGGTTGTGTCGATTAGCCCTCAAGACGCCAAGTCGGTCTTTTGGTGAAGGTGAAGTCGATGAGTGCGAGAAAAAACTAGGTTATGATTTCGTACCTCATTATGGAGAATTATACCTTATATATGGTTTTGCTGATTAGGTTTAAGTCTTTACGTGTTTGCATGGGAGACTTCTTTCTGGATGGGCGAGGAGGCGTGGGCGGACTTGGGTTTAGCTGAGCATAAGCGATCTCGAAGAATGGACCGATCGCCCATCGGGTCGCTTTTGATCGGGTCCAGCCCATTCTGACCGACCGACCATAAGCTCCCCTACTCCTCGAGTCCGGCGAAGAGAAGGGTCGAAGGAATATGTAGAGGTTTCGTAGCTCGTACATAGGACGACTCGTAATTGGGGCGATCGGTTGAGCATTGAAATGTAGCCCGTCCGTAGGTCAGCTAATGAAGTTGTCGATCGGTCGGGCATTGTTGTTGTAGCTCGACCATGGGATAGCTCGGGTAGTCCGGATCGGTCGGATGCTGACTAGTTGTGCGTGACTGTTCGTATTGGGATCGGTCGGCTGAGTGTCCCAACTGGTCGGCCTCGGCACTTATTGCGTGACAACTCGCACTAAAGCAGGTCGGGTGGTCATCATTAGCGAGTGCGTGAAGGTACTGGAAGCATTTATTATTTGACGGCGCGTGCTATTTGACAGCATTTCAAAATCCGAAACGTATCATCTTTGTAACCGTTGTGCAGCTGTCTCGTACGTCCTTTCAACTGTTCGCGCCACTTCGGATTTCGAGTAACCCTAATTTATTCTCCGCTCGGATCGTGCCGCGTGTCCAGGCATAGCTCGGATTTTCTCCACGCGTCGAGTTTTGGCTGGATCGCAATTCGAATGCTTCCTTATAAATGTCCAGGATCGACAGACGGTTTGGTTTTCTTCACGCTCATCTCATTCTTGCTTTCATCTTGCTTTCCTCTACTCTTTCTTATTCTCAGTTTCTGGAAGTTTTCTTCGGCGTTGCGCAAATTTCCGATCTCTTACCACTAAATAGGTACGTCCTTTTCCCTCATTTTCCTCTTCTAAATTTCCTCTTAGTGAACATGTCGTCCACCGGTTCTCGGAGTGGGGTCTCTCCGAGGGATGATGCTGACGAGAGGTCGTCGGAAGTTATGGCTGCGGCGACGGCGATGTCGAGGTTGGGAGATGTTGAAGAGATTACGACAAGAGAGCAGAAAGATGAGCTAGTAGTAAATGAACTGCCCAAAGGCAAATCGAGGATGTCCGCGGCGGAGTTGAGTCGGTCGATTGTTAGGAATGGTATCCCTCAATCCTGGGAGCCTAGGCTGGCCTCAGGGGATGAAGGAATCGACAATAGCACAAGTGGGTGGTTTGCCGTCTCTGAGTATTTCTTCTCGATCGGCGGCTTGAGACTACTGTACGTACCGATCGTGGATGAAGTGTGCGCTGATTATCAATTAAGGCCGAGTCAGATTCCTCCGAATGGGTGGAGGTTCATCAACGGCCTTGTTTTGCTGTGCCACCAATTTGGTATCGCCTTGGTCAAGATCTGCGCCACTTTTTGAGAATGAGCCAGAGTCCGAGCTCTGGGGGTGGGATTCCTTCCCTAATGTATAAGGATGCCCGGTATCGCCCAGCCGGGACGACCTCTAAAATTACCGGTTGGCGAAAAAAATATTTCTTCGTGAAGCCTCCGGGATCTTCCTCCGAGTCCCAACCGTGGAGGTATCCCCTAGCCGAGCGATGGAATGACTCGTCAAGTCTATTCCTTTCTATGGAGGAGCGGGAGGTGATCGGCCGTATAAAGGAGCTCAGCCAATATGACTTCGCTCGGCTTATTTCGGGATACGGTGGGGGGGCCTCGGCCAACTCTTTGCTAATTAAACCCCCACCACAAGTTAGCGGGCTAGGAGAGGGAACCGCCCTGCCTGGTTGACCTCTCATGGTTGAATTATTTTCCATGCTTGTAGGTTTTGGTTCGATTTCTAACCTGCTTTCGTTGTTTGTGCAGCCATGGTCAAGGTTCATGCTTTCCCCGGCCCTCCCAAGTCTGCCAAGGGTAGCCTTGAGGACGTCCAGGGCCTTGGAGGCCGAGAGGGCGGGAGGATAGGGAGAGGCAGTTCAATTCTGTTCGCCCATTGCTTAGAAAGCGTGAAATGTTCCTCCATGTCTCCGAACCGTCCATGCACTTTTCTTGGTCATCCCACTTGGTGAGTGCCTGGTTGTGATCGAGGAAGAGGAGGAGAATGAACGGCCTCTGAAGAGGAGGAGGGGGCTCAGGTAGTCGACCGATCTCCTCGAGTAGTCGATCGACCTTCTCAAGTAGTCGACCGACTTCCTCGTCCCTTGGACCGAAGCAAGGAGAAGGAGAAAGTGGGAGATCGTGCTGCCCCGTCTGCCTGGGGTAAAGGGAAGAAACCAGCGGGGAGTCCTGACAAGTGGGAGCTAGCGATTAGCCTCAAGAAGACTGCCTCGATCTCCGATGCCGAAGTGGCTCTTCATCTCGCTGAGAGGGTTATTCCTCCTTCGGACGAGGAGCGCTTTGACGCGTTAAGTGTTGAGGAGCTGATGAGCTGTGCCATCCGCAATTCCATGAGGGATGTGGCTCTCACTTTGTCCACGCATCAACGAATCAAGCTGCTGAATTGGGAGGTCCATTCCCTCTTGGAGCAGGTGGACGGTTTGAAGACCGAGCTCTTGGAGGTCAGAGAGGAAGGAGACTTCTCCCGGGCTCAACTCTCTTCCTTGGAGGAGGAGAAGAAACTCTGGGAGGAGGAGAAGAAAAGACGTCAGCTCGCTTCGGGAAAGGAGGAGAGGAGCTCCTTGAAGGCTCGACTCACCGGGGAGGAGGTCGAGAGGGTAAGGGCGATGGCAGCGAGGAACAAGCTGTCCGAGGAATATCTTGATGTTGAGGCGCTTGAGTTGGAGAGAGTGCTTAGGAGAAATCCCTCGGGACCAGGCCCAAACCGAGGATACGCTGAGGAGGGTGCGAGCCTCCGTAAAGGAACAAAGGGTCGAGGCGATCATGCGATGGCAGAGGTGATTCTTACAGGAGGAGTGCTTAGAGTACTCCTGCGATTTGGCCCTCATGATCTTGAAGAATTGCTATGACGCCTGCATTCTTGAGGGGTCGGACAGTCCTTCGTTTGAGGGGTTCGCCGAGCCGCTACTTCCTACCGTCCTTGGCCTCTCTTTGGAGGAAGTGAAGGAGAGAGCCGTGGAGGACCAGGGGGCCGTCCCGATTGAGGAGCTGGACCTTAGCTGGGCTGAGGAGGACAAGCCTCCTCATGATGATACTTCTGCGGCCGCTCCCTTGGACTCTGCCCCCGCTTCGACTTTTCCGCCCGCTTCTGAGGCTTCCCCTAGGTATTCCCCTGGGTATTCTCCTTCTGTGGACTTTTGAAGCTCACCTAGTCGGGCTTGTGACCAGGGCAAATTTATCAGGGTTAATGCAATCTTTACTTTTGCTTCATTTTTTTTATGTCCTTTTCAGTATTTATGCTCTTTACTTTTGATGTATGGTAAATTTTGATGAAGTTGCTCATAGTCGACCGACTTCGAGGTCGGCTTATAGTAGAGTCCGAACTGAGGTCCCAAGGATCTCGTCTTGGCGACCGTTCGATCGCAGTTGATCTGTGTCGATGCCGAGCGAGGGTCCCAAAAGTCTTGCCTTAGCGACCTGGCCGAGCAATAGGCAAGGGCGATCGATGGTCCCGAGGATCTCGTCTTGGTGACCTGGTCGATCGATAGTCGAGCTATGTAGATGCCGAACGATGGCGAGTGAGGGTCCCAAGGATCTTGTCTTGGCGACCCGACCGACCGTAGTCGATCTATGGAGATGCCGAGCGATGGCGAACGAGGGTCCCAAGGATCTTATCTTGGCGACCCGACCGACCGTAGTCGATCTATGGAGAAGCCGAGCGATGGCGAACGAGGGTCCTAAGGATCTTATCTTGGCGACCCGACCGACCGTAGTCGATCTATGGAGATGTCGAGCCATGGCGAACGAGGGTCCCAAGGATCTTGTCTTGACGACCCGACCGACCGTAGTCGATCTATGGAGATGCCGAGCGATGACGAACGAGGGTCCCAAAGATCTTGTCTTGGCGACCCGACCGACCGCAGTCGATCTATGGAGATGCCGAGCAATGGCGAACGAGGGTCCCAAGGATCTTGTCTTGGCGACCCGACCGATCGCAGTCGATCTATGGAGATGCCGAGCGATGGCGAATGAGGGTCCCAAGGATCTTGTCTTGGCGTCCCGACCGATCGTAGTCGATCTATGGAGATGCCGAGCGATGGCGAATGAGGGTCCCAAGGATTTTGTCTTGACGACCCGACCGACCGTAGTCGATCTATGGAGATGCCGAGCGATGGCGAACGAGGGTCCCAAAGATCTTGTCTTGGCGACCCGACCGATCGTAGTCGATCTATGAAGATGCCGAGAAATGGTTGATTGGATTTTTTTTACTCTTTGCCACGTATAATGGAGCTTTTTATTGCCAAGAAACTTGAAAACCCCTTTATTGATGATAATGAGGGCGTAAGCCGTTAAAAACCTGTCTGGCAGGGACAGGAAAAAGGTTCCCACATTTTGTATACAAAAATAATAATAAGCAAAGATTAACTAAAGTAAAACTTATCTATTGGTAGAACGCCTTCAAGTTTCGAGAATTCCATGGCCTTGGTAGAATTTTCCCATCTTCACTGTGCAGGATGTAAGAACCATGCCCGACTTGCTTAATCACCTGATAGGGTCCTTCCCACGTCTGTCCGAGCTTCCCAGGATGCTTCCCGGCCGCCTCGGCCTTTCGTAGGACGTAACTGCCTACCTTTACATCGCTCGGCTTGACCCTTCTGTTGTAGAATTTGGTCGCCTTTTGCCTGATGGCTTCTGAACGAGCGGCTGCCCTTTCTCTATCTTCACTGAGGAGAACGAGTTCCGCTCTGCGGGCTTCATCATTCCGCTCTTCTTCATAGCCCGACACCCTTTGATTATGCAATGCAACCTCTACTGAAACTAGGGCTTCTGCCCCGAAGGTCATCTTGAACTGTGTTTCCCCTGTGGCTCCGTTCGATGTGGTTCTGTATGCCCACAACACTTCGTCTAGTTCTTCCACCCAGGTCTTTCGGCCATCTATGTTGGAACCCCACCCTGGTGGATCACGAGTCCCACGTCCTACGTGACGCCTGGACGCGCATCCCACGAGAGAGGGATTCCTCACCACGATAAAAGACTTGCAACGATATTAAAACTGGATAATCATAAACCTTGCGCTAATAACCTTGCCGGGTCCTAAGCTGTACCTTCACATTCGCGGCGAGCGCACACTAGGTAAACCCCAAAATCATAAGTTGACTTCTTCATATAAATTGTAGCTCTATGTCTCAAGTTTGTTTTGCAACAAGAATCACCTCAAACGGAGTTGTAGAACTCAAGTTATGCTTTAAAAACCTAAAAGAGTTCACACTTCAAATATGATCTCCAAACCGACCTCTCACTTGTTTCAATGTAAACTTTTTCAATTTGACTCAAAATGGCACGAAATTTGGTGGAGAGAAATATATATATCTTAGGAATCTAATGGTTCAAACCTCGCCTCAATTGGAGGTCGGATGAGGGAAATATGCCCAAAAGAATCAAGTATGTTCACATCCTAAATCGGCTTGAAACACTTTTGGCGCGATTGTCATTACGTTTCATATATAAATCGGCTTCCTTTCGTTTTTGGACCATTAGAAAGTAGACATCTAGATCTACAACTTTCATGAAGACCACAAATTCAAATTCGGTCGTTAAGGGGGTCACACGGACCGTGTAACGTCACACGGTCAAACCGTGTAACTGTCGGGCGGAAATGTCCCAAAACCTGAAGTTACACGGTCAGTGTAAGTTTACACGGGCTGACCGTGTAACCTTCGGGTCTCCTTAAAATTTCCACCCCAAAAACTTCTCCAAATGGTTCTAAACTTATTCCAACCTTCCCTACACTCCTAAGCAACCCCAAATAACCTATTCTTAAGCATTTATCACTCCAAATCATTGAAACACAAGTCAAATTCATTAACTCCTTTCATCTCTCACTCTCACCTTCATCTATCCTTCCCAATTTTCCACTCTTTTTCTATACCATACCTTAATTCAACGAAGCATTACTCACCAAGTTTATAATTTCTAACTCAATTGGTTCATCAAACTATTGTTTTCAATCATTTTTCATCAAGGTCATCATAACTTCATAAACTATATGAACAGCAAGCATGATTTAAGTTGTTATCTTCCAATTGACATAACTTCTTACTCCAAACTCGAAATATTACATATTATACCTCGATGCAAAGATAACAAAATTTTCTACAACATTTATGAAGGATGCAAAAGCTAATTTCATCATTTAGTAAAGTAAAAAGCCACTCCAAGACACTACTCATCAAACACCAATGTAACAGTAACATAACCAAATGAACAGTGACTGATTGTGTTCCAAACTTCATAACTTTTTAACCCTAAGTCCAATTGAGGCAAATGATATGTCATTAGAAAGTTCTGAACTTCTACTACAATCTTCATGAAGACTCCTTGATCCAATTCAAACCTTATGAGGACCTAAGACTAAAGAGAAGTTTTGGTCAAGTTTTACAACAATTTTGACAGCACCTCCCCTAAAACTTTAACTAACCAATCCTCATTTCTCATATCTCAACCTGCATAAACTCAACATTCAACCTCATATGACATGATTCAATTCTAAAATATCTCCAAATGCAACTCAAGGCAACAACCACACTCCTAATCATCTACTCCAATCCAACATATAAATCAATACAATCTCAATCCACTCTTTTTTGTGTCAACTAGCTACATAATGATGCATATGTATAAAACATGTAGAGATTACATCAAATACAATTCGAACTCAACGTTCTTGCATTTACATGAAATTCAAAGTCATTACAAAGCTTTAGAGGGCATTTTAGCCCAATTACATCATAGTTCCAAGGAACAAAATACAAAGTACATTCCAAAATGCTATCTAAAGCTTTGGTTTCTAAAACATGATTTCAAAAACAAAACTTGCATCGGAGTAAGCCTCATTCCCGATGCGGTGACTCAGTTTCTCGCTCATGACCTGTGGAGGGGAAAATGGGGGGGGTGAGCTCGACGGCTCCGTGGGTAAAAACTTAATACTAAGAATAAACATGCTAAAATCCCTTAACAATTCATTCATAAACAATGGAACTAATCATCTTTATCAGAAACCAATTCTTCATTAGTATCAAAACTTATCAAAGGCATTTCCCCAATAACATAGCATACAAGAACCAAGTCAAATAAACACATCACATAATCACACATAAGTTGGTTTTCGGGTAGGTCCAACAAGACGTACTACACATTTCCGTAGAACGGTCATGTGTAGCCGTGTACACATGAGGGAGTCCGTGAGGAACTCCATTGCCACTTGCGGGCAGGCGGGAGAAGCCTATATAGGTGCATCTATCACATAAAGGACCACCCTGAACCCATAGAAACATGCATATCACATCATTCATGCATTTTTATACACATTAGCCATCAATGAACTTTGCAACATCTATTTTCACATAATTTGCCTAATTCACTTATTCAAAAACTCTTTTTCACTCATTCAACAATTCTATACACATTTTCTTATCCCATATAACCTTAAACCCTTTCAAGAATAACAAAAAAAACCTAGTTAAACCATTTGAAGGCATTCAATAGTATTTAATAGCTTTTATTAGAGAACTTTAGCAAGTTTAGTAACTCAATTATTAAGAAATTTACCCACCTTAATCCTCTAACTTTGAATTTGATCACTTGATCTTGCTTCTTGCTCTACTAACCTCTCTTCACCTTCATTAAGCAAGTAAGAACCCAATTAACATGGAATATCCCAAGATTAGACAATTCTAGGAGGAGAAAACATGGAATTAAGCTATCCTAACTTAACCTAAAACTTACCCAAGCTATAAGCATCAAAACCTACTCAAAAAAACCAAAGATTCCATCATTTTTCTTACCTTGGAAGGAGACCCACGAAAATCCTATCTCCCTTGGGTTTTGATGAAACTCTTCTCCTTTCTTTCTCTACTCCTTAAACAAACTACTACTACTCTTCCCTAAGCTAGAAAATCCTAAGAACCAAGTCTCTTCTTCTTCTTCTTCTTCTTCTTCTTCTTCTTCTTTCACGACACTCTCATCCCTCTTTCTCTAGAATTTTCGAAAATCCTCCTTCAACTCACCTAACACATGTCTTTTTATATTAAAACCTATGTCCCACTTAGCCAAAACTATGTAGTTTTAGTCCATTCATCTTTAAAGTTTAAAAATTCATGGGCTTCCCTATGGATCAAGACAATTCACCAACTAAACCCCTTTCTTCTTCATTTACAAGACATTTAAAAGGGCTTAAAGCCCATCTACTAAGCCTTAAGCCTTAAACATAAGCAAAAATCCCCTACACCATCTTATTCTTCTAATTTCTAAGAACTTTATCACAATTCTAATTTAAACTAATCCTTCATTTAATTTTCATTCCTCTTAACACTATAAACCTTAATTTAGTCCAACAAAATAAATTTTCAAATTAAACCTCACAAATAACATAAACATGCTTAAAGCGATTCAGGGCCCAACATTTCTCCCCTTCTTAAAAGAATTTCGTCCTCAAAATTCGTACCTGATATACAAAAGAGCTGGGGATACTTCTCCTTCATCGCTTCCAAAGGCTCCCACGTGGCCTCTTCCACTGAATGATTTCTCCATAAAACCTTGACTAGCTGCACGGTCTTGTTCCTCAAAACCTTTTCTTTAGTATCCAAGATCTGCACTGGAAGTTCTTCATAACTCAAGTCATCACTTAACTGAACTTCATCAGCTTGTATGATATGAGAAGGATCAGATCGATACCTCCTCAACATAGAGATATGAAAGAAATCATGAATCTGTGAGAGCTCAGGAGGCAATGCTAACTTGTACGCCAATGGACCAATTCTCTCCAGAATCTCATAAGGCCCCACATACCTTGGACTCAGCTTACCCTTTCTCCCAAATCTCAGAATCCCTTTCCAAGGAGAAGTCTTTAGAAAAAATTTCTCGCCTTCCTGTGAGCATCTTCATAACTTTTCATTCTTTCCTGAGCTGCCTTCAGCCTTTGCTTAATCAATTTGACCTTATCAACAGTCATCTGAATCAACTCTGGACCCAAAAGCTTCCTGTCTCCTTCTTCATCCCAACACACTGGAGTCCTACATCTCCTCCCATATAGAGCCTCATACAGCGCCATCTGAATGCTCGAATGATATGAATTATTGTAGACAAATTCAATCAGAGGCAAGTGTTCATCCCATGCTCCTCTAAAGTCCATCACACATGCCCTGAGCATTCCTTCTAAGGTCCGAATGGTCCTCTCAGATTGACCATCGGTCTGAGGATGGAAAGCAGTGCTGAAACTCAACTTGGTACCTAAAGCTTCCTGCAAACTGCCCCAAAATCTCGATGTAAATCGAGGATCTCTATCAGATACAATTGAATCCGGGATACCATGCAATCTCACCACTTCATCAATGTACTTCTTAGCTAGCACATGCAAAGGATCAGTCTGTCTGATTGCCAGAAAATGGGCTAATTTTGTCAATCTATCCACAATCACCCATATGGCATCATGCCTCCTACTGGTCCTGGGCAATCCCATCAGAAAATCCATCGTCACTTTCTGCCATTTCCACTCTGGAATGGATAATGGTCTCAATTGGCCTGAAGGTGCCTGATGTTCAGCTTTAACTTGCTGACACACCAGACACTTACTCACATACTCAGCCACATCCTTCTTCATACCTCTCCACCAGAAATGTTCCTTAAGATCCCTGTACATCCTGGTACTACCTGGATGCATAGCATAAGGCGCATTGTGCGCCTCATCCAGAATCTCATTCTTCACCTCCATGACATCTGGAATGCAAAGTCTATTCCCAACTGTTAGGAGTCCGTCATCACTCACCATCATGTCTAACTTCTTACCCTCCTGAACCTCTTGCCTCAGCTTACTCAGTTCTGCATCCCAAACTTGCAACTCTTTCACTTTTTCCCTAAGGATTGGCCTCACCCTGAATGTAGCAATCATACCATCAGATTTCTCCTGCCTTAAACTGATCCTGAGCTTAGCCATTTCTTCCAATAGCGGTAGATACACCGTCTGAACATATGCTATGGAAGACTTCCTGCTTAAAGCATCCGCAACAACATTTGCCTTACCTGGATGATACTCAATCAACAGGTCATAATCTTTAAGCAGCTCTATCCATCTTCTTTGTCTCAAATTTAGTTCCTTCTGACTTAGCAAGTATTTGAGACTTTTGTGATCTGTGAAGATCCTAGTTTGAACCCCATACAAATAATGCCTCCATATCTTCAATGCAAAGATCACAGCTACTAATTCCAGGTCGTGGGTCGGATAGTTCATCTCATAAGGTTTTAGCTGCCGTGAGGCATATGCTATCACCTTATCTCCCTGCATAAGCACACATCCCAACCCCTTTCTGGAAGCATCACTATACACTGTATAACTTCCTTCTCCTGTAGGCAAAGTCAATACTGGAGCACTAGTCAATCTATGCTTCAGCTCCTCAAAACTCCGTTGACACTCATCACTCCAAACAAACTTCTAGTTCTTCCTCAATAACTTGGTCAAAGGAGTAGCTATTATTGAGAATCCCTCCACGAATCTCCGATAATAGCCTGCTAAACCAAGAAAGCTCCTCACTTCAGTTACTGTCGTTGGGGCATGCCAATTCACCACTGCTTCAATCTTCTTTGGATCTACATGTACCCCATTCTCCGAAATAATGTGACCAAGAAAAACTACTTCATGAAGCCAAAATTCACATTTAGTGAATTTGGCATAAAGCTCTTTCTCTCTCAACCGCTGCAATACAATTCTCAAGTGTTGCTCATGATCTCCCACACTCTTTGAATACACCAGAATGTCATCGATGAACACGATAACAAACTGATCCAAAAACTTTTTGAAAACTCTGTTCATCAGATCCATAAAAGCAGCAGGAGCATTGGTTAGTCCAAAAGGCATAACCAAAAATTCATAATGCCCATACCTTGTTCTGAAGGCTGTCTTGCTCACATCAGACTCCTTAATCCTGAGTTGATGGTAGCCAGACCTGAGATCGATCTTAGAAAAGACCGTTGCTCCCTGAAGCTGATCAAACAAGTCATCTATCCGCGGTAAAGGATACTTGTTTTTCACTGTCACCTTGTTAATCCTCCTGTAATCGATGCACATCCTCCAAGTTCCATCTTTCTTTTTAACGAACAAGACCGGTGCTCCCCAAGGTGAGGAACTAGGTCTAATAAACCCCTTCTCTAATAAATCCTCTAACTGTTCCTTAAGCTCCTTCAACTTAGCTGGAGCCATCCTGTATGGTGGAATAGAAATAGGAGCTGTCCCGGGAGCCAAGTCAATAACAAACTCAATCTCTCTTTCAGGTGGCAAACCAGGTAACTCCTCCGGAAACACATCAGGGTATTCCCTCACAATGGGAATATCCTCCACCTTGCTCTCCTTTACATTAGTATCCATGACACATGCCAAGAAGGCTTCACAACCTTTTCCCATCAGTTTATCAGCTAGCAAAGCTGAAACAAGCTTTGGCGGTGTCAACTTTCTATCCCCTCTGAAAGTTACCTTACGTCCTTCACCCAAATCAAACTCTACTTCCTTTCGGCTACAATCAAGCTTCGCCCGATACTTTTCCATTACATCTATTCCGACAATAACATCCAATCCCTTCAAATCTAGGGGTAGCAGATCTACTACCAAACTAGACCCCTCGATCACAAGCTCACACTCTCTATAGATCCGGCTTACTATGACATTCCTCCCTAACGGAGTGCTAACAAGTAGAAAATTATCTAAGAGAACTGATTGCATATCAGGCAATACCACACTTGCAGACACATAAGAATGTGTAGAACCAGAATCAAATAGCACATACACATCAGAATGAAAGAGCTGAGTCATACCAAGAATAACTTCCGTGCAGTGTGCGGCTTCCTCCGTGTCATGGCAAACACCCTAGCCTGTGCTTGCCCTCTTGGTCGCCCTGGAGGAATGGGCTTCTTCACTGACCCAGAGCTGCCCACCCCAGCAGTTGGTCTGGTCCCCACTGTCTCTACCCTCCTCTGAGCCTGAGGCTGATTTCCTTCCCCTTTTATCATAGGGCAATCCCTAATCCGATGCCCTGTTTCTCCACACCAGAAACAGGCACCCGAAAGTTTACGGCACTCACCACGATGCCTATTCCCACAATGCTCACATCTGAGATTCTGATTCTGTTTCTTTTCACCGCTTCCTCCCATCGAGGAAGCTTGACCGATCCAAATTTCAGGCGCTGCTTTCTGTTGAGGGACACTCGCCACCACGACTCGAGCACGGAAACTCTTCTCACTCCTGACAGCTGTCTGCACACTACCCCCTCTCTTGGAAGATTGCTCTCTGCTCTTCCTCTTCCTACTCACCTCCTGCCTGATATTCTCCAGCTTCTCAGCCTGGAGTGCAGCATCCACCAGCTGCTGATAATCACAGAAATTATGAAGGATCACCTTCTCCTTGATACCCAGGTGAAGACCTCCCTCAAACTTGCGGCACTTATCTTCTTCATTCGCCACAATATGAGGTGCATACCGAGATAATTGAGTGAATCTCAACTCATATTCACTCACAGACATCTCCCTCTGAGTCAGATTCAAAAACTCTCGAGCCTTTTCCTGGATGTAGACCCGGGAAAGGTACTTCTTTCTAAACAGTTCTCCGAAATCCCTCCATGTAAGTACTGGTGGCACAGCTTGACTCTGTGGCACTGACTCCCACCAGTGAAGAGCATCACCCTGCAGTAAACTCACTGCATACTCCAGCTTCTCCTCATCAGTGCACCTCATCTGGACCAAGACCCTCTCTGTCCTTTTCATCCAAGTTTCAGCTTCCTCTGGATTGGTGGTACCTTGGAAGTCCACCGCTCCAAACTTTCTCAACTTATCATACTGCCCGCCCCTAACCACTGGAGCTGGCACCGGGACCTGAGACCCTTGACCCATGGCGAAGGTGAAAGCTTGGCAAAGGCCTGGAGAAACTGCGGGTCCATCGCATAGAAGGAGGAGGAGTAGGAGGAGGTTCCTCAGGCTGCACACTAGGTGCTTCTGAACCAGGGGCAGAGTGTGTCCTCGCATCTTGCGGGACATGAGACTCATCTGTGCTCCCCTGGTGAGAGCGAGAACGAAGTCGGGCTCCTCGAGCTCTACTCCGAGGCGGCATAATACTCCTTCAAAATAAAACCAGTGAAAAACTTTAGTTCATGCAAAAACAATTTGTCAAAATGTATCATACAATTTAAATCATGAAAAATCCAGTTAAAATCATGCAAAATCAACATCTAGTCAAAATCATCATGTAGGCATATGAAATCCATTAAAACAATTCAAAAGAGCACAAATCATGCAATGCTTGATGGCTATCATGAAAACCCTAAAGTTCTACGTCTACCCGAACCTAAACCGAAAGCTCTGATACCATAAGTGTTGGAACCCCACCCTGGTGGATCACGAGTCCCACATCCTACGTGACGCCCGGACGCGCATCCCACGAGGGAGGGATTCCTCACCACGATAAAAGACTTGCAACGATATTAAAACTGCATAATCATAAACCTTGCGCTAATAACCTTGCCGGGTCCTAAGCTGTACCTTCACATTCGTGGCGAGCGCACACTAGGTAAACCTCAAAATCATAAGTTGACTTCTTCATATAAATTGTAGCTCTATGTCTGAAGTTTGTTTTGCAACAAGAATCACCTCAAACGGAGTTGTAGAACTAAAGTTATGCTTTAAAAACCTAAAAGAGTTCACACTTCAAATATGATCTCCAAACCGACCTCTCACTTGTTTCAATGCAAACTTTTTCAATTTGACTCAAAATGGCACGAAATTTGGTGGAGAGAAATATATATATCTTCGGAATCTAATGGTTCAAACCTCTCCTCAATTGGAGGTCGGATGAAGGAAATATGCCCAAAAGAATCAAGTATGTTCACATCCTAAATCCGCTTGAAACACTTTTGGCGCGATTGTAATTACTTTTCATATATAAATCTGATTCCTTTCGTTTTTGGACCATTAGAAAGTAGACATCTAGATCTACAACTTTCATGAAGACCACAAATTCAAATTCGGTCGTTAAGGGGGTCACACGGACCGTGTAACGTCACAAGGTCAAACCGTGTAACTGTCGGGCGGAAATGTCCCAAAACACGAAGTTACACGGTCAAGGTAAGTTTACACGGCTGACCATGTAACCTTCAGGTCTCCTTAAAATTTCCACCCAAAAACTTCTCCAAATGGTTCTAAACTTATTCCAACCTTCCCTACACTCCTAAGCAACCCCAAATAACCTATTCTTAAGCATTTATCACTCCAAATCATTGAAACACAAGTCAAATTCATTAACTCCTTTCATCTCTCACTCTCACCTTCATCTATCCTTCCCAATTTTCCACTCTTTTTCTATACCATACCTTAATTCAACGAAGCATTACTCACCAAGTTTATAATTTCTAACTCAATTGGTTCATCAAACTATTGTTTTCAATCATTTTTCATCAAGGTCATCATAACTTCATAAACTATATGAACAGCAAGCATGATTTAAGTTGTTATCTTCCAATTGACATAACTTCTTACTCCAAACTCGAAATATTACATATTATACCTCGATGGAAAGATAACAAAATGTTCTACAACATTTATGAAGGATGCAAAAGCTAATTTCATCATTTAGTAAAGTAAAAAGCCACTCCAAGACACTACTCATCAAACACCAATGTAACAGTAACATAACCAAATGAACAGTGACTGATTGTGTTCCAAACTTCATAACTTTTTAACCCTAAGTCCAATTGAGGCAAATGATATGTCATTAGAAAGTTCTGAACTTCTACTACAATCTTCATGAAGACTCCTTGATCCAATTCAAACCTTATGAGGACCTAAGACTAAAGAGAAGTTTTGGTCAAGTTTTACAACAATTTTGACAGCACCTCCCCTAAAACTTTAACTAACCAATCCTCATTTCTCATATCTCAACCTGCATAAACTCAACATTCAACCTCATATGACATGATTCAATTCTAAAATATCTCCAAATGCAACTCAAGGCAACAACCACACTCCTAATCATCTACTCCAATCCAACATATAAATCAATACAATCTCAATCCACTCTTTTTTTTGTGTCAACTAGCTACATAATGATGCATATGTATAAAACATGTAGAGATTACATCAAATACAATTCGAACTCAACGTTCTTGCATTTACATGAAATTCAAAGTCATTACAAAGCTTTAGAGGGCATTTTAGCCCAATTAAATCATAGTTCCAAGGAACAAAATACAAAGTACATTCCAAAATGCTATCTAAAGCGTTGGTTTCTAAAACATGATTTCAAAAACAAAACTTGCATCGGAGTAAGCCTCATTCCCGATGCGGTGACTCAGTTTCTCGCTCATGACCTGTGGAGGGGAAAATGGGGGGGTGAACTCGACGGCTCCGTGGGTAAAAACTTAATACTAAGAATAAACATGCTAAAATCCCTTAACAATTCATTCATAAACAATGGAACTAATCATCTTTATCAGAAACCAATTCTTCATTAGTATCAAAACTTATCAAAGGCATTTCCCCAATAACATAGCATACAAGAACCAAGTCAAATAAACACATCACATAATCACACATAAGTTGGTTTTCGGGTAGGTCCAACAAGACGTACTACACATTTCCGTAGAACGGTCATGTGTAGCCGTACACACGTGAGGGAGTCCGTGAGGAACTCCATTGCCACTTCATGGCAGGTAGGAGAAGCCTATATAGGTGCATCTATCACATAAAGGACCACCCTGAACCCATAGAAACATGCATATCACATCATTCATGCATTTTTATACACATTAGCCATCAATGAACTTTGCAACATCTATTTTCACATAATTTGCCTAATTCACTTATTCAAAAACTCTTTTTCACTCATTCAACAATTCTATACACATTTTCTTATCCCATATAACCTTAAACCCTTTCAAGAATAACAAAAAAAACCTAGTTAAACCATTTGAAGGCATTCAATAGTATTTAATAGCTTTTATTAGAGAACTTTAGCAAGTTTAGTAACTCAATTATTAAGAAATTTACCCACCTTAATCCTCTAACTTTGAATTTGATCACTGATCTTGCTTCTTGCTCTACTAACCTCTCTTCACCTTCATTAAGCAAGTAAGAACCCAATTAACATGGAATATCCCAAGATTAGACAATTCTAGGAGGAGAAAACATGGAATTAAGCTATCCTAACTTAACCTAAAACTTACCCAAGCTATAAGCATCAAAACCTACTCAAAAACCAAAGATTCCATCATTTTCTTACCTTGGAAGGAGACCCACGAAAATCCTATCTCCTTGGGTTTTGATGAAACTCTTCTCCTTTCTTTCTCTACTCCTTAAACAAACTACTACTACTCTTCCCTAAGCTAGAAAATCCTAAGAACCAAGTCTCTTCTTCTTCTTCTTCTTCTTCTTCTTCTTCTTCTTCTTTCACGACACTCTCATCCCTCTTTCTCTAGAATTTTCGAAAATCCTCCTTCAACTCACCTAACACATGTCTTTTTATATTAAAACCTATGTCCCACTTAGCCAAAACTATGTAGTTTTAGTCCATTCATCTTTAAAGTTTAAAAATTCATGGGCTTCCCTATGGATCAAGACAATTCACCAACTAAACCCCTTTCTTCTTCATTTACAAGACATTTAAAAGGGCTTAAAGCCCATCTACTAAGCCTTAAGCCTTAAACATAAGCAAAAATCCCCTACACCATCTTATTCTTCTAATTTCTAAGAACTTTATCACAATTCTAATTTAAACTAATCCTTCATTTAATTTTCATTCCTCTTAACACTATAAACCTTAATTTAGTCCAACAAAATAAATTTTCAAATTAAACCTCACAAATAACATAAACATGCTTAAAGCGATTCGGGGCCCAACATTCTAGGCGCTTCTTGAGAGCACTCATTATCTTTTTATTGGTGTTCTCCACGAGACCGTTGCTTTGGGGATGGGCTACCGAAGTCAGCTGTAGCTTGATCTTTAGTCGGTCGCAGAAATCTCTGAACTTATCGTTATCGAACTGCCGACCGTTATCCGTAATCAACACCATGGGCATCCCGAAGCGGGTTAGTATATTTTTCATCACGAATCTCTCCACCTTCTGCTCGAAAATTGTAGCGACCGCTTCCGCTTCTGCCCATTTGGTGAAGTATTCCACCGCCACTATCAGGAACTTCTTCTGCCCAGGACCGAGAGGGAAGGGACCCAGTATATCCATTCCCCATTGAGCGAACGGGATAGGATGACTCACAATTTTCATCCTCTCGGTCGGCTAGTGAGACAGGCTGCTATTTCTCTGGTAGGCCTCACATCGGTCGACCTTCTCCTGGCAGTCTCTTCTCATTATCGGCCAGTAGTACCCCTGTCTGATCAGTCTGTGCACCAACATTCTGCCTCCTACATGATTTCCACACATGCCTTCATGGACTTCGGTCATTGCCTGCTCGGCTTCTTCTTCATTCAAGCATCCAAGCAGCGGTCAGTCGTAGGACCGCTTATATAGAGTGCCATTAACGACTGTGTACTCGGCTGCCTTTATTCTTAGTTTCTTGGCCTCCGACGCGTCTTCTGGTTGTTTCCTTCTAAAAGGTACTGCGCAATCGGTTCCGTCCAACTCGACCGATCGGTACTTATGTTGAGAAATTCCTCGGCTTTCTGAATGCTAGGCCGGCCTAGTCGTTCGACCAGAACATTATTTATGGCATCACGGTTGGAAGCCATTTTGGAGAGCGCATCCGCTTTAGCATTTTGAGCTCGCTCTATTCTGCTGATCGAGTACTGTTCGAAATTGCTCAACTCCTGCTTTACCAGCTCCAGGTACTTGATTATGCTGTTCCCCTTGGCCTCATACTATCCGGTGACTTGGCCGACCACCACTTGGCTATCGCTATATATCTTTAGATGCCTTATCTCCATTTCCTTAGCCAGCTGGAGACCGGCTATCAGGGCCTCGTATTCGGCTTTGTTATTGGAGGCCTTGAACTCGAGCCGAAGGGCATATTCCACCTTTTCTTCATTGTGTGGGTTGATCAGCACTACTCCCGCTCCGCATCCCTCGGCATTGGACGACCCGTCAACAAACAAGCTCCAGGCAGGAACTGCTCGTCCTTCGAGCTGGGTTGGCTCATCTCTGCGATGAAGTCTGCCAACACCTGCGCTTTAATGGTCGTGCGGGGTTTGTATTGTATGTCGAACTCTCCCAGCTCTACCGCCCACTTTATTAGCCGACCCGAAGTTTCGGGCTTTTGAAGGCACTGCCTGAGGGGTTGGTCGGTCCATACCTCAACGGTATGACTTTGGAAGTAGGGTCTTAGCTTCCGGGCTGCCATTATCAAGGAGAGGGCTAGTTTCTCTATAGGCTTATATCGTGTTTTCGGTCCGGTCAATACTTTGCTGACGTAATAGACAGGGTGTTGCTCGCTTCCCTCCGATCGAATAAGTACCGCGCTGATCGACCCCTCCGTAACCGCCAAGTATAGAATCAGGTTCTCTCCCTCTACTGGGCTTTACAGGATAGGCGGGCTATACAAGTACTACTTTAAGTGTTGGAAAGCTTTCTCGCACTCATCCGGCCATTGGAACTGGGTCACGTTCGCTTTCCTCAAGATTTTGAAAAATGGGAGGCACTTGTCTCCTAATCTGGAAATGAACCTGCTTAGAGAGACTATCTGACCGATCAATATCTGCACTTCTTTTAAGCATTGGGGCGAGGGCAATTGGATGATGGCTTCGATCTTCTCTGAATTAGCCTCAATCCCCCGTTGAGTGATCATAAACCCTAGGAATTTTTCGGATGCCACCCCAAAAACGCATTTTTCCGGATTCAGCTTCACCTGAAATTTATTCAGGGTCTGGAAGACTTCCTTGAGATCTTCTACATGCTCCGCGGCCGTCTTACTTTTGACCACCATATCATCCACATAAGCTTCCACCGACCGGCCGATCTATTTTTTAAAGACCTCCATGACGAGCCGTTGATAGGTCGCCCCCGCGTTCTTCAAGCCAAAGGGCATTACTTGGTAGCAATATGTACCTTGGTCGGTTATGAAGGCGGTCTTTTCTTCGTCTTCCAGACTCATTTGAATCTGATGATAGCCCGAGAAAGCATCCAGGAAGCTGAGCAGTTCATGCCCTGAGGTAGAGTCTACTAACTGGTCGATCTTAGGCAAGGGGAAGCTGTCCTTTGGACATGCTTTGTTCAGGTCAGTGAAATCTATGCACATTCTCCACTTTCCATTCTTCTTTTTCACTAAAACCACATTGGCGAGCCATTCGGGGTATTTGACTTCTCGGATGAACCCGGCCTCAAGCAACTTCTCTACTTCTTTCTCGATTACCCCCTGTCGCTCCTTGCTGTGCCATCGCTTCTTTTGTCTGATCGGCTTGTAGTCATGCCAAATATCAAGGGAGTGCGATGCGACTGATCGAGAAATTCCAAGCATGTTGCTCGGTACCCAAGCGAAAACCGACCTATTTTCCAGCAAACAGTTTGTGATTTCTTTAACCAGGTCCTTCTGCAGCTCGGAGCCTAGGTTTGTGAACTTAGAGGGGTCGGCTTCGTCAAGTGCGACCCACTGCATTTCTTCCACTGGGTTCATCCTATCCGTCTCTTCATCAGTTCTCACATCAAGAGAGCTCGTCAGAACTACTACCCCGTCTAATGTTTTAGTCTCCGCTAAGTAACATTCCCTGGCGATTCTCTGCTGACCCCTGACAATACCAATTCCGTGGGGTGTCGGGAACTTCATAGCTTGGTAGTAGGTGGAGACGACAGATCTAAGGACATTTTGAGTAGCCCGCCCGATTATTGCATTGTACGTCCCTTGAAACTTTACGACTAGGAACTCAACGTCCCTTTCTATCTGACACGGCTTCTGCCCGAACTTCACTTTCAACTTCACCCGGGCGAACGGGTAGGCTGACGCCCCGGTTACTCCTTTAATGGGGCCGTCTATAGGTAGTAGTCGATCTTCGGGTACCTTCATTTGCTTGAAGGCCTCATAATACAACAGGTCGACCGAGCTGCCCGTATCAATCATCACCCGCTTCACCTCGTAACCGTCCATGTTCAGATTTACCACGAGTGCATCATCATGAGGGCAACTTACTCCATCGAGGTCAGACTCATCGAATGATATCATCCCGTCGTTCTCCCTCGACTTTTTGGTGGATGAGTTTCTGCCAACCTGTTTGGCATATCTTTTTCTCCCTTTAGTGGTGGATCCCCCTGCTACATTTCCACCGAATATCATGTTAATGACTCCAGTCTATCGGTCGTCTTGTTGCCCGACGTTTCCGTCGTTTCTTTCCCCCGATCGCCCTCTCTCTTCTCATCGATTATCTGTATTCGCATTTTACCTCCCTCCATCATTCCTGTCATTTCGCCTCTAGGGCGGTCGCCTATTGTCTGGCAGACCTGTCCTGCGCTGATTATCCCGATCGGCATTTTGTTCGTGCTTCACGAATCGGCCTAACCTTCCCCTTTGTATGAGGAATTCGATTTCTGTTTTCAACTACCAGCAATCTTCCGTATCATGACCGACCTCTTTGTGGAAACAATAATATAGATCTCGGTTCCTATCCTTGTAAGGGGTCTTCATTTTATTGGGCTCTCAGATGGATTCCCCCGTCAGCTCTCATAGCCGCCAATACTTCCGCATATCGTTTGTTAAGCGGGGTAAAGTCTTGTTGATGCCATTGCCGACCAGTCAGCTTCCTCCAGGTCGACTGATCCCTCTGTCTCTTGTGAGACTCATCTGTCCGACCACTCAGCCCGCGATCATCTGCCCTGCGTTTTGTATTCTTTAATACTTCTTCGAGCTGAATGTACCTATCCGCCCTGTTTCTTATTTCCTGAACGGATCGGGGCTGATCGAGGGCTCATGACTTCTTGAACTCCTCATCCCTCGTGTTGTTCATAAGCGCGGCCAACATAGACGAGCAAGTGAGATCGGGAACCTCGACCGCCGTTATTGAGCAGTGATGAACTCCATAAACTTTCATTCCTTCCTTGGTAAGTTGCATCACCTCCAAAGCCGCCTTCTGGGGCCTTCTTGGTGGCGAATCGATTCAGAATAATAATCAAATCTTGAAGCATGTGATCTGGCTGGGGGCAAGTCGCTCAACCATCGCCGAGCTCCCTCTTGGAAGGCCGTGCAGAAAGCCTTACACTGGATAGCGTCCGAAACACAATATAGATTTATCATGGACTGGAAGTGCTGTAGGTAGTCCAGGGGGTCGGTCTTTCCAGTATATTTTTCAGGGGTTGGTATTTTGGTACCAGGGGTCGGGAGGCTATCCAAGATTTTCGAAGTGAAAGGAGAGTTGTACTAGGCTGTCGGGCGATCTGGACAGAAACTCATAGCCGCGTTAATTCGATCATCCACAATTTTCTCTAGGTCTTCGGTCGGGCGGTGATCGGTCGTCATGCTGGTTTGTCGGGCGGCTTGCCGTGCAGACGGCTGCTGTTGTGTTGGTTGAGACTGCAAAATTTGGCGGATCAACAGATCAGCTACTTCCTCGATCTGTTTTCGGGTCAGGGTAGAGTGTACAGCCGGAAGAGGATCTGCACCCGATCGGTGTTGGATATTCGGGCGCGAATTGAGCGCAGCGTTATCCTCCAAAGCTACGCTCTGTTCTTCTTGTTCCAAGGTTTGGGGCTGTGGTTGATCGTTAGGATATGAGGATTCCGTGTGGGAAACATGTGGTGCAGGCGGCAGAGTCGCAGTAGTATGAAACCTATCGTTGATCGCCAGAGCCGCGACAATGCTTCTCTCAGAGTTCGTCATTGCCTTTGACCGATCAGTGTGTTTGGGCGTGGTGCCTCAAGTCGGGCCCCGGTGGCGCCAATTGGTTCTGCGGATTTTGGCCGAATCAGATGCGTTGCTCAGATCCATGAGTCGGCTACCTTCTGTAATAAATCCGACGTGAAGATACCTGCAAAAGAAAGAAGGCTTGTCGGGGGTTGTGTCCCGATTAGCCCCTCCGACGCTCAAGTCAGTCTTTTGGTGAAGGTGAAGTCGATGAGTGCAGAGAAAAAACTAGGTTATGATTTCGTACCTCTGTTATGGGAGAATTATACCTTATATATGGTTTTGCAGTTAGGTTTAAGTCTTTACGTGTTTGCATGGGAGACTTCTTTCTACGGATGGGCCAAGGAGGGCGTGGGCCGGACTTGGGTTTGGCGTAGGCATAAACTGATCTCTGAAGAATGGACCGATCGGCCCACGGGTCGTTTTGACTGGGTCCAGGCCCAATACGACCGACCCGACCAAATATTAGTGTCATTTTAAAGGTCTCAACGAGATCTTTGTAATAATATATTTTGTGTAAAATAATATATATTTTAAATTTAGTTACTTAACAAATTATGTGAATATATCAAAATAAGATCGATAAGGGTATAAAATGAATATGTAAATAAGAAAATGGTCAAAGATGTCTTTTGATAACTTTTGGTGAATGAATTGTTACTATTTATTACACGAAAATGGTGGTCTTGAAAATGTAAATTTGGTGTATTGGTTAGAGTATATTTAACACACCAAAACACCAAATTTTGGTGTTTGGTTGGAGATGGCCTTAATGCTAGAGTCTCATCATTAATTCACAATGTGGAAACTATGTCTTGGTTTGAACTGTTGTCGAAACAATCTTTAAATCCTAAAGCTGCAATTGCCACCTGGCTAGTGATTAAAAACAAACTTAAAAGTAAAGATCTCTGTTTTTAAACCCGGACCGGATCGGCCGGTCCGACCGGTGACCGGTCGGTGGTCCGGTCCGGTTTATCCCCCAAAACCAGCATTGAATTGACCCAGTCTGAACCGGTCAAAACCGGTCAATTGACCGGTCGGACCGGTTCGAAAATTTTTAAATTATTTTTTTGAATTTTTTAAAATATTTTTAATATTATATATAATTAAATATAATTTTTACATAATTATTACGTCACACCGGTTCGACCGGTGGTTGAACCGATCGAACCGGTCAAACCGATGACTAGTAAGGCCACCGGTTTGATGACCAATCCGTGTTTCAGAACATTGGTAAAGATAGATGATTTGGGAGATATGATCCTATCTATGTCTTGTGTAAGCATATCAATGAGGGTAGAAATCATTTATACTTTGAATGTAGCTACACGAAAGTAATTTGGAGCAGAATTAAGGTTATGTTACAGCTAATTAATTACACATTTGAGTGGAGGGTGACTTTGGATATGATCATAAGGTGTACCAAGTAGGGTAAATTGAACAGTTTGATCATCGAGATAACATTTAATATAGTCATCTGTTCCATTTGTAGGGAAAGGAACATGAGAATATATAAAAGAGTTGAAGAAGGCAAACATCAGCTAGTAGACCAGATTGCCAACCATAAACAAGATTCAATTAGTCAAGGAGTGAGAAGATGCTAGTAGCTATATTTTTTTTTTTGCTGTAATTATTTTCTCTTGGATCAGTTGCCTGTGAGTTTTTTTGTAAATGGTTAACCACACTCATTGTAATGATGTGAAGTAGCCTTTGGTAGATTAATATAAGTTTCATTCATATTTCAAAAAAAGTTTCCCTTATGAAATTTGGCCTTAGTCATCCCACTGCAACACCACTGATTAAATTCGTGGTTCTTAAGGGTTCTTCTCAAGTTAATGCACCTGTAAAAATTTAACCCTTCATTTCCAGAGACATTGTTGCTTCGACTAGGTTGTTTATGACATGGTTGACTCACACTTTGACCATATCAGCGGCTGCGTTTGTATATTTTAAAACTATTATATGACTAATTATTAAACAAATTTATATAATTATTTTATCATACTTAGTAATACATTGAGATAAATAATTCAATTAAAATTTAATAAAAAGTCATTTTTAATATTTTAAATATCACAATTATTTTCAAATAATCTAAAAAAATTAATGAGTAATGTCATAATAAATTTATTATATTTTACCTTACTTTTAAATGGAAAAGGAGGGTGACCATGTGATCCTCGCATTTTTCAAGTGGCGGGTCCATATGTTTTTGCAAGCATAGACCATGAAGTCGTCTCGCCGTGCTGCTCGGGATCCCTTTGCAAGCTCGCCTGAAATTTAACTTAACGTGACTATGTGATCCTCCTTAAAGAGTAGAGCATTATTCAAGTGGCGGGTCCATATGTTTTTGCAAGCACAGACCACGAAGTCTTCTCGCCGTGCTGCTCGGGAGCCCTTTGCAAGCTCGCCTGAACTTTAACTTAACGTGACCATGTGATCCTCCTTAAAGAGTAGAGCATTATTCAAGTGGCGGGTCCATATGTTTTTGCAAGCACAGACCACGAAGTCTTCTCGCCGTGCTGCTCGGGAGCCCTTTGCAAGCTCGTCTGAACTTTAACTTAACGTGCTTCAAATTTACTAAAAACAGGAAAAATTCCAGTTAAAAGATGAAATATTAAATTAATCAAATTAAAAATGATTTTAATTAAAATTATTATTATTCAAATTTTAATTGAGCTTCAATAGATTTCATATTTAATTTATTGTTAATTCTATAAAAAAATTAGCTATTTATTAGTTGGAAAAGAATATAAAAGTGTTCCCATTTATTGGAAGGATTACAAATGAATAAATAAATATTATAGCTAATTTTTTGATATATAAATTAATAAATATGATAGCTTATTTTCTTTGTAGGGAAAATTTCGTAATTTTACAAAAGAATCTATTTGTATTTAAAAATATCTTAAATTAATTTACAATCTTTTCATTTTTATTATAATTATATTTATAATTGGTTCTGCCGGATTTTGGTTGAACTGTACGTTGCCATTCTGCTCCATGAGTCTGCTGCTTTCTGCGATGAGCTCGGCGTGAAGACACCTGCAAAACAAGGAAGGCACGTCGGAGGTTGTATCCCGATTTACCCTTCCGACGCTCAAGTAAGTCTTTTTGTGAGGGTGAGGATGATCAATGCAGAGAAAAGATAACTAGGTTAGGTTTTTCATACCTTCATTATGGGAGAATTATACCTTATATATGGTTTTGCGGTTAGCTTTAGGTTTTTACGTGTTTGCATGGGAGATTTCCTTATGTTGATGGGCCAAGGAGGGTTTGGGCCTAGGCATAAAACTTATCTATGAAGAATGGACCGATCGGCCCATGGGTCGCTTTGACTGGATCCGGGCCCAACACTAGGCAACCATATAAGCCCCTACTCCTCTAGCTCGAAATAAGAGAGGGTTGGAGGAGTATGTAGATGTTTCATAGCTCGTACGTAGGACGACTCGTAATTGGGTTGATCGGTTGAACATTGAGATATAGCTCGTCTGTAGGTCAGCGAAATGGAGTAGTCGATTGGTCGGACATTGTTGTTGTAGCCCGGTCGTGGGATAGCTCGGGGGGCCCCGATCGATCAGATACCAACCGATTATGCGTGGCTACTTGAAAGTCGACCGGTTGTGCGTAACTGCTCGTATGACATCCGGTTGAGGGTGACTGCTTGGACGCCGACCGGTTGAGGGTGACTGCCCGTTCTTGGATCAGTCGACTGAGTGCCCCAACTGATCGGCCTCGGCACTCATTGCGCGACAGCTCATGCTGAAACAGATCGGTTTGGTTGTCATTGGCGAGCGTGCGGAGCATTTATTGTAGGCAATAGCGTCTTGTCGACGACTTTCGAATCAAACGTATCGTCCTCATAACCGCTCTTGCTATGTCCGTATGTCCTTTCAACTGTTCGCACCCATCCGGATTATGATTAACCCTAATTTGTCTCCGCTCAGATTGCGCCGCATGTCCAAGAGTAGCTTGGATTATCTCCACGCGTCGAGTTTTGGCTGGATCGCGATTCGAACGTTTTCCCTATAAATGTTCAGGGTGGATAGACGGTTTGCTTTTCTTCAGCCTCACTTCATTCTTGCTGTCCTCTTGCTTTTCTCTGCTCTTTCTTGTTCTCAGTTCCCAGAAGTGTTCTTTGGCGTTGCTCAAATTTTCGATCCTTTACCACTAAATAGGTACGTCCCTTTCCCTCATTTTTCTCTTCTAAATTTTCTCTTAGTAAGCATGTCGTCCACCAGTTCTCGGAGTGGAGTTTCTTCAAGCGATTCTGTTGATGAGAGGTCGTCGGAGGCTATGGCTTGGGTGACGACGACATCAAGGTTGGGGAATGTTGAAGAGATTACGACAAAGGAGCGGAGAGATGGGCTAATAGTAAGGGAGTTGCCCAAAGGCAAATCGAGGATGTCCGCGGCGGAGTTGAGTAGGTCGATTATTAGGAATGGTATCCCTCTGTCCTGGGAGCCTAGGCTGGCTTCGGGGGACGAAAGGATCGATAGTAGCACGAGTGGGTGGATGGCCGTCTCTGAGTATTTCTTCTCAGTCGGGGGCTTGAGATTACCTTATGTGCCGATCGTGGATGAAGTGTGTGCTGACTATCGATTGAGGCCGAGTCAGATTCCTCCGAATGGGTGGAGGTTCATTAATGGACTTGTGCTGCTGTGCCATCAATTCGGTTGTCCGCCCTCGGTTAATATCTTGCGCCACTTCCTAAGAATGAGCCAGAGTCCGAGCTCTGCGAGTGGGGTCCCTTCCCTGATGTACAAGGATGCCCGGTATCGCCCAGCCGGGACGTCTGGTAAAATTACTGGCTGGAGAACGAAATATTTCTTCGTGAAGCCTCCGGGGTCTTCATCCGAGTCTCAGCCGTGGAGGTATCCCCTAGCCGAGCGATGGAATGACTCGTCAAGTCTATTCCTTTCTAGGGAGGAACGGGAGGTGGTTGGCCGTATAAAGGAGCTCGGCCAGTATAACTTCGCTCGGCTCACTTCGGGATACGGTGGGGGGCCTCGGCCAATTCTCTTCTGATTGACCCCCCATGAAGGCGGGCTAGAGAGGAAGCGCCTCACTGGTTGACCCCTTATGGTGGATTTATTTTTCTTACTTGTAGGTTTTGGTTCGATTTCTAACATGCTTTCTTTGTTTGTGCAGCCATGGTCAAGGTTAACACTTTCTCCGGCCCTCCCAAGTCCGCCAGGGGTAGGTGTCAGGGCGCGGGACCTTCGGGAGCTAGAGGTCAAGGAGATAGGGGAGAGGCCAGTTCGATTGTTGTTCGGCCTACTGTTCCCGTGCAGTGGTATGTTCCTCCGACCGTCTCTGAGCTGCTCGTGGTGCCTGATGTGGTCGTCCCGTCTGAGCACCTGGTCATGATCGAGGAGGAGGAGGAGGAGGAGGTCGAACGACCTCTGAAGAGGAGAAGTGGGGCTCAAGTAGTCGACCGATCTCCTTCAGTAGTTGACCGGCCTTCTCAAGCAGTCGACCAACCTCCTTGTCCCATGGACCGAAGCAAGGGGAAAGAGAAGGTGGGAGATCGTGCTGCCCCGTCTGTCCAAGGCAAAGGGAAGAGGCCAGCGGGGAGTGCTGATAAGTGGGAGCTGGCGATTAGCCTCGAGAGAACTGCCACGATCGTCGATGGAGAAGTGGCTCGTCACCTTGCTGAGAAAGTAATTCCTCCTTCGGACGAGGAGAAGTTTGATGCGTTAAGTGTCGAGGAGCTGATGAGCCGTGCCATCCACAATTCCATGAGGGAGGTGGCTCTCACTTTATCCACACATCAACGAATGGAGCTGCTGAATCGGGAGATCAGTTCCCTCCTGGAGCAGGTGGACGGTTTGAAGACTGAGCTCTCGGAGGTCAGAGAGGAAGGAGACTTCTCCCGGGCTCAACTCTCTTCCTTGGAGGAGGACAAGAAACTCTGGGAGGAGGAGCGACGCCCCGAGAGCCCAGCTAAGCGGGAGAGGAGGAAAGGAGCTCCTTGAAGGCTCGGCTCACCGGGGAGGAGGTCGAAAGGGTAAGGGCAATGGCAGCTAGGAACAAGCTGTCCGAGGAGTATGCGGCGTTGCGAGGGCGGCTTGAGTCGGAGAGAGTACTTAAAGAGAAAGCCCTCCGGGACCATGCTCAGGCTCTCCTGGACCATGCTCAAACCAAGGATACGTTGAGGAGGGTGCGAGCCTCCGTGAAGGAACAAAGGATCGAGGCGATCGTGCGATGGTAGAGGCGGTTCTTACAGGAGGAGTGCTTGGAGTACTCCTGTGACTTGACCCTCATGATTTTAAAGAATTGCTATAACGTCTACATTCCTGAGGGGTCGGATGGTCCTTCGTTTGAGAGGTTTGCTGAGCCGTTGCTTCCTAGCGCCCTTGGCCTTTCTATGGAGGAGGTGACGGAGAGAGCCATGGAGGACCGGGGGCCAGTCCCGAATGAGGAGCTGGACCTTAGTTCTGCTGAGGAGGACGAGCTTCCTCGTGAGGATACTTCTCCGGCCGCTCCCTTGGACCCTGCTCCCGCTTCGGCTTTTCCGCCAGCTTCCGAGGATTCTCCTGGGCGACTGCCCACTTCCCCTTCTGTAGACTTTTGATTCTCACTTGGTCGGGCTTGTGACCAGGACGAATTGATGTTAATGAAACTTCACTTTTGCTTTGTTTTTTTTTATGTCTTTTTCTGTGTTTATGTTCTTTACTTTCGATGTATGTTGAGTTTTTTGACGAAGTTGCTCATAGTCGATCGGCTTCGAGGTCGACTTATAGTAGAGTCTGAATAGAGGTCCCAAGGATCTCATCTTGGCGACCGATCGACCGCAGTCGATTTGTGTCGATGCACGATCGACCGTAGTCGGTCTATGGAGATGCCGAGCGATGGCGAACGAGGTCCCAAGGATCTTGTCTTGGCGACCCGACTGACCGTAGTCGGTCTATGGAGATGCCGAGCGATGGCGAACGAGGTCCCAAGGATCTTGTCTTGGCGACCCGACCGACCTTAGTCGGTCTATAGAGATGCTGAGCGATGGAGAATGAGGTCCCAAGGATCTTGTCTTGGTGACCCGACCGACTGTAGTCGGTCTATGGAGATGCCAAGCGATGGCAAACGAGGTCCCAAGGATCTTGTCTTGGCTACCCGACTGAACGTAGTCGGTCTATGGAGATGCCGAGCGATGGCGAACGAGGTCCCAAGGATCTTGTCTTGGCGACCCGACCGACCGTAGTCGGTCTATGGAGATGCCGAGCGATGGCAAATTGGATTTTCTATTCTTTGCCACATATAATGTAACTCTTTTTTGCCAAAAAATCTAAAACCCCTTTATTAATGATAACGAGGGCGTGGGCCGTTAAAAAACCTGTCTGGCAGGGACAGGAAAAAGGTTCCCACGTATTGTATAAAAATGGTATTGAACAAACGTTAACTAAAATAAAACTTATCTATTGGTAGAACGCCTTTAGGTTTCGAGAATTCCATGACCTCAGTAGAATTTTCCCATCTGCGTCGCGTAAACTGTAAGAGCCATGCCTGACTTGCTTGACGACCTGATAGGGTCCTTCCCACGTCTGTCTGAGCTTCCCAGGATGCTTCCTGGCCGCCTCGGCCTTTCTTAGGACGTACCTGCCTATCTTTACATCGCTCGGCTTTACCCTTCGATTGTAGAACTTGGTCGCCTTTTGCCTGACGGCCTCCGACCGAGCGGCAGCCCTATCCCTATCTTCACTGAGGAGCACAAGCTCGGCTCGACGGGCTTCGTTGTTCCGCTCTTCGTCATAACTCGACATCCTTTGATTATGCAATACCACTTCTATGGGAACTAAAGCTTCTGCCCCAAAGGTCATCCTGAACGGTGTTTCCCCTGTGGCTCCATTTGGTGTGGTTCTGTACGCCCACAACACTTCATCGATTTCTTCGACCCATGTTTTTCGTCCGTCAAGGCGCTTCTTAAGAGCGCTCATTATCTTTTTGTTTGTGTTCTCTGCGAGGCCGTTGCTTTGGGGGTGAGCTACTGAGGTCAGTTGTAGCCTTATCTTTAATCGGTCGCAGAAATCTCTGAACTTTTCGTTATCGAACTGTCAACCGTTGTCTGCTACCAGCACCATAGGCATTCCAAAGCGAGTCAGTATATTTTTCTTGACGAAATTCTCCACCCTCTGCTCGGTAATTGTGGCGACCGCCTCTGCTTCTACCCATTTGGTGAAGTACTCTACTGTCACCATCAGGAACTTCTTCTGTCCGGGACCAAGGGGGAAAGGCCCCAGTATGTCCATTCCCCATTGAGCAAAAGGGATGGGGTGACTTACAATTTTCACCCTCTCGGTCGGCTGGTGAGACAAGTTGCTGTTTCTCTGGCAGGCCTCGCATCGGTCTACTTTCTTCTGGCAGTCTTTCCTCATTATCGGCCAGTAATATCCCTGTCTGATTAGCCTATGGGCTAACATTCTACCTCCGACGTGATTGCCGCACATTCCTTCGTGGATGTCAGGACCCAATCCGGGGATCGGATTCCGATCGCTCTGATACCACAGATGTCGGAACCCGACCCTGTGACCGGACCCCAACTGTTGGATCTGAGACTCAACTGCTTAGGCTTAACACTGCCACTCTTGCTCTGAACCCATAAGAGTCGGATCTCGGGACCCAACTGTTTAACTTGCGTAATCCTGAAACCTTGCGCTTATAACATTGTAGTGCTATTCGCTGCTGTTCCATAAAAGTGATGAGCGCACACTACCTAAACATCAAAATCACATTTAGACTTGTTCATATAAAATGTAGCTTAAGGCCTCACGTTCACACAGAGGTAAGAATCACCTTAATCGGAGTCATATAACTCAAGATACACTCCAAAAACCTAAGAGAGTTCATACCCGAAACATGCCCTCTTAACTGACCTTTCACTTGTTTTAGAGCAAACTTTCTCAATTTAACTCCAATTGATACCGAATTTTATAGAGTGAAATATATGTGTCTTATAAATCCAATGGTTGAAGCCTCACCTCATTTTGAGGTCGTATGAGGGAATTATGCCCGAAACAATGGACCATGCTCACTTCCGAAATCGAATTGAAACTCTTTTGGCGCGATTGCTATAACTTTTAATCTATAGCTCCAAATGCTTTCGTTCTTTCACCATATGAAAGTAGACATCTAGATATACAACTCTCATGAAGACTACAAAGGCTGATTCTATCTCCTACATTCTGCAACGTCCTCTTTTTACATCGTCTGATTTCTATCATCTGGTTTTCTATCTTCTGATTTCTATCTTCTGATTTCCTATCTTCTGATTTCTATCTTCTGATTTCCTATCTTCTGATTTCTATCTTCTGATTTCCTTCCTTCTGATTTCTATCTTCTGATTTCCTATCTTCTGATTTCTATCTTCTGATTTCTATCTTCTGATTTCCTTCCTTCTGATTTCTATCTTCTGATTTCCTATCTTCTGATTTCTATCTTCTGATTTCCTTCCTTCTGATTTCTATCTTCTGATTTCCTATCTTCTGATTTCTATCTTCTGATTTCCTTCCTTCTGATTTCTATCTTCTGATTTCCTATCTTCTGATTTCTTGTAAGGCTCATATCTTTTGACTCCGAACTCCAAATTTAGCAAAGGATATACCCTTGGAAAGCTCTAACCTTCTACTACAATATTCATGAAGGCTCATTTATCTAATTCAAGTCCTACGAAAGTCAAAATCTGAGGCGAAGTTCTGTCAAATTTTGGGAAAATTTAACAGCTCTTCCCTTGAAAATACAACTACCCAATTTTTCAATCCTAATACTTCCACCTGCATAAAACTCATCATACAACCTCATATAACATGTTTAAACCCTAAGGTATCTTCAAATACCATTTTAAGCAACAGCCACACTCTTAATCATCTAATCATATCCAAACTATAATAATGATGCAATTGACTTAAAACATACATGAATTTCTCAAAATACATTTGAACTTAGCTTTTTTGCATTTCATTTACATTCAAAGTAAGTAGCTTACAATGCTTTAGTGGGCATTTCAAGCCCTTTTTACAACATAGTTCAAAATACACTTCCAAAATGCTACACTTTTCTTAAAATGCATCTAAAGCATTGTTTACAACAATTTTGCTTGAAATACATCAAAAACATAATTCTTAGAGTATGCCTTGAGCTCATTCTTCATGATCCCGATCTTCACCTGGAGATGGGACGGGATGGAGGGGGTGAGCTTTCGCTCCGTGGGTAACACGTTTATATTTAGGCTAATAAGCTACATTGCTTCATTCATCATACTTTTAGCAATTTGTATAGCAATCATACAATCATGCATTTCATGCAATTCATCAATCTCAAAACATAATGTTCATGCTTCATGTCATTCTCATTCTGACAAACATACGCTAACATGTAAACACATAGCTGATAGTTCGAAAAGTCCACGGGTTACTGATGAGCTACACAAGTGTAGTCATATGCTGAGGAGTCCTAAAAGGAACATCCTATGCCACAATCGGGCAGCCGAGCGAAGGCTATACGGGTCGACGTGCACGTGACTCTGCTGGTGGACTTAACTAACCTACATAACACTGAATTTCATGCATAAAACTGGACTTGTCTTGTCCACTGAATGATTTTCTAAAAATGGATTTCCATACATCCATAAAGCTGATTATGCTTAAAGCACATTTCATGCTTAGCTCACAATTCATGATCTCATTCATGCTCATTCAATTCATGGCAATTTCAAGCAATGTCATGCACTAATCAATTTCTCACATAATGGCAATCATCCATCAATTCATACACAATCAACATTCAATCAATGCTCATTCTAAGATAATTGGAAAAACATAAATTTTCCTTAGTTAAGATAATATTTAAAGCATTACTAACATAAAGATAAAAGTGAAACCCACCTTATATCCTTGCTTAAGCTTGCCTAAGGAAGTTCCTCTTCTTGTTCTCCTCTTCTTTCTTGTCCTCCTTTATTCATGGCAAGAAAAGAACCTCACATCATTTAGGGTTTCTAAAATTGAAAATCTAATGAACCTTAATCATGAAATCAACCCTAGGATCACTAAACCCATCTTCTTTCTAAGCTTTCTAAACCATAAAATCAAGCAAAACTCAAACTACATTTCATAACTTACCTTGAATCTTTACTCAACCCAAGGGTTTCTTGTATCAAAATGAAGCTTAGACTCTCCTCTTCACTTTTTCTTCTTGCTCTTTCTTCAAAAACTCACTCACTTTCATGGAAATGCCAAAACCCTAGCAAGCTCCTTTCTTCTTCTCCTTTCTTTCCTCTTCTACGTAAACTTCTCCCTCTTCTCCTTTGAATTTCGTAAATCTCACTTCTTCCTACACTAACTCACTTAAAATCCTCCTTTTATACTTCTTCTCTAATCCACTTAAGCCCAAAAGGCCCAAACCTTCATTTAATTCCTTCTTCTTTCATTTTTCCTACATCCTCCTTACTTACTCAAGGCCCATTTATCTTAAGCCCATCTTATTCTCTTTTCTTTCCTACTTCCTTCAAGCCCAACTAACACATTAAATGTTATTAACTCTTACCTAACTCATTAATGCCATTACATGCTAATTAATGCCGTATGCTATTTAATGCTATCATATTTAATTCATGCTAACTCAATTTCTTAATTAGTCTAATTATGCTTAATTAATTAAATAAAAAAAAAAATTCGGGGCTAATAGTGGACTTCGGCCATTGCCTGCTCGGCTTCTTCTTCATTCAAGCATCGAAGCAGCGGCCAGTTGTAAGATCGTTTGTATAAAGTGCCATTAACGACCGTGTACTTGGACGCTTTTATTCTTAGTTTCTTGGCCTCCGACGCGTCTTCCAGTTGTTTTCCTTCTAACAGGTACTGTGCGATCGGTTCCATCCAACTCGACCGACCGATACTTACGTTGAAAACTTCCTCGACTTTCTGAACGCTAGGCTGGTCTAGCCGTTCGACCAGGACATTGTTAATGGCATCGCGGTCGGAAGCCATTTTGGAGAGTGCATCTGCTTTAGCATTTTGAGCTCGTTCTATCTTGTTGATCGAGTATGGTTCGAATTTGCTCAACTCTTGCTTAACCAGCTCTAGATACTTGATCATGCTATTCCCCTTGGCCTCATACTGACCGGTGACTTGGCCGACTACCACTTGGCTATCACTATATATCTTAAGAAATTTTATCTCCATTTCCTTAGTTAATTGGAGACCGGCTATCAGGGCCTCGTATTCTGCTTCGTTATTGGAGGCTTTGAACTCGAGCCGAAGGGCATATTCCACCTTTTCTTCATTATGCGGGCTGATCAGCACTACTCCCGCTCCGCATCCCTCGACATTATACGACCCGTCAATAAACAAGTTCCAGGCGGGGAACTGCTCGTCCTTCGAGCTGGGTTGGCTTATCTCTACGATGAAGTCTGCCAACACCTGCGCTTTAATGGTTGTGCGGGGTTTGTACTGTATGTCGAATTCTCCCAGCTCTACCGCCCACTTTATTAACCGACCCGAAGTTTCGAGCTTTTGAAGGCACTGTCTGAGGGGTTGGTCGGTCCACACCTCAATGGTATGACTTTGAAAGTAGGGCCTTAGCTTCCGCGCTGACATTATCAAGGAGAGGGCCAGCTTTTCTATAGGCGCATACCGCATCTCTGGTCCGGTCAATACTTTACTGACGTAGTAGATCGGGTGTTGTTCGCTTCTCTCCGAGCAGACAAGAACTGCGCTGATCGACCCCTCCGTGACTGCCAAGTATAGAATCAGGTTCTCTCCCTCAACCGGGCTCTGTAGGATGGGCGGGCTGGACAGATATAACTTTAATTGTTGAAACGCCCTTTCGCATTCATCCGGCCATTGAAACTGTGTCATATCCGTCTTCCTTAAAACTTTGAAGAATGGGAGGCACTTGTCCCCCAACCTGGAGACAAATCTGCTCAATGAGACTATCCGACCGGTCAATATCTGCACTTCTTTTAAGCATTGAGGCGAGGATATTTGGATGATGGCTTCGATCTTCTCTGGTTTAGCTTCAATCCCCCATTGGGTGATCATAAATCCTAGGAATTTTCCGGATGCCACCCCAAAAACACATTTTTTCGGGTTCAATTTCATCTGAAACCTATTCAGAGTCTGGAAGACTTCTTTGAGATCTTCCACATGCCCCGCGGGCGTCTTACTTTTGACCACCATATCATCCACATAAGCTTCCACCGACCGGCCGATCTATTTTTTAAAGACCTCCATGACGAGCCGTTGATAGGTCGCCCCCGCATTCTTCAAGCCGAAGAGCATTACCTAGTAGCAATATGTACCTTGGTCGGTTATGAAGGCGGTCTTTTCTTCGTCTTCCAAACTCATTTGAATCTGATGATAGCCCGAGAAAGCATCGAGGAAGCTGAGCAGTTCATGCCCTGAGGTAGAGTCTACTAACTGGTCGATCTTAGGCAAGGGGAAGCTGTCCTTCAGACATGCTTTGTTCAGGTCGGTGAAATCTATGCACATTCTCCACTTTCCGTTCTTCTTTTTCACTAAGACCACGTTGGCGAGCCATTCGGGGTATTTGACTTCTCGAATGAACCCGGCCTCAAGCAACTTCTCTACTTCTTTCTCGATCACCCCCTGTCGCTCCTTGCTGTGTCATTGCTTCTTTTGTCTGATCGACTTGTAGTCATGCCGAATACCAAGGGAGTGTGATGCGACTGATCGAGAAATTTCAGGCATGTCGCTCGGTACCCAAGCGAAAACTGACTTATTTTCCACCAGACAGTCTGTGATTTCTTTGACCAGGTCCTTCTTCAACTCGGAACCTAGGTTTGTGAACTTAGAGGGGTCGACTTCGTCCAGTGCGACCCGCTGTCTTTCTTCCACTGGGTTCATCCTACCCGTCTCTTCATCAGCTCTCACATCAAGAGAGCTCGTCAGAACTACCGCCCCGTCTAAAGTTTTAGTCTCTACTACGTAACATTCCCTGGCGACTCTCTATTGACCCCTGACAATACCAACTCCGTGAGCCGTCGGGAACTTCATAGCCTGGTAGTAGGTGGAGACGATCGATCTGAGGGCATTTTGAGTAGCCTGCCCGATTATTGCATTATATGCCCCTTGAAACTTTACAACTAGGAATTCAACGTCCCTCTCTATCTGACACGGCTTCTGCCCAAACTTCACTTTTAAATTCACCCGGGCGAACGGGTAGGCTGACGTCCCGGTTACTCCTTTGATGGACCCGTCTGTAGGTAGCAGTCGATCTTTGGGTACCTTCATCTGCTTGAAGGCCTCGTAATACAACAGGTCGATCGAGTTGCCCGTATCAATCATTACCCGTTTCACCTCGTAGCCGTCCATGTTCAGGTTCACGACGAGGGCGTCATCATGAGGATAACTTACGCCATCAAGGTCAGACTCGTCAAACGATATCGTTCCATCATTCTCCTTCGGCTTTTTGGTGGACGAGTCTCTGCCGACCTGTTTGGCGTATCTTTTTCTCCCTTTAGTGGTGGATCCCCCTGCTGCATTTCCACCGAATATCATGTTAAAGACTCCAGTCGGTCGGTCGTCTTGTTGCCCGGCATTTCCATCGTTTCTTTCTCTCGATCGCCCTCTCTCTTCTCATCGATTTTCTGTATTTGCATTCGACCTCCCTCCATCATTCCTGTCATTTCGCCTCCAGGATGGTCGTCTATTGTCTGACCGACCTATCCTGCGTTGATTGTCCCGATCGGCGTTTCGTTCGTGCTTCACGAACCGACCTAACCTTCCCCTCTGTATGAGGGATTCGATTTCTTTTTTCAACTGCCAGCAGTCTTCCGTATCATGACCGACCTCTTTGTGGAAACGATAATATAGATCCGGGTTCCTATCCTTGTAAGGGGTCTTCATTTTATTGGGTTCTCGGATAGTTTCCCCATTCGCTCTCATGGCCACCAGTACTTCCGCATATCGTTTGTTAAGCGGAGTGAAGTCTTGTTGATGCCACTGCCGACCGACGGCTTTCTCGGTCGACCGATCCTCTCGACTTTGTGGGACTCATCCGCCTACCACTCGGCCCGCGATCATCTGCCCGGCGTTTTGTATTCTTTAATACTTCTTCAAGCTGAATGTACTTGTCTGTCCGGTGTCTGATCTCCTGAATAGATCGGGGTTGATCGAGGGCTAACGACTTCTTAAACTCCTCGTCCCTCGTATGCTCATTAGCGCGACCAGCATAGACGAGTAAGTGAGGTCGGGGACCTCGACTGCTTCGTTATTGAATCGAGTGATGAACTCGCGCAGACTTTTATTCCTTCCTTGGGTAAGTTGCATCACCTCCAAAGCTGTCTTCTGTGGACGTTTACTGGTGGCGAGCTGGTTGAGGAAAAGTAGCTTGAAATCCTCAAAGCAGGTAATACAGGCCGAGGGTAGACTATTGAACCATCGTCGGGCTCCCTCCTGGAAGGCCGTGCAGAAAGCCTTACATTGGATGGCATCTGGCACACAGTGCAGATTCATCATCGATTGGAAGTGTTGTAAGTAGTCCAGGGGGTCGGTCTTTCCAATATATTTTTCAGGTGTTGGTATTTTGGTTCCGGGTGCTGGGAGGCTATCCAAAATTTTCAGGGTGAAGGGAGAGCTGTATTGTGATGTCGGGCGGTCTGGGCGGAAGCTCATAGCTGCGTTAATCCGATCGTCCACGATTTTCTCTAGGTTTTTGGTCTGGTGGCGATCGGTCGTCATGCTGGTCTGCCGCGCGGTTTGTCGCGCAGATGGCTGCCATTGTGCGGGCTGAGATTGCAAAATCTGGTGGATCAGTAGATCAGCCGCTTCCTCAATCTGTTTCCTGGTGAGGGGGGTGTGCACAGGCGGAAAAGGATCAGCATCCAATCGGTGCCGGAGGTTTGAGTGCATATTGAGTGCAACGTTATCCTCTAAAGCTGCACTCTGTTCTTCTTGTTCCAAATCCTGAGGTTGTGGTTGATCGTGAGGATCTGAGGATTCTGTCTTGGTGCGGTAGTGAGTCGCAGTGGCATGAACCCATGCGTTGCATCGCCAGAGCCGTAACAGCGGCTATATCAGGGTTCATCGCCGCCGCCTGACTGATCTGTGTGTTTCTGGACGTGGTGCCCAAAAGTCGGGCCCCACGGTGGGGGCCAATCGGTTCTGCCAGATTTTGGCTGAACTGTACGTTGCCGTTCTGCTCCATGAGTCTGTTGCTTTCTGCGATAAGCTCGGTGTGAAGACACCTGCAAAACAAGGAAGACACGCCGGGGGTTGTATCCTGATTTACCCTTCCGACGCTCAAGTAAGTCTTTTTGTGAGGGTGAGGATGATCAATGCAGAGAAAAGATAACTAGGTTAGGTTTTTCATACCTTCATTATGGGAGAATTATACCTTATATATGGTTTTGCGGTTAGGTTTAGGTTTTTACGTGTTTGTATGGGAGATTTCCTTCTGTGGATGGGCCAAGGAGGGTTTGGGCTGTGCATAAAATCGATTCTGTGAAGAATGGAATCGATCGCCCATGGATCGCTTTATTTGATCCGCTCAACACGACCAATTCGACCAAGAATACTTTAACAAATCCTTTATTATAAAGAAGTTCATTTAACTTCAGTTCACCCACTTTTTTTATTCTATATCATAATGTCAATTCTCATTTTAAAATTTTAAGAAGTGTATATTTAAAAGTAATTTTCAAAACTTTGTATGTAATTGATAAAGGTCCTTAAATTGAAAGAGTATGAACTAATCATTTTCTGCATCATGCTGTTGTTTGTTGTGAGAAACTTGTCCGAAAGTGTTGGAACGAACACCTTGAATTTACCAAATAATTGGAGTACCTCTGGAGTGTCATTTCGGAGTCATCTTATTGTCTTCGTCAAGGTCAATGATGATTTTCGAGTCAAGAATAGGGCTCTTTCCAACTACTTCAACCATCCGGCAGTGTGGTCCACACGCTTTGGAAAAAACTTGCACAAGTCAGTCACTCCTCTCCTCCGTTATGAACAATTCGCTCCATTCAAGTTTCTGTTTATAAATTTGGTCTTGAGTCATCCCAATGCAACACCAATGATTTAAAGTGTTAAACGACAAACATGATCTAGTGCTTAAATTCGTGGCTTTTAAGGATTCTTCTCAAGTTAATGCACGTACAAACATTTAACCCTTCATTTCCAGTGAGATGGTTGCTTCGACTTGGTTGTTTTTGGCATGGATCACTCACACTTTAACCATGTCAACGGCTGCGTTTGAAATGAAAACTTCGCTAATTCTGGAACGGCAAGCTCTGCTGGAAAGTGAGTGGTGGGCATACTGCATAAGCCACAATGTCTGCGACTTCAACAGCAGTCATTGCACGTGGCAAGGAATAGCTTGTGACAGCAGTGGAAGCGTCGTTCAGATCTATCGAAGTCTTTTGGTTAGTAATAATTTTATTGCCGACAAGTTCAAGAAGATGAACTTTTCTTGCTTGCAAAACCTCGCTTTTCTTAATCTTGGGGGCCAAAATCTCTCCGGACAAATTCCTCCCACTATCGGAGTTCTTTCGAAGCTTACTCATCTTGACTTGTCTTATAATTACCTTACAGGTATAATTAAATACTTCAGTCTTCCAAGTTTTAACTACTATTATATATTAAATACTTCAATCTTTCAATTTTCAGGCACTATTATATATCTGCATGACAGATTAAAAATATTCAATTTTAATTTTTATTAGAAGACTTTCAAATTATTTATCATTTTTTAGTGCTAAAAAAATTATAGGACCAATTCCAGAAAAAGTTGGAAACTTGAGTTCTCTGCGCTTCATGCACTTGGAAAACAACAAATTATCTGGCAGTATCCCTCCCCAACTTGGCCAGTTAAGTCAATTAGAAGAAATGTCTCTGTATCGGAATAACTTTATTGGGCAAATTCCTTCCAATATCGGAGCTCTTTCAAAGCTTAAGCGTCTAGAATTGTTTGACAATTACCTCACAGGTATGATTAAATACTTCAGTCTTCTAATTTTCAAACACTATTATATATTTATATGGCATATTATAAATATTCAATTTTAATTTTCATTATAAGACTTTCAAATCATTTTCAAATTATTTATTATTTTTTAGTGCTAAAAAAATTGCAGGATCAATCCCAAAAGAAGTTGGAAACTTGAGTTCTTTGCACTACATGTACATGGGAAACAACAAATTATCTGGTAATGTCCCTCCCCAACTTGGCCAGTTAAGTCAATTAGAGAAAATGTCTCTGTATCAGAATAACTTTAGTGGGCAAATTCCTTCCAATATCGGAGCTCTTTCAAATCTTATGTTTCTTAACTTGTCTGACAATTATCTCACGGGTATGACTAAATACCTCAGTCTTCCAATTTTTAAATGCTATTATATATTTATATGGCATATTATAAATATTCAATTTAAATTTTCATTATAAGACTTTCAAATCATTTTCAAATTATTTATTATTTTTTAGTGCTAAAAAAATTGCAGGATCAATCCCAAAAGAAGTTGGAAACTTGAGTTCTTTGCGCTACATGTCCCTAGAAAACAACAAATTATCTGGTAATGTCCCTCCCCAACTTGGCCAGTTAAGTCAATTAGAGGAAATGTCTCTGTATCAGAATAACTTTACTGGGCAAATTCCTTCCAATATCGGAGCTCTTTCAAATCTTACACATCTTGACTTATCTGGCAATTATCTCATAAGTATGATTAAATACTTCAGTCTTCCAAGTTTCAAATACTATTATATATCTATCTTGACTTGTCTGGCAATTACGTCACAGGTATAATTAAATATTTCAGTCTTCCAAGTTTCAAACACTATTATATATTTGTATGGCAGATTATAAATATTCAATTTTAATTTTCATTACCAGACTTCAAAATCATCTTCAAATTATTTATCATTTTTAGTGCTAAAACACTTGTAGGACCAATCCCAAAAGAAGTTGGAAACTTGAGTTCTTTGCGCTACATGTCCCTAGAAAACAACAAATTATCTGGCAATATCCCTCCCCAACTTGGCCAGTTAAGTCAATTAGAGGAAATGTCTCTGTATGGGAATAACTTTAGTGGGCAAATTCCTTCTAATATCGGAGCTCTTTCAAATCTTGCATCTCTTAACTTGTCTGACAATTACCTCACAGGTATGATTAAATACTTCAGTCTTCCAAGTTTCAAATACTGTTATATATCTGTATGACATATTATAAATATTCAATTTTAATTTTCATTATGAGACTTTCAAATCATCTTCAATTATTTATCATTTTTAATTTAGTGCTAAAAAACTTATAGGACCAATCCCAAAAGAAGTTGGAAACTTGCGTTCTTTGCGATACATGTACCTGGGAAACAACAAATTATCTGGTAATGTCCCTTCCCAACTTGGCCAGTTAAGTCGATTAGAGAAAATGTCTTTGTATGGGAATAACTTTAGTGGGCAAATTCCTTCCAATATCGGAGCTCTTTCAAATCTTACGTTTCTTAACTTGTCTGACAATTACCTCACAGGTATGATTAAATACTTCAGTCTTCCAAGATTCAAATACTATTATATATTTGTAGTTTAATTTTCATTACGAGCCTTTCAAATCATCTTTAAATTATTTATCATTTTTTAGTGCTAAATAACTTGTAAGACTAATCCCAAAAGAAGTTGAAACTTGAGTTCTTTGTGCTGCATGGACTTGGGAAATAACAAATTATCTGGTAATGTCCCTCCCCAATGTTAAGCCTGATGAGCTCCAAATAAATTCTAAAAAAAATTTCCTCACTTGCAAGAGCTACGGCTCTTTTGCTTCTCTCACGTTTCTCACTTGTAGTATAACGCTACACTCTTCTTTTTTATTCCTTATATGAGCTTCATGGTACAAAGATGGACTAGCCTTTATATAGGCATACATAAACCGACATAAGGGGGAGGGGGGCATTAAATGAGAAATAAATAAGATGACACATGTTTTACATGTACAAGTTAACAACAACTTTGCTACTTCCTACAACTCTTAGCTATTAAGTAACTTAAGCAACTCCAACTTTTAGCTTTTAAGTAATTATTTAGAGCCATACACATGGAGCTACACGTATAGATGAGAAGGAGAGTTTGATTTCTAACACTCCCCCTCAAACTCGACTTCGCATACCAAGCTTTTCTCGTAATCTGTGGAACACTTCATTATTTAGTGGTTTTGTAAAAATATCTGCCAGTTGATCTTCTGTTCTGCAGAACACCAATTCCACAATTTTGTTTTTCACCTGCTCCCGAATGAAATGAAATTTTATGTGTTTGCTTCGACCGTGTGCCACTGGATTCTTTCCAAGTGATATGACAGACTTGTTGTCAACATATATTCTTGTTGGGCCTTCTTGGGCATGATCTAACTCTCTTAAAATATATCTCAACCACATTGCTTGGCATGAACTTGCTGTTGCAGCTAAATACTCAGCCTCACATGTTGAAAGGGTAACCGTTTGCTGCTTCTTTGATGACCATGAAAATATTGCTGACCCAATATGAAAAGCATAACCAGAAGTACTTTTTCTATCGTCCACATCTCCACCAAAATCACTATCTGAATAACCAATTAATTTTGAATTTTGAGAATATGTATAGAATAAACCTTGGTCAATCGTACCTTTAATATATCTCAAAATTCTTTTTGCTGCGTCAAAGTGATCTTGTTTGGGCTTCTCCATATATCTGCTGACTAGCCCAACTGCATACATAATATCTAGTCTTGTGTAGGTCAGAAACCTGAAACTTCCAACCAAGCTCTTGAATAATGTTGGATCTATAGTTTTTCTATCTGAATCTCTTCTTAACTTTATGCTTGCTTCGACAGGTGTGGCCGTTGGATTGCAATCTTTCATTTTGAACCTCTTTAAGACTTCATTTGCATACTTTACTTGAGAAATGAAAATTCCTTCTCTTGTTTGTTTCACTTCGACTCCAAGGAAGTAGGACATTTCACCTATATCAGTCATCTTAAAGTCTTTAGTCATGACTTTCTTGAAATCATCAAACATACCTGGATTATTTCCTGTGAAAATGACGTCGTCTACATATAAACACACGATCATGATATCTCCTTGTTTGTTTTTCTTCGTGTACAACGCATGCTCATATGGGCTTTTCATAAATCCATTCTTTTGAAAGTACTCATCTATTCTTGTATTCCAAGCCCTTGGAGCTTTCTTCAATCCATAAAGAGCTTTCTTCAGTTTGTAGACTTTGTCTTCCTGACCTTTTTTGACATATTCAGGTGGTTATTCAGTATAAACTTCTTCTTCTAAGTAACCATTTAGAAACGCTGACTTCACATCCATCTGGTAAATCTTTCATTTGTTTTGTGCTGCAAGTGCTATAAGAAGTCTGATTGTATCAATTCTTACAACTGGAGCAAATACTTCTTCATAATCTATTCCATATTTCTGTTTATAACCTTTCGCAACTAACCTTGCCTTATATCTTTCCACCTTTCCTTCTTGATTGGTTTTTGTCTTATATACCCACTTGACTCCAATTGGTTTATGTCCTTTTGGAAGGCTGGTCAATTCTCATGTATCATTTCTTTGGATGGAACCAATTTCTTCATTCATTGCCTTTTCCCACTTTTTATCTCCAGCAGCTTCTTCGTATGTCACCGGATCACATGCAGTCATCAAACAAAACAACGAATAGTCAAATGTATCTATTCGTTCAGTAACATCATAAAGATCACTAAGATTTCTTGTTTTAATTGGTGCTCCCCCTGAATTGTTGCTGTTGCTACTTGGCGTTGACGATGTCGATGCTGGTGTTGTTGGTGAACTTAGTGAAGGAGAATGATTATCTTGTTGTTCTTGTAAATCTAAGTCATCGTCATCTTTATCATCAAAAAACATTCCTTGAATATTCTTTTCTTCTTTGCCCCACCTCCAGTAGTCTGCTTTATCAAACTCAACATCTCTTGAGATGATCACCTTTTTGGTTAAGGGGTTGTACAATTTATATGCTTTACTCTTGTTATCGTAGCCAATGAAAATGCATTTCTCCCCTTTATCATCCAACTTCTTTCTTTTTTGTTCAGGAATATGGGCATATGCAATGCACCCAAAAATCCTGAGATGTCCAACACCTGGTTTGCTTCCACTCCACGCTTCATTAGGTGTCATAAATTTGACACTTATTGTTGGACACCGATTTAGCAAATAAACTGCACATACAACAGCTTCAGCCCATAAATTCTTAGGTAGGTGCTTTTCTTTCAACATGCTTCTTGCCATATCAAGAATTGTGCGATTCTTCATTTCTGCCACGCCATTTTGTTGAGGTGTATATCTTGTTGTTAGTTGATGAATAATTCCATGATCTCTACAGAAATTCTCGAACAACTTTGAGGTGTATTCGCCTCCTCTATCGGATCTGAGTATCTTCAAATACTTTCCACTTTGTTTTTCGACCGTCGCTTTGAAATCTTTGAACTTATCAAGAGCCTTTGATTTTTCTTTCAAAATATACACCCAACATTTTCTGCTAAAATCATCAATAAAAGTTAAAAAGTACCTATTTCCTCCAGCTGATGGCACGTCAAATGGACCGGATATATCTGTGTGGACAATCTCTAGCGGCCTTCTGGCTCTCCATGATTTTTCAGTTTCAAATCGTTGTCTGTGTTGCTTTCCTTTGATGCAGGCTTCACACAACTGCTTTGGTTGATCAACTTCTGGTAATCCATTCACCATCTTTGACTTTGATAATAATTTGAGTCCGGTAAAATTGAGATGACCGAACCTCAAATGCCACAACCAGGATTCATCTTTAATGAATGACTTCATGCAACTTATCAGCTCATTTTGTACGTCAAGTGTAAAAAGACGATTCTTCGTCATCTTTATTCTTACTATCAATTCTCCCTTCTGATTCTGGATGCTGAGATATCCATTTTTCAAAGATATAACGTACTTCTTTTCTAAGAGTTGACCGAGGCTAATGATATTGCTTTTCAATGTAGGCACATAATAGATATCAGTAATATATGCCTTTTCTCTATTTTTCAAGGTAATTGTAATTTTACCTTTGCCTCTGATCGGAATCTTTGTTGAATTACCAAATGTAACTTCACCACAAACTGTCTCATCCATGTTTGTAAACAACTCTTTCTGACCACACATATGGTTGCTGGCACCAGTGTCCAGATACCAAATATTATTATTGCTTTGCTCATTGATTGGCAAAGACAAAAGCATAACATCATTATTTTTCTTGTCTTCTGCTGCTGCAAAATGACTTCTTTCTTGTACCTCAGGATTTGATCTGCATTCATAACTAAAATGACCATATTTATTGCAATTATAACAATGCACTTGAGATTTATCTCTTCTTTGTTGAAATTTGCCTCGTCCTCTGTCTCTATAACCTCTTCCACGACCATATGTTAGATTTCCTTCATTTGTATTTTCTCTTTCAAATAATTGTCTGCCACGTCCACGTCCGCCTCGGTTGCTCCATCGACCACGTCCCCTTTGGTAGCCACCTCTATAGCCACCTTGAGTTCCTCTGTCTTGTTTTTGGCTACTGCTTGCTTGATTTTCACCGATTGATAATTTACTTTGCAAAACTTTTTCCAAGTCGCTAGTATTATCATTCTGGTTCATTCTTTGCTCATGTGCTTGGAGAGAACCAATTAGTTCATCAATCGAAAGTTCTAACAAATCTTTCGATTCTTCAATTGCGACGACAATGTAATCAAATTTGCGTGTAAGTGAACGCAAAAGCTTTTCCATTACACGAACATCATCTAGAGCTTCACCGTTTCTTTTCATCTCATTAGCCACCGTTTTCAAACGAGTGACATAATCACCAATAGTTTCTGAGTTTTGCATTTTTAGCATCTCAAACTCAGCTCTAAGTGAATGAAGACGCACCTTTTTAGCTTTATCTACTCCTTGGAAAGATTTCTGCAGAATCTCCCATGCCTCTTTTGAAGTCTTTGCATATGAAATTTTCTCGAATGTGGGTTCATCAACTCCTTGAAAAATAAAGAACAACGCCTTCTTATCTTTCTTTCGATTTTCTTTCAACGCCTTTTTCTCAGCATCTAATAAGACTGCTTCGGCAGCTGCATCTATAGGCTCGATATATCCATCATCAACAATATCCCATAAATCATGAGAACCAAGCATCACCCTCATCTGGATGCTCCAATTTCCATAATTTGTCTTCGTCAATTTTGGAACTTGAGGTTGGATCAAGTTGGTCATTGCTTCACCAATTCACAAACAAACAAACCTGGCTCTGATACCACTTGTTGGAAGCCTGATGAGCTCCAAATAAATTCTAAAAAAAATTTCCTCACTTGCAAGAGCTACGGCTCTTTTGCTTCTCTCACGTTTCTCACTTGTAGTATAATGCCACACTCTTCTTTTTTATTCCTTATATGAGCTTCATGGTACAAAGATGGACTAGCCTTTATATAGGCATACATAAACCGACATAAGGGGGAGGGGGCATTAAATGAGTAATAAATGAGATGACACATGTTTTAAATGTACAAGTTAACAACAACAACTTTGCTACTTCCTACAACTCTTAGCTATTAAGTAACTTAAGCAACTCCAACTCTTAGCTTTTAAGTAATTATTTAGAGCCATACACATGGAGCTACATGTATAGAGGAGAAGGAGAGTTTGATTTCTAACACCCAACTTGGTCAATTAAGTCGATTAAAGCGAATGTTCCTGTATCGAAATGACTTTAGTAGGTAAATTCCTTCCAATATTGGAACTCTTTCAAAGCTTACGCATCTTCACTTGTTAGACAATTACCTCACAGATATGATTAAATACTTCAGTCTTCCAAGTTTCAAACACTATTATCTATCTTTATGACATATTATAAATATTTAATTTTAATTTTCATTGTGAGACTTTCAAATTATCTTTTTGTTATTTATCATTTTTTTAGTACTAAAAAACTTACAGGACCAATACCAAAAGAAGTTGGAAACTTGAGTTCTCTGTGGTGCTTGGACTTGGGAAATAACGAATTATCTGGTAATGTCCCTCCCTAACTTGGCCAGTTAAGTCGATTAGAGCGAATGTTTCTATATCAGAATAACTTTAGTAGGCAAATTCCTTCCAATTCAAGGGTTTCCTATTCTTCAACGCTTAGATCTCTCTCACAACAACTTCACAGGACCTATCACAGTTCAACTTGCAAATTTAACAACATTGGCATATCTGAAGTTGAGCTACAACAATCTAAACGGAACCATTCCTGATTTTTCATACGGCTATTCCGAGTATAATTTCTCTTACAACTCTTTCGAGGGTAAAATACCATGTAACTTCAGGTTGAGTGATCCTTCTGCATTTTTGGGCAACGAAGGTTTATTGATGGCAGAAATAAATGATGTTTGCCCACCACCACCACCCTCCATTGATAGCTCCATAGAACCACTAAGAAGCAAAGAACCACCAAGAAGCCAAGAAGTGCTCTATGTTGGTCTTCCCATCATCATGTTCATAGCGTTCTCAACACTCAGCTGCTTGTTTGTCTCATGGCGTCGACGTACCATGAAGACTTCCTCGCAAGAATCTAAGGCACTGAAGAACGGAGACTTGTTCTCGATCTGGAACTACGACGGAAAGATCGCTTTCAAGACATCCTTGATGCAACAGATAATTTCGACATCGATATTGCATTGGGCCGTGGCTACGGCGGTGTTTACAAGGCCCAACTTCCGAAAGTGGCAAAGTGGTTGCAATTAAGAAACTACGAGGTTAGAATCAAGAACCGACTTTCGACGAGTGTTTCAGAACGAGGTGAAGATTCGGCGAAATTAATCCACAAAACATAGTGAAGCTACATGGGTTCTGTTTGCAGGAGATCCATGTTCTGGGTCTACGAGTACATGGAAAGAGGAAGCTTGTTTTACGCTCTCGAACCGATTCTCTAGGCGTGGAGTTAGGTTGGAGAAAAGGGTTAAAATCATCCAAGGCATAGCTTATGCTTTAGCATACATGCATCATGATTGCAATCCTCCAATTGTTCATAGAGACATATCAAGCAACAACATCCTCTTAAATTCTTCTTTGGATGGATTTATCTCGGACTTTGGTGCTGCTAGGATTCTCGATCCTGTTCATCTAATCGAACCGTAGTGGCGGTACTACTCGTGGATATATTGCGCCAAGTTAACTCATTTTCAACGACTTTACCTATTACATTTTACAAACTTGCATGCTAAATCGAAATTTCCCTCTAATGGGGTTTCCTTTCCTTTTCTATTCTCATTGCAAGTTCTTGAGCTTGCTTACACCATGGTTGTGAGCGAAAATGCGACGTTTTTAGCTTTGGAGTGGTGGTGCTAGAAACAATCATGGGAGACATCTGAAGAAATTGTTTCCACAATAACAACACTTCTGAGATTGTCCATCTCTAATGTTGAAAGATGTGCTAGATTCACGACTCTCCTATCCCAACAACAATCAAGAAGTTGCTCAAAGCTTGGTTCTTGTGGTCGACATCGACCTTGGCATGCCTGCGTTTTCACCCAAATTCTCGACCAACAATGGAACAAGTTTGCGGACAGCTTCTTAGTCCGGGGTCGCCATTGCCTGGGACATTACCTCTTGTCTCATTGAGGGATTTAATGAACCCGGGAATATGCAATGTAGACAACAGTAGAGAAATAGATGTTCTTCCATGATTTGTTTAGGCCAACGCATAAGTGCTAGTGTGAATCATGCAAGAGAATTTCAGATTGTAGATGAATCAGTGACAATAGGATTCCTGATTCTAAGCAACTCTTTCCAGTTGCCATACAAGCTATGCAGTTAAGCTTTCCTTGGCCGTTGACACAGAACAGGAATGCGATGCATTCTCAGTTAAAGAAAATCTTATTTCAATCAAAATTTCGGCAGAAGTTCTAAAGTTTCATTGATTTAATAGTAAATTTTATTGATAGTAATATTATATACACTTGTAGAGTTATTCAATACCTTCATAAAATGCAGTTAGAAGAAACATGATCTGTTTTTGCTCAAAAGGTCCTTATACTTGAATCTTCCACACCATTCAATACAAATTTTGATTAAAGACTTGACAGATCGAGCAGGAACTGAATTTATTAATCATTCATTGTGTATAAAATTTTGGCTGTAGGCCTATAGTGACAAACGCAGAGACTATTCTGTCCCAGATGTAAGTTTGCTAGCAGTAACGCAAATTCCAGGTCTCCCCGCAACTCAACTCAAATACTCAATCAACTGAAACAATGAATCAAATGGGTCAAACAAATCACCATTTCCTTTCAATTAAACTTTGCATGTAGTTTGGGTTAATAATAATCAGATGGCCTACCATCTGAGAATCTAGACATTCAAAAATAAGCCAACGGTGCAATGTTCATGAAATGGTTGCCTTTAGAAGATTTTACTCTATGCTTTAAATGCCAACGTTTGAAAACGGTGGATTAGACAAATTATGTTCTCCATGGGTTCAGTCCATACCCAATATAACTGAGTTCCAGCAAGTTTGTACTGAATATTTGAGACACATAACCTATTCATTAAGTTTTTGAAAAAGACAGTGAAGTGATGATTTAGTATGGATTAATTTAGAACTTAATTTATATTTACTTAACAACTAATTTAGTTATCTAAATCCACCATTCTTATTTTAATCTCCCTTATAATTAAGATGAATATATATTGGCTAATGTCTAGTTTGAAACCGTATCAAAGAAGGGTGATAACAAGTCATAACTTCAAAAGCAAGAGTTTCATTAGCATTTACGCATGTATATCTGAGTTCATTTGTCTACACATCGAAGCTCAATCGTTGTATTCCAATGGCAGTTGAATTATGAATCTTCAAGGCGTGTAGAGTTCAGAAAATCCAGGAATCAACAAGTCTTCAGGGGATTCAAGACGTAACATGCCGTCTTCATGCTGTCCAGAAAATTCAAGAACCAACATTTCTTTTTCTTCTTCCACCTGTCCAGGAAATTCAGGAAGGAGCACACGAGGAGCTTGAACTTGAGTGTAGTTGGTACTACTTTCTATCATTAAATTTGGTTGTTACTGTTATGAGAAACTGTTTTCACGTGGACTTAAGTTGGCCTGGGACATGAGCTTTGGGCATATTGTTGTCGAAACTAACTCGCTCGAAGTTACTAATATCCTCTTGTCATCCAATATTATTCTGACTGAGAACCATTTTTTGGTGACAGATATCAGACGTCTCCTTAACTAGCTTTAGGAGGTCCACCTTCAGTATACCTATCGCGAAGGAAACCAGTGTGCTGACAAACTAGCAATTGGAGCTTTCCTTCTGGGTCCAAGTCTCCATTTCCTTAAGGAGCCACCGCTAGGTATCCAAGAGTTGCTGCAACGAGATGCGCGCAAGGCGCTGTATTCTAGAGCTTTGTATTAGCTAGTGTGTTTTGCTTCCTTTGAAAAAGAGAGAGACTGTTTTCACTTGTTACTTGAGTTCTAAGTTGCAGATATTGATGAGAAGATGAAGAATAATTCTTGGATTTGTATAAAGACTTGATTTGAGATGTGTTATGCTCTTATTCAGGACCAGATTTTCTATTGGAGGAAAACAATAACAAGAAAAAGATCAATCACTAAGAATTACTAAAAAATATAAAAATAAGACTAGAGAATGATTAACGAGTTAATACTTTCATATCTTCAGAAGAACCAGTTCTTGAGGAATTAGGAGGAGCATATTTGAGCATGTAGTCGTGTATAATCTAACTAATTTTCTCTCCTTTAGGAGGTTTTTCATAGTAGCATACTAAAGCTTTCCTCCAGCCAATAACTTTACACTTCATCTTCACTTCTTTATCAACATCAGTAACTCTCCAAAATCCATCTCCTGCTTTCCTATTCAGTCGGTCATTCCTGTACTTTCAATCTCTTGAAGTGAAAAAAGATCATTCTTCAGGTCTATCACAATTAGGCTTATACATTTATGTTAAGTCTTGAGGATTGAACTTGTATATGTCAACTTCTCTAAAGTTGGAGGCAATGGCATATTATCTACCGTCTTCTTACACTATGTTTGATACTGCCCCATGCCCGGGGCGACAACAAACAAATTTTCTGTCTTGTCGGGCGTTTAGTACTGTCTCGTCGATCGTCCCGTCTCCGGTGTACAGCGTCATAAAAACGCCGTCTATCCTAAACCCCACGGACAGCAAATGGATCGTCCTGCCCCCGAAACAAAAGACCATTCTCTTCGATTTTTTACCCCTCTCGTCTGACGCCTCCTTCTTTCTCTCCGACTCCTCCTTCTTTCTCTCCGACGCCTCCTTCCTTCTCTCCGACACCTCTTCGTCTTCGGCCCAGAGTGACGTTGCTCTCGCACGGTTCCTTCTCTCTGATTCCTCCTTCCCTTCGTCCCAGATTCACGTTGATCTTGCACGGTGAGCTTCGATTTTTCTGTCTCATTTTGATGAATGTGAAGTGTTGTGAGAGTTTGGCGTTTGGATCTGTTTGGACCTCATTTTCTGCAATCAATTTCGTCTTTTGCTGCATCAGATCCATTCCTTGGACCTCATTTTCTACTGGGTTGATTCCTTGCACCTCATTGATCTCGCACGGTGAGCTTCAATTTTTCTGTCTCATTTTGATGAATGTGATGTGTTGTGAGAGTTTGGCGTTTGGATCTGTTTGAACCTCATTTTCTGCAATCAATTTCGTCTTTTGATGCATCAAATCCATTCCTTGGACCTCATTTTCTGGAATCAATTTCGTCTTTTGCTACATCAGATCCATTCCTTACTGCATCAAATCCCATTTCCGTGTATGCTTTTGTACTTCTTGGGTTTCTTTTTTTTTCTTTTGCAAATTCCAAGAATTTGGGCTTCTTTGTTTGATTGTTTTGTGTACCATTCTCCTTCTTTTGGCTTAAAGATGGTAACTTTCGTGAAAATTTGTCACTTGATCTGCAGTTTCTTGTTCCAAATTAAACTCTTGTTTAGAAATGGTTTTCCGTATTTGTTCTGGTTCGAATTGATTATATGATTTTGAAGATACAGACTACTCTCGTTCTTTATAATGCTGTTGTGGTGTTGTTATTCTACTTGTGTTTACCATAGTATATTTAATAATGGGGTTTGTGAGCAAATTGTGAGGGCTTGAGTTTACAACTACAAGTTCGGTATTCTTTGGGTGGTAATGATAACTATGTTTACTTGGAACCTTCTTTTGACTTTATTGGGAATGCTATGTTAATGGCATTCGTTTTATTAACTTGCTTACATCTGGATGTAATCTGAATCTTGGGTTTGTTTTATTTTCTGGTGAGCATTCATTTCCTTTTATGTTTAATATGGTTGAATTTCACTGAAGATAATAGGCTGCCATTGAAGCATTGTAGAGGAGTTGTTTCTTTCTCATAACAAATGGATTAAATAAGGCAGAAGCTGAATGAGACTTTGTCCTGCTTTCATCTACTCATCTCCCAAAGATTGATGGTTTATATTCGATCTAGTGTGGTTGCTTTTATGCTTTCTGCCATTTCCATCTACGTGTGGTTTATAGTAGTAATAAGTGGAATGCTACATTACTTTTTTAACGGAAAAAAGTAAACCTAAAATTTCTTCTTTTACGTAAAGAATAATGTATGTAACAGATAAGGCAACATATAAACATACGATTTCAGAGTCAATAGATCAAGTTTATTGGATGGATTGAGCTTAGCAATTTGCTTATACTCTCCACCTAGTAACACACAAGAGGAATATAGACAGAAACAGGGTGTTCTCACTTCTCATGGATGCATGGTCGCATGCATGCTACTATCACAGTGAATCATGATCTAAGGCTCGCGAAGAAATTAGCTACCTTGTCTTTGTATATCTCTTCACTTGGAATGTTTTCATCGATCAAGCTTTTGCCAATTGAAAACTGTATTTTCATTTCAGGAACATCTGCCAACCATCTGCACTTGCTCTCAGTAAATCAGTTCTCACTCTCCCTGTCTGCATAAGAAGTTTTATAAATCAACATATGTTACCTGAATAGCATATGCACCTTCATTAAAAAAAGGAACAATCTGAAACACAATTTTGCCTTCAAAGTTGTACCAAAATTTTCTAGTTCAGAGTGTAACCTGAAAATAGTGAAAATCTAAGGAGTATCATCACCAAGTCAAACCAGATGTCCCATGTCCATATACAACTCCAATCTATGCTGTTGACATTATGCTAACTGCAAAGAAATGGACAGACTTCAGATATCCTTCATGAAACAGAAGCCAGATATGAAAAGAATGCTTTTAGAGTAATATAACCTTTCTTTTACAATGGCATGAAATAATGTGCAGATGAAATGATGTGCAAATTATTCATATTTATGAACATATTTGATTCTTTGGAAATTTGGACTGAAACATGGCATTATCTGATCAGATTCTTTAATGCTTCTAACGAATTGTGTTTCAATCAGTTTGTAAAAAGTAGGTACAATGACTTGCACATCTGACTTGTTTCTCATAAGATAACCCAAGTAACTCTAGTGAAACAGCCATGCTCTGGTCAAAAGTTCAAGTTTTACTTTTGTATGTGTAGATGAAATTCCAGTTTGTGAAAAAGTTATAAACAATTGTTTTGTTTATAACTGAATTGTGTTGTTTCTCAACTCATTCAAGTTGAATGATATACTTTAAATAATGTCAGTAATAGAAGTAAGGGTGGATATCTTTTAACATAGGCTCATATGATATATAAATTTCTCTATTTATATCCATAATTTGCTCTCAGATTTATCAGATTTTGCTATCAAAATGTATGTTGCATGTGCTGTTTTTTTTGCCTGATTATGTTAAGTGTTGAATTGTAGATTTGTTGATTTTGGTTTGCACAGAACCTTGTGTGAAGTTTGTACAATTGCAGCCAATTGTACAAACTTGGCTAGGAACTCCTCATTCTAATCAGCATTGTCAAATTGCTGTTTTGAATGAGGATTAAATTCAATCCTTAGCATCTTATGTACAAACACAGACTTATGATGATAACAATGTATTAATACTTTGCAGATAGTATTTATATACAAACATGGATAACAGGCGTCGTGAAGTGATAGTTAAGGTTTTGACTTTGCTTCATGAATGGAATAGGCAGTTGGAATTAATGCAACTGATAATATTAGTAGTTTTCGAAGTATACAGAAGGAAACGGAAGAGGAGTGAACTTGCATTACGGAGTAGTGTTTTGACAGTGCCATCTAGGGAAGCTAATATTCATAGGATTTTGCATGAAGGTGATAGGAATAGTCGGTGGGATTTAAGGATGGACGTTAACACATTTACAGTGTTATGTGACATGCTTCAAGCACATGGGGGATTGGCGAATACTGGCCATCTGCCTATTGAAGAAAAGGTGCTAATCTTCCTACGAATATTATCACAAAATGAATCTAATAGAGTATTACAAGTTAGGTTGATGAGATCCGGAGAAACAATTAGTAGGGCATTTCATAGTGTGTTGAAGGCCGTACTGAGGCTGCATGATCGGTTATATGTTAAGCCCATACCAATTGCAGATGATTGCACAGACCATAGATGGAAATGGTTTAAGGTTAGTAAACTTTCCTTGTAACAACAAAGTGTCTCATATCAGTATTGTAAATAACGAATGATATAACTTTGGTTACTTGGAATTATGTTCAAAGGGTTGTCTTGGTGCCCTAGATGGGACCTACATAGATATTACGGTTGCCCAAGCTGAGAAACCCAGATACAGAGGTCGAAAAGGCAGAATATGCACAAATGTTTTAGGGGTGTGTGATAAGAACATGAACTTTGTTTATGTTCTAGCAGGATGGGAGGTTCAACAGATTCAGGGTTACGCGATGCTATAACGAGGAACCATGGGATTCAAGTGCCAAGGGGTATGTAACCTCGGACTTATACACAACTTTCACAATTTCAAAATGCTTTTGATGCGAAATATGCACAATAGTTAAACTATGATTTTGTGTATAGTAAATTACTACTTGGTCGATGCTGGCTATACCAACGCTCCTGAATTTCTTGCACCATTTAGAGGTACAAGATACCACATTCAAGAGTGGGCAAGAGATGGCAGGGCACCTACAAACCGAGAGGAGCTCTATAATAAGCGACACTCATCTGCTAGGAATGTGATTGAACGTGCATTTGGGCTACTGAAAAAATGATGGAAAATCCTAAGAACTCCATCTTTTTACTCACCACAACTCATGGGCGATAATTATTGCTTGCACCCATACGCACAACTTTATTAGGTTGAATATGGCGTAAGATCCGGAAGAGCATAGTCCTATAGATCCCGAGGATATGCCAATCGGGGAAGATGCTTCCTTGCCTGCCACACATGATCGTGTTGAGGCAAGTGCTGCATGGAGTCAATGGAGAGATGAATTAGCGACGAACATGTTTGATGAATGGAGAAGCAACAATTAAATTCATACTTTCCGTTTAGAGTGTGTTTTCTGAGATAACTGAATTATCTGATTTATTGTAACTGATTTGATGGATTGTTTTACTCACTTCGTGACCAAAGAATTCTATATTAATCGCATGTTACTACAAATTCCATTTTTTCTTCTTCACCATTGTAGTTGTTGTCAACTAATACGCTTTGTTAAAAATAATTTGATCTTAATGGTTTCGATTGTTGTAGGATTCTTGCCATTCGTCGAATAGGTGCAATGGCAAGAATTTGACCGACATTGAGACGGATGCATTGGTTACCTTAATGGAGGAGGCTGTGGTAGCTGGTCAGAGGGTCGATAATGGCCAACTCAAGCCCAGACTTTCCAACTTCTTGCTCGTCGGATGGTGGAGAAGTTTCTGACGTGGGATTGACGAGACGACATGTCAAAAATAAGCCTGGCGGTTGAAAGACAAATACCAAACGGCATTTGACATGTTAAATTGCGGTGGCTTTGGTTGGAATGAGTCCAAGCAATGTGTCGAGGTCGATAGCAAGCAAGTCCTTGAGGAATGGGCGAGGTAATTAAATGCTTATTGCTTTTAGAAGTGTTTGACAAATCATTTGTATTTTGTTACGACATTTTATGTTGCTTCTTCGAGCCACCCCAATGTACTACACTCGGCAAGCCATTCCGCTCTTCCATAGACTTGAAACAGTCTTTAGGCGGGACAGAGCCACTTGGTGGAAGAGTGAGCATCTTTGTTGATCTTGTTGAGGTCCCGACACCACTGTTGGTCTTGATGAGGTGAAACAAAGCGAACCACCAGCCTTTGATCCAACCTTTGCAGACCCTTCGATCAACCACCTCACAAACAACTCCTCCTCCAACTACTTGAGCCGTCTCTTGGTTCCACGCGTGTTCTAGCAACAACAAGGGAGGTCACCGTCGAAGGGAAGCGTAAGATGCGGGATATTGAAATGTTGAACGCTTTGTCAACTCATTTGTCGCTGTCATTGAATCGAGCAAAGAATGCTAACAGCTTGCTTGCTATTGAAGGAATGAGTGGTGCGAAGTTGGGTGCGGAACTTATCAATTTTGGCTTCCCCGTTCATGAAATTGTCAGGGTTGCGAGAAAAATCGGAGTAAACCCCATTTAATGAGTGTTTATTGGGTTTACCACCGAAATAAACAGCTTATGTTAGGAGCATTTTAGATGCAGACACATGACATGCTGTATAATTTCTTAATTTGTATGATGATGAAACAGTCAACGTGTGATGTTGACTGATGGATGTTTGAACTACTATCTAACTTATGTATGGTTGGTTAACTGAATTTTTAATATTTGTCTTTTCCCGATGGATGATGATAATATGATTCATTTTCAGGTTTTCAAATATGGCCCGATACAATTTTTATGTGGTCTTTGCTGGACGTCAAACTGGAATTTTTACTAGTTGGGATCATGTAAAATTATTAGTTAACGGATATCCGAATGCTCGTTTCAAGGGATTTCGCACATTAGTCAAGCCTGTTGCTTATGCCACGGGCTCATATAGGCCGCAACGCAAATGTAGAACTTGTCCCCACCGCCAATGCACCGTCCTTTATGCCGACTCCAGTCGCACCAACAACAACGCAACAAGTCAACAAACTTCCAACTTTGCAGGAAAACATGGCATGGGCTCTAGCATTTGCTCTCATAGTCATTGGCATAATGTTGGCAATTATGGTTCATAGCATTATTAATAAATTTTAAGTGCTTCATGTATGATCAACTAATTATGTTATTTACATTAGGGATATGCTTATTGTTGTTTTAAGTTATGTTGACGATTAAAGTCATTAATTATATGAATGTATGTTGAACATCGATGTAATTAATTATATGAATCTTTGAGATGATGTAATATTATATATATATATATATATATATATATATATATATATATATATGCTTAGATTAATTTGACTAAATTGTAATATATAATTTCAATTATAATACATACAAACTATATAGTAATATTATTATTATTATTATTATTATTATTAATAAATTTGACTACTAATAACAAATTATATAATAATTTTAATAATAATCATAATCATAATAATAAATACAAATTATATAATAATAATAATAATAACAATAATAATAATAATATTTAGACATAATAATTATAATAATAAATTTGTATAATTATTATTAAAATTATGCTAAATATATTAATAATAATATATTTCAATAATAATAAATACAAATTATATAATAATAATAATAATATTAATTAGACATAATGATAATAATAATACAAACTATTGAATTACAAACCATTCATAATAAAAATACCATTAAATTACATCTTCCTAATCATATTAAATACTATGGGCATATTCGTCATTTGCACTATTTTCTGTCTCTGTCCCTTACAACCAAACACATTTGTCCCGGAACGGAGACAAGCTTCTCTGTTCTGCCTACCATCAACCAAATGCTCTCGTCCCCAATTTACATTAGTTCCGTTCTGCTCGATTCAGCTCGACTCAAATACGAGAGACACTAACCAAACGTAGGGTTAAGGTAATAGTAGGTTACTGCTACGGCCAGTGTTTTGAAACCCAGATCAGATATTGAACCAGAGGTCTTACTGGTCACCGGTTTGACCGGTTCGACTGATTCAATCATCGGTCGAACCAGTATGATGTCATAATTATGCAATAATTATATTTAATTATATTTAATATTAATAATATTAAAAAAAATACAAAAATATACCAAATAATATAAAAAATATTTTAAAAATAAATAATAAAAAATTTATTGAAACCGGTCAATTGACCAGTTTTCACTGATTCAATTAAGAACCGAATTTTAGGAGTAAATCGGACCGAATAGCCGACTGATCACGGGTCAAACCAGTCGATTCGGTCCAGTTTTTAAAACAGTGGTCCAGTTTTTAAAACAGTGGCTACGACATTCAGCGAGAACCTCACACCTGATGAGTAAGCCTCCACGTCATCGTTTTCCACCGTCACAGTTTCGTAGTTCTCTACCGTCACACCTTTAGCACCGATCAAGTACATGCTAATATCGTTACCATAATCATTTTGACCTTCCATTGTGTTTTCTTTGAATTGAAAAGGACTGAAGTATGCTTCAGAAGTGATAGCATACATGACAATAGAATAAATATTTATAGATACTAAATAGTTTATCCGAATTATAAATAGATTAGTAATCACTAATTAGTTATTGTGAAAAGTAATGATTAAAAACTGATTAAGAATAAGATTAGCAATGATCTAAATAACCAAGATTAATAATAACTCCACTTTGAAGTGTTACTGCGAACCAATTGAGATTGCTTCATACATTAATCTTAATTTGTTGAAAGTACAGATAACCCGAAATCCAATATATCCAATCAAATTATCCTAAGAAGGAAAAAAAAGATAGAGCTTCATCATCTTTTTTATTATTATTATTCAAATAGAGAATTCTGGTGAAGATTTTCAAAAATTTGGAGTAATAAGAAATTGGAATGCATAATTTAATTGGCGAACTTGAAATACAATCTTAGATTGCACTTTAAGCATGACCTTATCTCTAGATATATAGATTTTTAAAAAAAGACCTAGTGCTCTAAATCTATTAAACAACTTTGCAATTTAGAGTTATAATTGCTTTGGCATGTAGGCTATTTTATCACCAAAACAGACAAACTTGATTTAGATTTATATTTCTATTGTGATTTTCGGGTTTTGTTTTATAATTTTATTGTTTTGAATAAAACAAACAAATTGTTTATTTGTTAATATAAATGTAATTATATTTTTACTTATAATAATAATATATTAAATGAGAGATAAAGATAAATTAATTTTATTATTTTAACTACTTGAACAATTTTATTTTATGAATTTCATTTATAAATTAATATTTACTTAAGATGTATTTTAGTTATTAAAACTATTGGTAAACTTACAATTAAGTACTTGATATTTTAAAAAATTATTTCACGAAAAACAGTTTTAATTTTTAAAATATTTATTTGAAAGATATTATATATTTAAATATATTTATCAAATAATCATCAAATATGAAAATATTTCTATTTGTCATAAAATCAATTATGAATTAAATCAGAATAAATTAAATTTTAAATAAATTATAATATTCATAATTATTGTTAATGATTGATGGTATGTACTAAATAGTATATATTTAGTTAATGATGAATTATATTATAATAAATAAAGAAATGAAAATTATTTTTTATTTCCATAATGGGGATAAATTAAAACCAAAATAGAATTTAAAGATTTAAAATATATATTTTACTAAATTTAAAATAAAACTAAAAATTAAAAATACTATAGAACCAAACATGCCCACGTTCACCCTTTGAAATTCTTCCCTCAACTTGCTATCTGTGTAGCTAAATGGGAAAAGGAAAAGTACTATCTATTTAATGTAATAAAGAGTAATAAACATTATGTTTATACAATAAATTTTTATTAAATAATAATAATTAAAACTACAAATTAATAACTTAATAAAATATATTGTACACAACTTCAAAATTAATAAATTAAATAAAATTTGATTGTGAGATAATATTTAGGAATTAAATTAATTTGAAGATGAAGATTAATGTCCAAGCAATCTCAATTCCTCCTAACAAACAATTTTAGAATGAAGTTAATTATTACTAATCTTGTTCATTTAGATCATTATTAATCATACTACTAATCTATGTTTTATCATTACTTATTACACTGATTGAGTAGTGATTATTAATCTATTTATAATTCAAATAAACTATTTAGTATTTATAAATATATATTCAATTTGCTCTTACCTTTAAAACACAATTCAGTCTTTTCCAATCACGACGTAAATGCTTATTTGAGTGAGGTTTTCGCCGAATGACGTAGAAGTTATTTACTATTACGTTAAGAACAGGTCATTGTCTTCGGCTAAAATTAGAAAAGTTGACATATACAGGTTCAATTCTCAGGACTTGAACAAGTTACCCAGCGTTTGGTTACCGTCTGCGCGTCCGCAGACGGATGATGAAGACAAACAATTTTCGTCCGAAGGAGCGTTTGGTTACTGTCTTGATTAATTGTTGTCCTGGCTTTAACGGACAAGGACAAAAAATGTCGTCCAACTAAAAAATGTGGGACGTTGTCCGTTGGTCGCAGACAAGATAATAATAAGCCAAAAATAACCCTGCTTAAACCTAAAACACCCATTCTCCATTGCGGTCAGCTGCGTCCGAGGCTGGTGAACCGTCGTCTCCACTGATACGCGCGGTAAGTAGCAGAAGCTTCTCCTCCCCCTTCAATGTACGCATATGGTCATTGTACATATTCTACTAATCTCTCTCTATTCTCCATACATTTTCTCATTGTTTGCGTCTCCTTCTTCCCCAGATTTGATTGTGTTCCGTGTGCAAAGAACCTCCGTCTTCGTTGAAGCAGCGTCGTACCATCTTTCCTCTCTTCCGGGTAAGACATTCATCCCATCGTTGTGGTTTGTAGAATGTGGGTTATGTTTGGAATGTTTCGTCTTCTTCTTCTGGGTGTTTGAACGTATGTTCTTCAAATGCTGTCGGTTTCGAATGTGGGTTATGTTTGGAATGTCGCTTTGTACCGTGTAAGGACCAGAACGACAACTCCATGGGTGAAATCCCCAGAAATGGACGAGGAAACTGGGCCTCCGACGACGACCCATTCCGGTGATGACGGTGATGATCATCATCATCAGGAGCAGGACGACGTGGGACCCATTGTGGTGTTTGGTTTGGATTATGGATTTGGGGAACAGGACGATGAGGAGGAAGAGGATGATGGGTATGGGTATGGGTTGGCTGCTGGTGATGCATTAAACCCATTATATGATCGTTTGACATCATCATCGATGCACATTCCAGAAAGGCATTTAAGTGATCTAGTTTCTTTGCTTCCTCAATGGTCATGCCCACAGGCGGGATGATACCTCTGAAGCTCGTGTCTTTGATCATTCTTTGTGATTTTATTTGAATTCCCTTACGGGTTGTTGTTGCTCTTATGCCTCTGTGATTTCGTAATGACGTTGATCAGTTTCTGCACAATGTCAAGATCCTATTTCATACTCACATAAATTGAAAGAAATTCACTGCAGAACAAGACTAGGTTTTCCATTTTCTGGAAGATTCTCACATCGATTTGATGAATCTTGAGAAAACATAGATTAACGAGGGAATAAGGCATTAGTATGATGCAATTAGATCATATCATGGCTGACATGAATACTGAGGTTGATAATTTTAGGCTAGGCAACTATGTAATCAAATGGCAGCCATATAGGGATGGTAGAAAAAGGACTGTCTCCCTCTATTCCTTCCGGTTTTAATTTTCTCATATCTCCTATAAACACCGTTTGTTGATTAATAGACAGTATAAGTGGTTCCAAAATATATTTATTGGATGAATGAATGTTTTCATTCATAAAATAATATAGGAACGAACAAGGATTTGTTTCATACGTACATCTGTTTCACTACGCAATTAAGAGGCTTCTTAGTCTTACCTTCATATTTTAGAAGAGAATGGTTCGATTAATTAAGTGGTTTAAGAATATGTTGTGCTACTTGTAAAGGGGTGTAAAGCGTGTGGGGGAAGAAATAGAGAGGGATGCAATGGTGAGGGATGGTCATTGAAGGTGGTATTGGTTTAAATTCTTGAAATTGTAAGGTTCTAGCATTTGAGGAAACTAGTCCAAGATTGTAGACATATTTCCTAACAATTCTTCATAGGCAAGACCTCTTGGGATTTCATCATGCTTTATATACAAGATTTTCTAACATTTTGATTCTCATACTATTTCTTATGCATCAACTTAACACATAAGTAATTGCATGACAGGTAAGACGCCCTCAACCAAGTGAATTAACCTCACTCTTGGAACTTTATCCATTTACCTTTAAAATTTGCCACCTAAGCAAGGAAACTTCAAATGCTTTATAGACAAGATGTTTCAACATTTAATTCTCATACTGCTTCATATGCATTAGCTGCATACTTCAGTACTTCCATGTCATAGGTCATAGGGTGGTTACATAAAGTTAAGCCCACATCACGTCCTTAATTCAATCACTTCTTAAACTTACACCCCGATAAGAATGACTGGAAATGAGCAATTAAATTTAATATTACAATGCAGATTTACCAGTCCTTGCACCCTGCACATTGCACCATAAGGTCATCGGGGTTATATGGCATCTCACAAGTGCGATGCGTTGTAGTAGGAAGAGAAGAAAACGACAAACCGCAGAAGCCAATCAAAATTAAATCAACGCTATCTGAACCAAACAAGTGAATTTCAGCACACAAATCAAAACCAAGTAGTAACATTATTTGAACATCTCTCTAAACTATGATACTTTCTTTGTAGAGGAAAGTTTAGTTTTTTGAATTACATGTATTTCTGTATTCACTTTACTTTGTTACGTATGATAGAGCTTTGTGAGGATTTAGTCAAATATTGGTGCATGCATGACAATTTGCCTAGGTTGTTTATTACGCTTTGTAATTGATTGGTCTAGTGCCACCTTGTTATTTATTGGGATTTGTAGGCTAGTCTCTCATCGTGTGAGGATGATGACATAATTTCTTTAAATGAGGATCTTGGAAACCTTAAATTTGAACCCGCCATTTATTCTCTTCCTATCTGGCCTTGCATGGTATTATTAGTTAACTATATCCTTTTGCAATTATATATCTTCATTCTTTGTTGAGTCAAGTAATCAATGAGATTAATGTTTCATGTACAGGGTGTGGTACTTGCTATATTTCGGCATCAATCTTCTTGCATTCGGGAACTTGAAATTTGAGGACTTCTTCTCAAAGTGGTAAGTCCTTCTTATACTGACCTTCATATTCAATTGCCCATTAGTAGAAGTGTATAGATTGAAAATGCTCAAAAGTTGATTCCATAGGCATGTGGACAATTTGCATGCAAAGAAAAGGTGGTTTAGGCTTTCATAAAGTTTTAGTTTTGATAAACATAAGAGGATACATAGCTGAATGTATACATAGCTGAATTGATACATAGCTATCAAGATGGCATGCAATGCTTACTAGTCTCTACATATTTACAAATGTAGGTATTGTATACATACATATAAATGTAGTTGATGATGATTATATGCATTTCTCTGCGCAGATAGTTGTTGTTACAAATTTGGGCTGAATGGATCATGATCATATGTTCCAGTGTTTGGCTTTGTTTGAGTTTTGGAATGGGCAATTGAATGTGTTGAGAATGTTAATGTTGTTATGCTTGTATGTATACACCGAACAGCGTCGTAGAAGTGACAATGCTCAAGGTTCTAGGGCATTAACAGTACCTAACAGACAAGCCAATGTAAATCGGATTTTGCATGAGGGTGATAGGAATAGTCAGTGGGATATAAGGATGGACAATACTGCATTTACATTGTTATGTCAAATGCTTCAGAGCCATGGTAGGTTGAGGGATAATGGCCATGTGCCCATTGAGGAAAAAGTTTTAATCTTCCTTAGAATATTAGCACAAAACGAATCTAATAGAGTATTACAAGTTCGGTTTATGAGGTCAGGAGAAACAATAAGTAGAGCCTTCCATAGTGTGTTAAGAGCTGTAATCAGGCTTCGACAACTGTTGCTTGTCAAGCCTATACCAATCGCAGAGGACTGCACAGACCATAGATGGAAATGGTTTAAGGTTAGTTAATTTATGTTTCCACAGTGCATTGTGTCATTTAACCTAAAGACATAATTTAATAAGACTTTTTGGTGTTTGCAATTGAAAACATAGGGTTGCCTGGGTGCTCTAGATGGGACTTATTTAGATATAATCGTACCAAAAGTAGACAAACCCAGATACAGAGGAAGGAAAGGGAGAATATGCACGAATGTTTTAGGAGTGTGTAATAAGGACTTAAACTTTGTTTATGTCCTCATTGGCGGGAGGGTTCAATTTGGATTCACGGGTCCTCCATGATCTTGTGAGTCACCACATGGACTTCAAGTTCCACGGGGTATGTAAGAATGTAATGGTTAGAAATTAGCAATGTGTTTTTGGAATGTTGATTACGAACCATTAAGTGATTGTGTTTATTCTTGATAGGAAATTACTACTTAGTAGATCTTTGGTTATACCAATGGTCTGGTTTTCTTGCACCTTATAGAGGCACAAGATACCATATTCAAGAGGGCAAGAGATGGAAGGGCACCACGGACTCCTCATGAGCTTTATAATAAGAGACACTCATCTGCCAGAAATGTTATTGAACGTGCATTTGGCGTACTGAAAAAAAGATGGAAAATCCTTAGAAATCCCTCGTTCTATAATCTAGCCACTCATGTGCACATTATTCTGGCATGCTGCCTTCTGCACAATTTTATTAGGTTGCATATGAGTGTTGATCCACTCGAGCACACTTCTCTTGAAGATGAGGATATGCCAATTGGGGAAGATAGGCGTTGCTGAATTTCTCGATCGTGTTGAACCAAGTAATGCATGGACTCAATGGAGATGATTTAGCAAACAACATGTTTGCTGAATGGAGAAGAAACCATTAAACTTGTGACCTTTATATTAGATGGGGTTTGTGTTCATGTTGTTGACTGCGTTTGTTCGTAATTACATGTTTCGTTTACTTAAATGTTGCCTTATTTCAACCTACACAACTAACATGTGTCGTTTACTTTGGTTACTGTAATGGTTTGGGGTATGACATTGTATGGGTTAGGTACAATGTCACGGGTTTGGACAGATGATGAAACCGACACATTCGTTACCTTGTTGGAAGAGCGGTGGTTGATGGCCGAGAGAGCCGACAATGGCCAATTTAAGCTGGGACTTTCAGCGATTGCTAAAAGATGGTTGAGAAGTTTCCGGGTGTGCAATCGAGAAGAGACATATCCAAAATAAGCATAAGAGGCTTAGGAAAAATTTCGACAACGTATGACATGTTGCAATCAAATGGCTTTGGGTGGAGCAAGCAAGCAATGCGTCGATGTAGAAAGCAAGCAAGTCATTGACGAATGGATGAGGTAAGATGTTTGTATACTCATGATGATTATATTTTGTTTATCATGCTCACATTATGCTTAACATTTATGCAGAGCCACCCTACTCGACACTATACTCTCGGGAAGCCGTTTCCATTGTCGTAGACTTGAGTCGATTATTTGGGAAGGATAGAGCCACTGGTGCAACATCTCAAGATCCGGAAGATCTTGAGGTTCGGTTTGATGCGGAAGAAAATGAAGGTGGTGAAGCGAAGCTTCACCTTTCATGGTTCCCCATTGAGTGAAGTTGGACCAAGACACTCACACGCCAACAACAACCATTCATGTTGGTCGGTCCGCGCCTCTTTTTCCAACGCAATGCAAGACCCAACAACCTTCCAAGAAACGGAAGGTGAGGACAATGCATTGTTGGAACACCTTGCTACAACACTTGCCCGCATCATGAATCCAAAGGAAAGAGTGCGGAGCTCATTCAAGCCATGAATCGAAAACGCAAACTCCCGAACAGCAAATTCCCCAGCAACAAAATCCCGAGCCGCAAATTCCCCAGCTTGGTGACGAGCTTGAGCAGTTAGGTTTCTCCACTGAAGACATTGTTACGACAACAATGATCTTCGCGAGAAATGCTCATGCTGGGACTCTTTTCTGGGGGTTGAAAGCAGAACAGAAGAAGGCCTATGTGCGGAGGCTCTTACGTGATCAATTCTGACTTTATGACAAATGACCTTATATTTGTATGTTAATTTGTTTCGATTATATGGACATGTATAATGGTTACCATCCGTCAAACGTTTGGTTATTTGTTTTCGTACATGGTGATGTCTATTGCTGAGATTATATAGTTGTGACTATGGTTGTTAGCATTTCTGTCAATGCTCAATGGTTGGGTTTAACATTATTTTAGTGGATACATGTTTCAATACGTTCATAAATGGTTGTGATATTTTACATTGGCAGGTACATCACTATGGCTAGATACAGCTTTTATGTTGTCTTCGTTGGACGACAAGTGGGAATATTCACTAATTGGGACGACGTGAAATTGCAAACTCAGGGCTTCTCCAACGCTAGATTTAAGGGGTATCGGACCTTGGAAGAAGCGGAAGCTGCTTATGCCAGGGATCAACATGTGCCCAGTCTACCAAACAACCAAATTCAGCCTACCCCATCGAATCGCCAATGCACCGTGACAGAACTCTCCCACCAAGACCGCCAACAACGTCACAACCAATCGCAGTTGTCCCAACCGAACAACCAATCGCAGTTGCAACATTGGAGGAACAAATGGCATGTACTCGTGACTTGTTACTAATTGCTGTTGGGGTCATTTTGGGATTCATCATTAAGGAGATTCTAGATAAATTTATGTAAATTATTATGTATTTGAATTTCTTGGTTGTCAAACTTATTTGAACCTATTATGTAATGTTAGGATGTTTTATGTAATTTGTTTGTCTAACCAATGTGTATTATTATAATCATAATAAGAAGAAGAATCCGTAATTGCGTTTAATTACAAAATATTAATAATTACTTTTATTTTATAAACTCATACTAACAAATAATAACGTTGCATTAATACTAATAATTATTCTTGTTATTTGATTACATAATTTAGAATAAATCTCACTAATAATAACAATAATTAATCACAATAATAATATTACTTATAATAACATAACTAATTTTGTTAAACAAATATCATACTAAAATTAATAACATTAACAAATAGAAGTCATAATAGGTATAATAATAATAATAATAATATTAATAATAATAATAATAATAATAATAATAATTTGATAAATTTGAATAATTATAAATTTTATTACACTACAAGTGGGTAATAACATAATTAAATATTGTAATGTAAATAATTATACAATGATAAAATAATAAATGAATTACAACAACTCTTCTTATTATACTACAAGGGCATTTTTGTCATTAACACTGCTTTCTCGTTACCTCGCAACCAAACACATTTACATCCCAAGGACAAGGACAATATTTTCATCGTCCCATCGCAACCAAACATCTCATCTGTCTTGATTCTTGTCCGGTCCCGTCTAACTCGTTACATCTCGTCTCCACACACACTGCTGTGAGCGGTAACCAAACGCAGGGTTAGAGAACAAGTCATTGTCTTCGGCTAAAATTAGAAAAGTTGACATGTACAGGTTCAATTATCAGGACCTAGCAGAAACATATAAGCCTAATTGTGATAGACCTAAAGAATGATATCTCTTCACTCCGTGAGATCAAAAGTTCAAGAATAGCGAGCGACATAATAGGGAAGCAGGAGACGAAATTTGGAGAGCTACCGATCCTGATTATAAAAAAAAAAACTGAAGATGAAGGGTAAGGTTATCGGCTGGAAGGAAGCTTTGGTGTTCTTCTATAAAGCTTTCTTTAGTGTTCTACTATGGAGTGAAGAAATATCATTCTTTAGGTCTATCTTAGTTTGGTTTATGCCTTTCTGATAAGTCCTAAGGATTGAAATTGTATATTTCAACTTCCTTGATTTCAACAGTAAGCAATAGCCTGTTCTCTACCTTACTGTTAAGGTAACAATAAACTGCTGCTACATCACTGGTGAGAACCTCCACCCAACCGGGTATATCTCCAGGTCAGAGATTTTGACCACTACACCGTCAATAACACTATCACCATAAATGTCATGATCAGGACTACCAACTAGGTACATGCTAATATCATTATCATAATCACTATTGGAGAGGTTTTCATCTATAAGAGTTGAGTTTTGATCCTGCACCGTATACATACACAGTCACACACACAAAGGCATACCACTAATCATGAAAATTCACCTCTAAACCCAAAATTTTGTGTGTATATATATATATATATATATATGAATTTGTGTCATGCATGGATTAGTAATGATTATCTTGTGATTTTAGATAATAATTGGAAAACCAGACCAGACCTACCGGTCCAAACAAAATAAATACAAATCAATCATTGTTTTGATTCGGTTCATGTTTATAATCACTGTGAGAGAAAACCAGCCGATCTCTTATAAAAAACGGTCAGCTTTTTCCTAAATCTCGGTTATAATCATCTAATATGTGTGGCTCAGTCCTTGTTCCAAAAAGTTGAATCTCCAATCCCAAGGGTCCCCAGTCGTAGGCCCGACCACCGCTGAAGGATTGAATCACGGTATAATCTTGATCAGCCCCCTAACAAAGCGGTCCACTACCTTCCGTTACCAGAAGTCGAACCTAAGATCTTGTTCCAATTGACCCTGTTAGTTGATGTGTGGCCCAGTACTTGAAACAAGAGAATGTGTCAAGTTATTTAAATATGTGGGGCCTAATAGATTGTCATTCTTTGTTTTGGGCATGTGTTAAATTATCATTAATGTAGAAGTCTTATTATAAAAAGTTTGAAATGTTAACATTTAAAAAAAAAAATTGAAATTTTTATTGAAAGTTTTTTCTTTTTTATTCTATCACATAATCTTATTAATATAATATATTTTTAAAACTTATATTTTATTTATATAATTTTATTTTAATTAAAATTTTGTTTTAAATTATTATTGTTAAAAATGAGTTACTATTTTATCCTTAAAAATATTAAATTTATTTAATCTCACTAATAAATTATATTTGTCAAATTTTAGGTTCTCTATTTATCTCTTTATATTTTAATTTAAATTTTAAAATTATTATTATTATTAAAAGCTAATTATTATTTTATTATAAATTTGATAAATAAATTGAATTATTAATTAATATATAAGTAATCTTGCTTAAGATAATTTAAGAATGTGTTTAAAATATTTAAACAATAAAAAACATGTTTAAAGAACATAAAAAGAAGTTAAAATAAAATTAGAGTACTTTTTATTGGCTTTCTTTAAATATATTTCAACTTCTACAAAATTTTAAATTAATGATAATAAATAAATAAAATTTTTACTTTTTTTAATTTTATATTAGATTCAGAATTTGTTTAAATTATTAGATTTTTATTAGTTTATTATATATTAATAGATATTTTTATTTCAATAAAACATTTTATTTTATATTTATTTTCATAATTTTATTCCTTATTTATTATATTTCAGTTTTGTAACAGTTCGATACTCCTTTAAATTTTTAACCTTTTCTTTGTCCGATTTGATATCCGATCATGTTTTTAGAACATTGATTTTAGGTATAGGATTAGAAGTTTAAAATATGATTAGATTTTATTCGTATAGATTAATATTTAAATGAAATAATTTAAAAATTAGAAAGAATAAATAGAGATATTCGGAGAAGGAAAGTACTTACTCAGAACTCAGAGGAAGTTTAAGGGCCGTAGAAGACGACGACACCGTATCTTTCTCTTCAAGTAATAAACCACTATCTCTGTATATGTTGAAGTAAACTTGTAGGCAGGACGCTGCCTGACTTTTGCTCTTCTTTCTTATTTTCGTTTGGAAGCTTTCTGATTTCCATGGATTACTGGTTTGATCACCTGTCCAGTATTTAGATGCAAACTGTTTAGCATATTTCTTCTCTTTTCTTTTCTGTTTCTGATTGCTAGTGATTGGGTATGGAACAGAACGTGTGTCCTCAAATTCTTTTCTGTCGTGCGTTAGCTTAGAAAACGGCAATTTCCAGAGCAATTGGACAATTTCATCTATTGCATATGCACGATGTTGTGTGTACGAGTAGAATATCTGGGAAAACATTTAAGAAAAACATATTGAGGTTAAAAGAATGGAACAATGTCAGGTGAGTGGAAAGCATGCACGCTCAAATGCATACACTCAAGTAAGGAAGAAAGTGAGTCAATATACCAATTCCTCATACCGCACTGAGTATACCAATTGCCTTCAGTTGTATGAGCTGGAAGTTATCCACCAAAGCTTGTCTTCACCAGTTGTAGAATGCAGCTATCGGACAATTTCACTATTAATAACAAATCCTTCAATAAGCCAAGAATTGTGCACATTTTTTGCAGTATGGTACTTATAGCACCAGAGACCCTATCAAGGATTAACATAAAAGATAAGAACAAAATTTCCAACAAACCAACATTAAGCAGTGATTGAATCTTTACAGGAAACGCATACAGATAAGCATACCTGTTTAACGCAGGATTTCTTCACTTTACACTCTTTATGGTACGACACCTTTTGCTTGCTGAACCATGATCAGTTTGAGCCTCATCATCATCCTCACCTACCAAAAGTAGACAATAACACGTTTCAGAACCAACAAATAGTAAAATCCATTTATAGAATAAACATATATGGTAAACCACCACAAAATATTAATAAAAAAGGTAACAGAAATCAGTAGGTTTTACTACCCTATAAAATCACAGATATAAGTACCACCCTATAAAATCACATATATTATATTCTTTTATTCTCTTTTATTCTTTAGGCAAGATAAGCATAGATATTCACTAGTTTTGAAGGCATATAAAATGCAATGACAAATTAGAAGAAAGCACATTACAGAATGGTCAAATCTAACACGCCTCTCTTCAGGTTCCCAATTCTCATTTGGCTTGAGCAAAGCACGATATGATGGATCATATGCCGACATAACATCCACTATCTCATGATTGGAGATTTCCAGGATTCTTTCAATGATCTGATGAAACAATAGCATGAGCAGTCATGTATTACAACCACTAGAACTCTCAAAAGCAAATGGCGTACTGAAGAACTAACAAAACATGTACCTCTGCCTTGTACAGCTGCTTTGGCATGTTATTATTTGCCATAACTCCCAACGCTGAATGAATGGATTCCAGGGAACAAAACACTAAAGATACTATATCTGAATCTGACTGCACCATCATGAAAGCGACAAATAAAGAAAATAACATGATATCTTAAATGCAGTGAAGATTCTGCACAGAAACAAAGAAATGATCCCACTATCTAACAGGGAAACACCATCTTATAATGAAAACTATGAAAATTTGTCCATCAATAAAGACTTGGAAGTGTGCTCCGAATGTGGAACATTTTCAAGCATCAAAAGCAGTCACCATATGTGATTTATTTAAAAAGAGAAATACTAACTCTAAAAGAAAAACTTTGCAAAATAAGTTGCAGCCACATAAAATTGGCCAGAATGTCAGCAAGCAATGTATGTACATTTAAGGCCACTTGCAGTAAATCTAGGTCATTTACTTCCCAAGAATTTAACAAGGCAGACCAATTTGCATAGTATCTCAAATAAAAATACAGAATCAACTGCCAGAGAATGGAAGTCGACAAATAATATGACTTCTTAGTGATTGCACCTAGGAAAGGATTCATTAGTTGAAACTATAGCATGCATAACCTTCATAAGAAAGAGACTAAGGAATGCACCATCGGTAAGAAATCAACGGACACATACTTGAAAGGAAAAATAAGGTGATGATAAAAAGAGGGGAGCAAGAAGTGGAGTGAGGACACTTACATTTTCATATTCATTGATAGATAAACCTTCTGCCAGATGTTTATGATGATCTAGCACTCTTTAAGAGTCTTACAAGAGTATCCAGAGGAACCAAAAGTAGAAGGATTTTTTGCACATATTGATGTTATTTCATTAACAAGCATTTTGAGATCAGTCATTGGCAATGATAGCCACTCTGCTTCATCACATTCATCACTAGGAACTTCAGTTCTTCCACATAAATCCTCCAACATTTCACAGAAGTTCCCAATGGTGACCTCTAGAAAAGTTGTATGTACCATAAGCTTAGCATTAGGATTGATCAAAACACACATAGATGGTTCACATCTTAGGCTAGGTAACCTTGAAGGCTCTGGTTGATCAAATGTCAAGATGTCATTGCTAACTTTCTTCTTGACTTTAGGTTTGCTGATGCAACCTCCTACAGTTAACCTTCCATGTCAGGGATAAAGAGCAACCCAATCTTACACAAAGACATATGCATAAACATACATGAAGAGTGTGATCTAGCTCATGAGTTTGACTTCCAATATAGTCTCTTTCCACTAGACTTTGAGTAGATGTACTCAGCTCAATGGACTTGTTTTCAAATATTCTACTTCCAGCAACGTGCTTTTTACTTGAGAAACTTGGAATAAATTCAATAAACTACAAACACAATACCACTAAATCATACATAAATACTCTATTATCAATTAGGACAAAAAGTTATGGATATTATAGATCAAACTCATAGTATCCTTAAATGGTTAACACAAGGCATCAACAAATTATACTCGAAAATTTACTCCCTCAAAAACCACACTACCAGCTCTTAATTATGTTCAATTGTCTCAGTTCCTATCAACTATAAAAATATATATTTTTTATGACAGAATTTCAAGTCTTATAAAATTCTGCCCATCTAGATACGACAATAATAACTGTACAGGCATGACGCTGTAGCATGTCTATATACTCACCACTGCAACAAATATTTTTTATTTTTCTACCCCAAGTTGCAGCGGTATGCCATTCATCCAGCTCAACATCTTCCCCAGCAAAAGGCTCTTTTCAGCAAAATTCCTTTCATTTTCACAATATGATGGATTCTTCTAAATTAGCAGTTGAAGTGGCCTATGAATAATCATGTCTATCAAATTGAACAGCCAACTTCAACTCAAGCTTCCACAGCTCAATTTCCAAGAAAGTTTAATGTCCAGGCATCAAAACTATGTCATGAATATTAGGATTCTGTCATTTTGAGTCTCCACAAATATTGTAACCAATAATCCATGAGAAAACAGTCAACTATCCCCCAATACTTATTTCTTCTGTTAGAAAGAAGTATGGCCTCGAATTAATTAAATGCTTCAATTATCAATCACACAATAAGGAGGCAAAATTATCTCTCTTTTTGACGAAACACAAAAATCTAAGAAACCTATCATGTAACAAATCAATTATTCTCTTTTGCAAGGGAAAACTCACTAGACAAACATATTCATCTTAAGTAGAAACTATACATCAAAGAGCAATAGTGTGTATTTCGTTTACCAGGAGTTACATACTCGAATGCTTCAGGATTGTATTGGAGAACCTGCTCGTGCAGTTCCAAGGGCTCAGCATAACCAAATGGAACTGGTCTAGTCTTCCCACAAGATATCTGCAAATAAGCAACCATGTAAATCTCAAAACAATTGAATAGTGCTATCAGCTATTAAAAAATAGCAATAGATTTAAACAATCAAATCACAGAAAAACAGTTGTCTGCATTCAGAAACCACTCTGAACTGCTCCAGCTAAAATTTAAAGCTCAAACATAGTCTAATATTTACCACAAATCGAGAAAAACAAAAAGTAAATGAACTAAAACCACATGTATTTACTCTACTCGAACGAAAATCTCAAAGAGGCCACACCGAGGCTAAAACTCCAAATTCAATTACAGCTCATTTAAAATATTCTTCATGCTTCATTTCAAAGTCTACAACATCGTAATGGACACAGTTCGCCAGCACAACCGAATTCAATCAACATTCTCACTCTATTTGACTAACAACCATATTCCCACTGTTAGAGACAGCCCTACATCACAAACCATAGGAAATAAATCAAGCCCATGTCCTGATCCATATCCGGACTCAGCCCAAAAACTAAAATCGCTCACGATAAGAAATGCACCCGTGATATAGATAAATCAAACTCACCTTTCTGTTGTAACAAACAATCAACTGTACAGATATACAAATCTTACAATTTCTGTATAAATATTACTCAAAGCAATGAAAGATGAGTGGAGCAATTACTACATCATACACTGTCGTCATTATTTTTACATGGTATCAGAGCTCTTAAGGACAAACGTCCATGGCTCACGTTTCACAGGCATCTTCCTCTGCCAATCATCCCTTTGATTCTCCACCACAGCAAACAAACAACACAACCATGCCCACCCTCGATTTCTCTGCACTTGCTAAAACTCTAAACTTCAACTTACCCATTAAACTAGACAGAAATAACTTCATTAACTGGCGAGCTCAAGTCCTAGCTGCCATACATGCTTTGGAGCTTGAGGCTTTCATTACACCAGGTCTTTCACCATCAATTCCAGTGCTGTCTTCCTCACCTGAAGCTCCCCCATCATCAAACACAAGTTTCAGAGACTGGACACGTTCTGATCAACTTCTCCTCTGCTGGCTATTCTCCACCATTGGTGATGAGGTGATTGGACAGGTAAACACTGCCTCCACTTCTCTTGAAGTATGGCAAACCCTTGAGAGACTTTATGCACAAACATCAATGGTGCGTGTTCTACAGCTCAAACATCAACTTTCTACAATACAAAAAGGCTCTCTCAGCATTTCAGAATACATGCAGAAAATCAAATCTATTGGAGACTCTCTTTTAATTGCAGGACATCAAATTCCAGAACATGAACTCATTTTAAGTAATCTAAATGGCTTGGGCCATGAATATGACCCAGTAGTTGTTTTTCTCACTCATACTATGAAAAATTCTACTTTACAAGACACTCAATATACTTTAATGATGCATGAGACTCGAATTGAGCAACTTAATGTTTTATCAACTCAAACCACATCTATTTTACCCTCAGTCAATACTGCCACTTATCATACAACCAATAATCCCAATAGACAGCCACATCATGGTGGCAGATCCAGAGGAAGAGGGGGAAGAGGCAGAAATGGCAGATGGTCTGGGACTGGAAAATTACTTTGTCAATTATGTCAAAAACCTGGACATGATGCTCTCAAATGTTACAAAAGATTTGATCAAACCTTACATGGTGCAACAAACTCATCTCATTGGCAGCATCAGTCTCCTAATACACCTGGAAGCTATCATCATCAGAGATCCAATCCACAAACTTTTCTCACTCACAATCAGTCCCCCTCTCACCCTCCTACCGAACCTGGGCATGATTCAACATGGTATGTTGACAGTGGTGCTCTCACCATGTCACTTCTGACCTGAACAACCTCACAGACAGTTCCACATATGGCGACAAGGACTTCCTCACTGTGGGCAATGGTAACACACTTCCTATAGCTCATACTGGTTCTTCCTTTATTCAGTCTCCTGATAACAAACAAACTTCATTAGTTTTAAAAGAAGTACTTCATGTTCCTCTCATAACTAAGAATCTTCTAAGCATTTCTAAACTTACAAAAGATAACCAAATTATAGTGGAATTTACTGATAATTACTGCTTGTTTAAGGACAAGGTTTCAGGGAAACTTCTGCTTAGAGGAGTGCTTCGAGATGGGCTCTACAACCTTACAACTCCTTCTCCATCAAAGTCTGCAGTCTCTGCTACCTCTTATGGTCCCTCTACGGCTATTTCTCCTCAATACCCTACGGTTAATGTTTTCAACAAATGTGAAGCTTACAATATTCACAAATCTGCCAACATTTGGCACATTAGACTTGGCCATCCTTCTAAACATGTACTGAATTTAATTTCTAAGTCAATGAAATTAAAATTTGACCCAAATACTCTTCAATTTTGCAATTCCTGCAGTGAGGCAAAGCACACCAACTTCCTTTGACACATATGATATTACTGTCACTCAACCTCTTGAGATTGTGTACTCCGACATTTGGGGTCCCTCTCCTCACCTATCCAGTGATGGTCACCGATACTACATCATATTTATTGATGCATACTCACGATTCACATGGTTCTATCGTATCAAACTTAAATCTGAAGCTCTTGCAACTTTCATTCGATTTAAAACTCACATTGAACTCCAACTTGACCTCAAAATAAAAGCAATTCGGGGGGCCAACTGAAGCGATGATGGATTGCTTCACAGAAACTAGTTTAACACTTCTTTCCCATGCCAACATGCCTCTCACCCTATGGCTTGAAGCTTTTTCCAAAGCAGTATTCTTAATCAATAACCTTCCCACCCCAATCTTCATAACAAATCCCCCTTTGAACTTCTGTACAACAAATGTCCCAATTACTCCTTGTTTAAGGCCTTTGGTTGCAGCTGCTATCCCTATCTACGCTACTACTCCAAGCACAAACTTGATTTTCACACCACAAAGTGTGTTTTCTTGGGGTATAGCTCTCTTCATCGGGGGTATAAGTGTCTCAGTCCCTCTGGTAAGGTTTTTATATCTCGTCATGTAGTTTTTAATGAAACTGAATTCCCTTATTCTTCCTTATTTCCCCCTAAATTGCCTTCTACTTCACCCTCTGCTAGCTTACCTCTCTCTGTTCTCGCTCCTGCTGCTCACATTTAGGCCCCATCTCCAAGCACTCGCTCCTCAGCAAATTCCCCTGCAGCACCTCCTTGCACCAGCACTCATTCTCAGGTAATTCCTCTTCCTCTATCTTCTGCTCACTCACCTCTCCCCTCCTCTTCTACCCAATTGACCCAACCACCTAAGCCCTACCCTCCCCCTTCTACTATCCAAAACATTCATCCTATGCAAACCAGATCCAAACATGGCATTTTCAAGCCTAAAACCTACACTACTGCTCTCTCTTCTTGTCCTACCTCAGAACCTACCACAGTCTCTCAGGCCCTTCTAGACCCTCTATGACATCAAGCCATGCAGGAGGAAATTACTGCCCTACACAAAAATCACACGTGGACCTTGGTTCCTTATCATTCCACCATGAACATCCTACCCACTAAGTGGATTTTTTGTATCAAATATGCTGCTGATGGGTCTGTGGACAGGTTTAAGGCCAGATTTGTTGCCAAAGGGTTCAAACAAACCCCTAGCATTGACTAGTTTGAGACCTTCAGTCCGGTGGTCAAGGCTTCTACTATCAAAGTGGTTCTTTCCCTTGCAGTCTCTCACGGTTGGGACATCCAACAGCTTGATGTTAACAATGCTTTCCTAAATGGTGATCTACAGGAGGTTGTCTACATCAGTCAACCCCAAGGTTTCGAGAGTCCTGATCATCCTACTCACGTCTGTCGGCTCTCCAAAGCCCTATACAGCTTGAAGCAAGCTCCCAGAGCACGGTTTCAGACCCTAAAGGCTGCTTTCAATACTTGGGGTTTTATTAACTCCAAGTCTGATGCCTCTCTATACTACTACAGACAGAATGGCTTGCTTCTTATTGCCCTAGTCTATGTTGATGACATCCTCCTTACGGGGAACAGTACACAGGCTATACGGGACCTCATCACTAAACTTCACTCTCAATTTGCACTCACCATATTAGGCAATCTCAATTTTTTTCTCGGATTTGAAGCTTACCGAAATGCGACTGGGTTGTATCTCTCTCAAACTCAGTATGTCCGCGACTTACTTCAACGGGCCAGCATGTCTTCCTCCAAGCCTTGTGCTACTCCTATCTCTCCTGGGTCCAAGCTCTCTCTCTACGATGGTCTTCCATTCTCAGATCCCTCTCTGCATCGAAGCTTGGTGGGAGCTCTTCAGTATCTCTGCAACACCAGACCCGACATTAGTTACTCAGTCAATAAATTGAGTCAATTTCTTACCAATCCATTGACAACCCACTGGATTGCTCTAAAGAGGGTTCTTCGTTACCTTCAAGGTACTGCCGATTTAGGGCTTCACTTTCGGCCCTCTTCTTCTCCACTACAGCTGCACGCCTTCAGCGATTCCGACTGGGCTAGCTCGCCTGACGATCGGAAATCCACTAGCGGTGGTTGTGTCTTCCTCGAGGGGAATCTGGTGTACTGGAACTCAAAAAAGCAGTCGATCGTAGCCCGCTCCAGTATAGAGGCCAAATATCGGGCGCTCTCACAAGTCTCCACTGAAATCATATGGCTCACATCTCTTCCCTCCGAATTTGGATTCACCGTGCCCCAGACACCCATCATCTGGTGCGACAACAACGGAGCTCGGTCATTAGCTCACAACCCAGTCTTTCACTCTCACACCAAACACTTTGAACTGGATCTCCAATTCATTCGAGACAAGGTCTCCGATGGCGTCTTAGAGGTGCGGTACGTTAACACCACCGACCAGGTCGCTGATCTACTCTCGAAGCCACTGACAGCTGCACGTTGGTCATATCTCATTTCCAAACTCAACCTCATCCAAACTCCCCGGTTTCATTTGAGAGGGGATGTTAGAGACAGCCCTACATCACAAACCATAGGAAATAAATCAAGCCCATGTCCTGATCCATATCCGGACTCAGCCCAAAAAATAAAATCCCTCACGATAAGAAATGCACCCGTGATATAGATAAATCAAACTCACCTTTCTGTTGTAACAAACACTCAACTGTACAGATATACGAATCTTGCAATTTCTGTATAAATATTACCCAAAGCAATGAAAGATGAGTGGAGCAATTACTACATCATACACTGGCGTCATTATTTTTACACCCACCAGCTCCAACGTACTTCACAAACTCAAAACAACTAAAACAAGCAAACACTTACAAGTAAGAAACATCAGTTTTGGAAAGCAGATCAACAATTCTCATGGACTGAGCGAGAATCTCGTTTCGATTCAAAGCCCATGCACTTCGAACACCAGGAGTTTCGTCCAACAACCGGAGCTCCCAATCCGACGCGTCAAGCGAAGGCAACGGCGGGCACGGTGCCACCTCCGAGTGTATCGAGTTGGATAATCCGATTTCCTTGGGACCCGAACCCGACACTACAGCATTCGAATTCGAGCAGCCGACCATTACTTCCAATTTGGTTAACGACTTCGGCGGTTAAAAGAGCATGAACATTTTGTGGTAGGAAAGTGGCACGTGCTAATAATGCAAAAGGTCAAGGGCAATTCGGGAAGATGAAGGGGTCCTTTTTGAGTTCTGAGTCCTAGAATGAGAGAGAACAAAGTAAAGGAAGCAATTGGCAGAGAAAGTGATAAAATCTGGGTGTTTGATTGACGGAATAACCTTTGCATTCTTTATCTGTTACTAATATTATTTTATTTCTTTGTTTGATTAAAGGAAATGTATAACTGTTATCTTTATTTATTTTAACTATATTCTACGTAATTACTTAGTTATAATAATAATTATTATTATTAAAATTAAAATTAATAATAAGATAATAAAATTAATACATAAAATAATAATATAATAATAAGAAAATTATTAATAATAAAATAAAATAATTATTATTATTAATAAAATTATCAACAACAATAATAATAAATCAGAAAATTACTAATAATAATGAGAAGGGAAAATTAACAAAAAATAACAACAAGAAAATTAAGAAGAAAATTATTAATAATAATAATAAGGACATGTTAATTAATAATAATAATAATGTAATTAGAGAAGCTATTTAGATATTTGGATATTTTATTAGTTATTCCTTTGTCATTTTAAATTTATATTTTTAAATCAAACATTAACATTACATCATCGTTAAAATTCTTATGAATAAACCACACTAAATAATACTCTTTTCATTTCATTCCTTATTTAATTCATTCCTAAAGAATCAAAATTTAATTTCTTATCTATTTCCTGTCAAACACTCTGGGTATTAGAGCAAAAGAATTTGATTAATTATATTACAAAATTACCCTCAATTGACCGAAATTTATTTTCCTCTCGTTACTTTGGCCGAAGGAGTTTTGGGTAATAACGCAAACATGACCTTCAGGATTTGAATTATACGAAATTATCACAATATCCTTAATTTTGTTGTTATTGTTGACGGATGATTCATATTAGAAAATAGTTTAATCAATGTATTGAGGGATTTAATGAATCCGGGAATATGCACTGCAGACAACAGTAGAGAAATAAATGTTCTTCCATGATTTGCTTAGGCCAACACATAAATGCTAGTGTGAATCTTGCAAGAGAACTTCAGATTGTAGATGAATCAGTGACAATAGGATTCCTGATTCTAAGCAACTCTTTCCAGTTGCCATACAAGCTAAAGTTAGTGCTTCCCTTTTGCTTCTACTTTGGTCGTTCAAACTAGGGGCAATTAAGCTTTCCTTGGCCGTTGATACAGAACAGGAATGCGATGCATTCTTAGTTTTAAAAAATCTTATTTCAATCAAAATTTCAGCAGAAGTTCTAAAATTTCAGTGATTTAATAGTAATATTATATACACTTGTAGAGATATTCAATAGTTCAATAAAATGTAGTTAGAAGAAACATGATCTGTTTTTGCTCAAAAGGACATGGTCCTTATACTTGAATCTTCCACACTATTCAATACAAATTTTGATTAACGACTTGAGCAGTTGAGCAGGAACCGAATTTGTTAATCATTCATTGTGTATAAAATTTTGGCTGTAGGCCGATGATGACAAATGCAGAGACTATACTGTCCCAGATGCAAGTTTGCTAGCAGTAACACAAATTCCGGGTGTCCCCGCAACTCAACTCAAATACTCAATCAACTGAAACAATAAATCAAATGGGTCAAACAAATCGCCATTTCCTTTCAATTAAACTTTGCATGTAGTTTGGGTTAATAATAATCAGATGCCTCGTTAGGAATTTTGACCCTCCAAACTCACACCCAAGGATATTTAATAGACAAAAATATCAGAAAATAACAACACAAGAAAATTTAAGTGGAAACTCCCAAATCGGAGAAAAATCACGGGCACCGAGAAGAAGATCCACTATGTGAAATTTTTTTACAATCACATAATTTTTCCTCTCACCCAATTCCCCAATATACCAACACACTCACAAAGAAATACACAAGACAAACTCTCCAACTCTTACCTCAAAAGAAGAATTTAACTAGAGTCAAATTTGTACTACAAATCTTTGACTTTATTTGGTGCACTAGACAAGGAGGTAGCCACCTCTTTATATATTGCCCCAATTGTTGTCCCCAACCAATATAAGACAACAAAAGAGCCAAACTCAACAGGCCTACCATCTGAGAATCTAGACATTCAAAAACCACTCCAACGGTGCAGTGTTCATGAAATGGTTGCCTTTGAAGATTTTACTCTATGCTTAAATGCCAGCCTTTGAAAACGGTGGATTAGACAAATTATGTTCTCCTCGAGTTCAGTCCATACCCAATATAACTGAGTTCCAGCAAGTTTATATAGAGTATTTAAAACAGATAACCTATTAATTAAGTTTTTTAACGAGTAAGCCTCCACATCATCATTTTCCAGCGTCACACTTTCGTAGTTCTCTACGGGCACACCTTTAGCATCAATCAGGTACATGCTAATATCGTTAACATAATCATTTTGACCTTCCATTGCGGTTTTCTTTGAATTGAAAAAGACCGAAGTATGCTTCAGAAGTGAAAGCTTACATGACAATAGAATAAATATTTATAGATACTGAATGGTTTATCCGAATTATAAATAGATTAATAATCACTAATTAATTATTGTGAAAAGTAATGATTAAAAATGGATTAAGAATAAGATTAGCAATAATCTAAATAATCAAGATTAACAATAACTCCACTTTGAAGGGTTACTACTAACCAATTGAGATTGCTTCATAGTTCATACATTAATCTTAATTTGTTGACAGAACAGATAACCTGGAATCCAATATATCCAATCAAATCATCCCAATAATAAAATAAAAAGAATGAGCTTCATCATCTTTAAATTTTTTATTCAAATAGAGAATTCGGTAGAAGATTTTCAAAAAAATTGGAATAATAAGAAATTGGAATGCATACTTTATTTGGCGAAATTGAAATACAATCTTAGATTGCACTTCAAGCATAACCTTATCTCTAGAGATATAGATTTAAAAAAAAAAGATCTAGTGCCCTAAACCTATTAAACAACTTTGCAATTTAGAGTTATGGCATGTAGGCTATTTTACCACCAAAACAGATAAACTTGATTTAGATTATATATTTATTGTGATTTTGGGTTTTATTTTATAATTTTATTTTTGAATAAAACAAACAAATTCTTTATTTATTAATATAAATTTAATTATATTTTGTTTATTATAATAAAATATTAAATGAGAAATAAAGATAAATTAATTTTATTATTTCAATTAATCAAACAATTTTATTTTATAAATTTCATTTATAAATTAATATTTACTTAAGATGTATTTTAGTTATTAAAACTATTGGTAAACTTACAATTAAATACTTGATATTTTAAAAATTATTTCATGAATAACAGTTTTAATTTTTAAAATTATGTATTTGAAAGATATTATATATTTTATGACAAATAGAAATATTTTCATATTTGATACTTATTTGATAAATATATTTAAATATATTTATCAAATAAGTATCAAATATGAAAATATTTCTATTTGTCATAAAATTAATTATAAATTAAATCATAATAAATACTCTATTATTAGTTCTTAAATTGAAAGAACTAATGCTGTTATTTGTTGTGAGAAACTTGTCCGAAAGTGTTGGAACGAACACCTTGAATTTACCAAAGACTTGGAGTACCTCTGGAGTGTCATTTGGGAGTTATCTTATTGTCTTCGTCAAAGTCAATGATGATTTTCGAGTCAAGAATAGGGCTCTTTCCAACTACTTGAACCATCCAGAAGGTTGAAGTAAGATACATTGAAATTGATGCTTCCAGTTCCAAGAAGTTAAGCTTGCAGTGTGGTCCACACTAGACCTGGCAAAACGGGAGTTCCAAGAAGTTAAGCTTGCAATGTGGTCCACACTCCACACGCTTCGGAAAAAACTTGCACAGGTGACAAGTCAATCACTCCTCTCCTCCGTTACGAACACGATCTAGTGCTTAAATTTAGTGTTATGAACAATTCGCTCCGTTCAAGTTTCTGTTTAGAAATTTGGTCTCGAGTCATCCCACTGCAACACCACCGATTTAAAGGGTGTTAACTGTTAAACTACAAACACGATCTAGTGCTTAAATTCGTGGCTTTTAAGGATTCTTCTCAATTTAATGCACGTATAAAAATTTAACCCTTCATTTCCAGTGAGATGGTTGCTTCGACTTGGTTGTTTTTGACATGGTTGACTCACACTTTAACCATGTCAACGGCTGCGTTTGGAATGAAAACTTCGCTAAATCTGGAACGGCAAGCTTTGCTGGAAAGTGAGTGGTGGGCATACTGCATAAGCCACAATGTCTGCGACTTCAACAGCAGTCATTGCACGTGGCAAGGAATAGCTTGTGACAGCAGTGGAAGCGTCGTTGAGATCAATCTAAATTCGGAACATTTTGAGAGTATTATTATTGGCGACAAGTTCAAGAAGATTAACTTTTCTTGCTTGCAAAACCTTGCTCGTCTTAGTCTTAGGGGGCAAGGTCTCACCGGGCAAATTCTTTTCAATATCGGAGCTCTTTCAAAGCTTAGGTACCTTGACTTGTCTCATAATTACATCACGGGTATGATTAACAACTTTTGTCTTCCAAGTTTCAAACAATATTATATAATTGTATGGCAGATTATAATTATTCTAAGAAATGATGGAATTTGACAATTTTCATTTCCCAACAGAAATACATGGACTGCCCAATCCAGATCTCTCAGAGAAGTTTAGTGGACCTGTACCTGTTCAACTCTCAAATTTGACAAGCTTGGTGGATTTGAACCTTAGCTGCAACAATTTCAGTGGTTTCCCGCATCAGTTAGGCCAGTTAACCAAACTTGTTCGCTTAGATCTCTCCCGCAACAACTTGACAGGATCTATCCCAGGTCAACTTGCAAATATAACAAGTTTGATGTTTCTGGACTTGAGCTGCAACAATTTCAATGGTTTCCCACATCAGCTAGGTCAGTTAACCAATTTGGAAGAGCTTTATGCCCATAGCAACCAATTTCTGGGCCTAATACCATCTGAAATCCTACAAGGGTCTTCTAATCTTCGACGGTTGGATCTCTCCCACAACAACTTCACAGGACCTATCCCTAATCAACTTGCATATTTAACAAGTTTGATGTTTCTGAACTTGAGCTACAACAATCTAAATGGAACCATTCCTGACTTTTCATCTAGTTTGATCGAGTATAATTTCTCATACAACTCTTTGGAGGGTCAAATACCATGTAACTTAACCAATCCTTCTGCATTTTTGGGCAACAAAGTTTCATTGATGGCAGAAATAAATGAACGACCAAGAACCAAAGAGGTGCTTTATACTATTGGTCTTCCCATCATCGTGTTCTCAGTGTTCTCAACACTTGGGTGCTTGTACCCAACAATTTTGTGCTTGAACCCAACACTTGGGCGCTTGGTTGTCTTGTGGCGTAGACGTACCCTGAAGATTTCCCCGCAAGAGTGTATGGAATTGAAGAACAGAAACCTATTCTCGATCTGGAACTACGATGGAAGGATCGCTTTCCAAGACATCATTGATGCTACTGACAATTTCGACATCAGATATTGCATTGGAACAGGTGGCTATGGCAGTGTCTATAAGGCCCGACTTCCAAGTGGCAAGGTGGCTGCAATTAAGAAACTCCACGGTTTAGAATCTGAAGAACCAGCTTTGGACGAGTGTTTCAGGAACGAGGTGAAGATGCTGACAGAAATTCGACACAAGAACATAGTTAAGCTACACGGGTTCTGTTTGCACAGGCGATCCATGTTCTTGGTATACGAGTACATGGAAAGAGGAAGCTTGTTTTACGCCCTCAGAACCGATTCTCTAGCTGTGGAGTTAGGTTGGAGAAAAAGGGTTAAAATCATCCAAGGCGTAGCTTATGCTTTAGCTTACATGCATCATGGCTGCAATCCTCCAGTTGTTCATAGAGACATATCAAGCAACAACATCCTCTTAAATTCCGTGTTGGATGGATTTATCGCCGACTTCGGTGCTGCTAGGATTCTCGATCCCGATTCATCTAATCGAACCCTAGTGGTCGGTACTTGTGGATATATTGCGCCAGGTTAGCACATTTTCAACAGCTTTATCTATTACATTTTATGAACTTGCATGCTTACTGAAAGTGCTAAACCGAAAATTTCCTCCAATGGGTTTTCCTTTCTTTATCTATTCTCATTGCAAGTTCTGCAGAGCTTGCTTACACCATGGTTGTGAACGAGAAATGCGACGTCTTTAGCTTTGGAGTGGTGATGCTAGAAACAATCATGGGGAGACATCCTGAAGAAATTGTTACCGCAATAACATTTCTCCGAGATTGTCCATCTCTAATGTTGAAAGATATGCTAGATTCACGACTCTCCTATCCCAACAACAATCAAGAAGTTGCTCAAAGCTTGGTTCTTGTGGTCAGCGTCGCACTGGCATGCCTGCGTTTTCACCCAAATTCTCGACCAACAATGGAACAGGTTTGTGGACAGCTTCTTGGTCCGAGGTCGCCATTGCCTGGGACATTACATCTTGTCTCATTGAGGGATTTAATGAATCCAGGAATAGGCACTGTAGACGACAGTATAGAAATAAATGTTCTTCCATGATTTGGTTAGGCCAACGCATAAATGCTAGTGTGAATCTTGCAAGTGAATTTCAGATTGTACATGAATCAGTGTGGTGAATGCTATTGCTTATAACGAAATATAAAAAGAAATCAACTTCTTGCAATACAAATTAATGTAGTAGTAAAAGTAGGGATCATTTCTACGAAAAATTTAGACATTAGTAGTTTACAATAAAAGAGGAGGTTTTTAATTATAAATTAAATAGAATTTAATTGGAATACGAGATTGAAAAATAACTTATAGCAAAACAATGAGAATTTAACAATCAACAGGAATAAATCTTAGTTTCCGGTCTCCTTGATTTTTGAACTTGCATTGAATGTCGACATTAAAAATAATCAATTTATTGATTAAACATTCGCCGTAGTAAATTTCTTTACCTATTTTCTCTTATGTGTAGTTAACTGAAATATGTATTCAAGTTAACCTTATTAATTAATAACCTAGATACGATCACATATTTAATTAATTAATAGCTTTACAAACCAAAAAAATGTACAAATTAGGCAACATACATACGATGTATATTTATTGTAGACAACTATTTTTCCTAGAATCATACCCCTAACGAAGTAGACAAAAATCTTGGTCGTTACTTTTGATTAAAAGAATTGAACGTCAACCTGTTTAATCTAATAATTGATTGAATAAAATCACAAAATAGTTGCACACCCAGTTAGGTTCAACGCCTAGTTCAGCTCTTTTTTGTCTCAAACTATTTGCAGTTCTTTGTATTTGATTCCAAAATACAACTTGACATAAACACATGATTGATTTCCGTTAAGTATAACTTCAAACCTTAAAAACAAAGAAAATTAACACACAAAAATATAGAAAATGAAGACACTAACAAACTCTCCCACACTTAACCTTTTGCTCGCCCTTGAACAAATTAAACATGACCATCAAATTCTATCAATTTGTTTTCAAAGAAACTAAGCACATATAATCATTCAAACTTTGGCCAATCGAATGTTAAGTTACTACACAAATCATGATTAACTTTCATCAGTGAACATAAACAAACTCAACTTATGATACTATCATTCAAAGATAAACATAAACTCACAATGGGTTTTTCTCATAGGATTCACTCATTTCACTCAAGTGTTTATAGGTTAGTGTTTTGCTTAAAACTCTCCATAAGAAATCATACTACCATAGGCTTGCAAATACATAAACTCTTTTCTACAGTGATTACATGCTAAAATAGATCAAAAGGCTTTATTTGAGGTTGTAATGAGGTTAGGTTAAGGTGAGTCAAAAGTGGTTTGAGGAGTTCTTCACAAGTAGTCATAAAGCGCTATGTATACAAAGGGACAACAAAACGTATTTTTGAGAATTGCATGTAAATAACTACTTAACACCTATTATTGCTACAATACTTGATTATGTTTTTTCTTTTTTTTTTAATAATAAGGAAACAGTGAACAATAACAACAGCTAAATACAATGTGATCTATGAGTAGAAGTATTGGTAAACTTGTCTCAGAAAAAAAATATAACCAAAAGTCCCAAAACTAGCTAACTTAACACTTTATTTAACTTGTGAATAGGTAAGGCTAATGGGGTTTGGTGTTCTAGAATGACGTGTTTTCTTTAAGAAACAAAAGGGGTAAAGGCTCAAAGGGATAGGTGGGTCATTTAAGTCAAAGGTTAAAAGAAAAAGAGCCTTAATCATTTCTGTCCAGCATGCATCTAATGGATTCAAACTGGTTTATAACAAATTCTGAAGGTAATCACCTAAGGGAGTATCACACACACAAAGAAATGAAATGACTTTTGAATGGAGTCATATAAGCTCAATTCCTCGCATAGGCTCAACTGTAAATACATTATGCTTCTATACATTACCTAATCACTAAAGCATCAGTTTTTGAGTAAGCTTATATAACCAACTACTTTAATCGATCAACATAATTCACCTTCTATTTAGTTGGCCTAATTCAACTTCAAGCACACAATTAGTCTCATTCTAACTACTAACACAAAATTTCATGATTTAATACACATCACATGCAAATTAAAGGGCAGAAAAGAGAAAAAAAATCAAAATTAAAATGAGGAAAGAAACAGTAAATTCAAAACACACAGTCACACATTCAAAGTTCACCCCCCCAAACACGCAAAAGAAAAACACACGAAAATAAAGGTTTAAGAAGCTTCCCTGTTAATGCATCAAGGTATTGGTAGAAAAGGTAGTTGAAACTTCTAGTGTTCGAAGAAAGCGAGCTGGTTGTGCTCTAATATGTCCAATATGTGCTCCATTTGTTATGGGAGTGTTAAAATAGTCAGATCACTTGCAGAAGGATGTGTTGTAGTGGATAATGGTGGAGAATCTACAAAAAAAAAGTGACAATGGACTATCTTCAATATGGGTGGGGTTGACTGCAGAATTATGTTGCTGCAATTGTTGGGTGAGCCGTAATGAATTGAGACGACTTGAGCGTCTGATTGGCATTTTTGGTTACAAGTTGGGTTGTATAGGATAATGTTTTATGAGTTAATGGCATTTGGTAAGTAGTGGACAGGCTTGTGAGTGATCTGCGATTTAGGATTGGAATTTTGGGGAAAAGGGGAAGGGACACTGTCAAACTAAACGAAAGAGACGAAGGAATTAACAAAAAGAATAACTAAGTAAAATAAAATATAAATTAATGCATGCTTACTTTACCTCATTAGCGTCTGTCGCTATAATGTAAAATAAAATAAGAAGTAAAATGTAAACTGTAGTAAAATAATAAGAAATAAAAATAAAAATAAAAATAAGAAAATTTTTAACAAATTAAAAATAAATCAAATAAAAAATAACAAGTTAACCCTTTTAAAAGATAAATAAGATGAAACAAAAAATGAAGCAACTTAAATTAAAATAAATCTTGAGGTGCCTCTCAAAAGCGTTTCTTTAACGTTATATTAGCTAGATGAAAAAATTATTGACTTATTCAGAGTAAACTGGCTCAGTTTGTTCAATTTCTTCCGCAGTTTCAACCTGTAAATTCTCATAATACAGTTTCAATAAGTGTTCATTAATTTTAAAAACTTTTAAAGTGTCTAAACTCTGAATTTCAACTGCACCATGTGAGAAAATATTAGTAATAGCAAATGGACCTATCCAACGAGATCGTAATTTACCAGAAAAGAGCTTTAGTTTAGAGTGATAAAGAAGGACCTTTTGACCTATGGAAAATTCTTTTCTACTTAAGATTTTGCCATAAAAGGCCTTAGTCTTTTCTTTATAGATTTTAGATCTCTCATAAGCATCATTAAGTATCTCTTCCAACTCTTGCAATTGCAATTTTCGATTAATTCCAACCTCAGTTAAATCCCAGTTGCATTGTTTGATAGCCCAGTAAGCCTTATGTTCCAATTTTACAGGCAAATGACAAGGTTTATCGAATCCTAACTTGTATGGTGACATACCAATAGGAGTTTTATATGCTGTCTTGTATGGCCATAACGTATCGTCTAAACACAAACTCCAATCTTTCCTGTTAGGATTAACCACTTTCTCTAAAAGTGATTTGATTTCCCTATTAGAAATTTCGGCTTGTCCACTTGTTTAAGAATAGTATGTTGTTGAAGTTCAGTGTATAATACCATATTTCTTCAGTAAAGCCTCAACAACTCAGTTACAGAAATAAGTTTCGCGGTCACTGATTATTGCTTTAGGCACTCTAAACCTGACAAAAATATGAGACTTAACAAAATTGACAACAACTTTAGCATTATCAGTATGAGTAGCCTTAGCTTCAACCTATTTTGAAACGTAATCTACAACAACGAGAATATATGTCTTACCGAAAGAGGAAGGAAAAGGGCCCATAAAATCAATTCCCCCTATATCAAAAATTTCACATATAAAAAATCCTTAATAAACCTACTGTCAAAACTAACATGCCCTAAGAAACTTTTGATGGATCTAACATTGTTTGGCGATGGAAGTTTCTTAATGACATTGATTTTTGCTGGGTCTACCTCTATACTCTTGCTAGAAATCTTATGACCTAAAATGATGCACTATTGTACCATGAAATGTCATTTTTCCTAATTAAGCCCTAAATGAGTCTCTTCACACCTAATCAAGACTTTCTCTAAGTTATCCAAGTATGCATTAAATGAAGTACCAATCACAGAGAAGTCATCCATGAAAATTTCAATGCAAGATACAAGCATATCAAAAAAAAAATAGTCATCATGCATCTTTGAAATATAGCCAGAGCATTGCATAACCCAAATGGCATGCGTCTATATGAAAATGTACCATAAGGACATGTAAAAGTTGTTTTCTCCTGATCTTCCAGGGCTACCGGAATCTACAAATATCCACTATATCCATCCAAGGCACAATAAAAGTCATGTCTAGCTAATTTCTCAATCATCTTATCAATGAAAGGTAAAGGAAAATGATATTTCCTAATGGCACCATTCAACTTCCTATAATCTATGCACATTCTCCACCCAGTTACCTTCCTAGTGGCTATTAATTCATTTTTCTTATTTTCGACCACAATGATGCCTCCTTTCTTTGGCACCACATACACAGGACTAAACCAACCAGAATATACCTACGTCCAGAAGCTTTACTACCTCCTCTTTCACTACCTCCTTCATATGTGGGTTAAGTCTCCTCAGAGGCTGCACTATCACCTTGTTTCCATCCTTCATGAAAATGTGGTGCGTACAAAAAGAAGGGTTTATACCCTTGATATCTATAATGGACCACCCAATGGCCTTCTTTTGGTCCCATAATACCCTCAATAGTTGTTCCTCTAAGGCACCTGACAAATAAGAAGAAATGATAACTGGTAAGTGCTCAGGTGAGTTTAGATAAGCGTACTTCAAATGACTCGGAAGAGGTTTAAGGTCAAGAGAAGGAGGCTCTTTAATTGAAGGCTTCGGAAATAACTTAGCTGGGCATTGGAGGGGCTCATATGCTCTATATTTTGTCCAACATGCCAGCTCCAACTCAATTCCAATATTCTCTAACTCTTCTTGCAATTCTTCCCCTAACTCTTCAATCATTCCTTGTACTCTCCCTTCCAACAAACCTGCACAAACAGTAGAAGAATCACCAGCATTAGAAGAATAAATGTCAATAAAATGGCAAGAGTCAAGAGTAAAAAGATGCTTTATAGCATTGAACACATCAAACACTAGGTCTTCATCTTGAAGCCTCAAGATGAACTTTTCACATTGCACATCGATGATGGTCCGTGCAGTGGCCATAAAAGGTCTCCTAAGAATGATGGGGATGTCTATATTTTCCTCCATGTCAAGGACTAAGAAATCTACCGAGAAGATGAACTTCTCGAACTTGACCAATACATCCTCAATGATTCTCCTCGGATAAGTGATGGACCTATCTGCCAACTGAAGCAAAATAGTTGTGGGCTCCACCAATCCTAACTTCTTGAAAACAGAAAGAAGTATTAAGTTAATGCTCGCTTCCAAATCCATTAAAGCCCTGTCTATATGTAATTCACCAATAACACGAGGAATAGTAAAACACCCTAGATCCTTAAGCTTTGGTGGTAACTTTTTCGACAATATAACACTCCTCATTTAACTTCACCGTGGCATACTCCTTAAGCATCCTCTTATTAGAAAAAATTTCTTTCAAAAACTTAGCATGAGAAGGCATCTGCACTATGACCTCAACAAAAGGAATGTTTATATGCAACTTTTTTAATATCTCAAGGAAACAACCAAACTGCTTATCTAATTATGTACCTTTTAACCTTTGAGGATAAGAAATCCGAGGTCTTGTTGGATGTGTGATGGGGTCAGCAAATAATCTTGGATGATTCTCCTTTGCAGCTGGTGCTTCCTTGGCCTCCTTGTTACTTTACCGACTCTCTTCTTCTTCACACTTTTCCACTTCTTTATCCTTTTGCTTCTCCTTAACTTTTTCAAGCTGTTTGCCACTTCTTAATAAGATTGCTTTTTCATGTTCTCTCAAGTTGGTCTTAGTAATGTTAGGCAATGAACCTGAAGGTCTGTCCTTCAACAAACTTGCAATCTGGCTTATCCGATTCTCCAAATTTCTAATAGAAGATTCTTGATTCTGCATCCTAACCTCAATGGTGGAGATGTACTTCGAGTGTAGCTCTTCAAGATTAGATTTCTCTAGTGACACAGGATTAGGAGCCTTGAATCCTAGAGGTGGCTCTCTCTGAACATTGGATGACTATGGTTGTGACATCTGATCGTTCTGCCAAGAGAAATTTGGATGATTCCTCTACCCAGGGTTGTAGGTGCTAAAATATGGAACCCCTCTCTGTTTGTTATAATTGCCTATATAATGGGCCTCTTCTGTCTCTTGAGCAAAAAGATTCCTAACTTGACATTCAGAAGATGCATGGGAATCTCTACCATAGTGCTCACATATAACACAACTCCTTAATGAAGAACTAGCTCCTCCTCTCACATTGTGCATCAGATTATCCAACTTCTTCGTCAAAACATCCATTTGAGCATATAAAGCCATTGTATTGTCTACTACACGAGCTCCTATAGGTCGTCTGGGATGCCTTTCTGTATGACACTGAAAACTGCTAGTGGTCATCTCATCAATCAACCTGTAGGCTTGATTTGGTGTCTTCCTCATTAAACTACCTCCTGTTGTGGCATCTATGGTACTCCTGGTCGATGGCGTCATTCCCGTATAAAATGTATTAACCTGTTGCCATATAGAGAACCCATGACTGGGACATTGTATCAACATGTCCTGAAATCACTCCCACACTTCATAAAGACTTTCATTTTAAAATTAGATGAAGGAAGTGATCTCATTCTTCGTCTTTACAACCTTGGTTGGAGGGAAAAATTTAGCTAGAAATAAGCTCATCATCTCATCCCACGTAGTAATCGATCCTGACTACAAACTGGCCAACCATGCTCTGACCTTATCCCTTAAAGAAATCAGGAATAACCTTAATCTCACCACATCATCTGACACTCCATTATGTCTGAATGAATCATAAATATCTAAAAAAGTCTCCAAATGGGTGTTCGGGTCTCTAAAGGCAACCCTCCAAACTGAGACGCTTTCAACATGGATGTAATGCTGTGAGGGATCTCAAAGCTCGCGTTTGTGATCGTCGACCATATAATAGGAGGCATAGGTATATTGTTGTGCCCCATAGTCAAATCCATTATAATCAACTCCCTTCTTTCTTCAGGATGTGGCATCAACTCCTCCTCGTGCTATTCCATCTCCACAAGCTATTTTCTCTAATCTTTTTTCTGTGTTATTCGTCCGGGCCAATTTGGTTTCCTTGCGTAATCTGTGAGCAGTTTTTTCAATTTCAGTATCTAGTAGAAAATTCTTGGGCATTTTACCATTAGTCGGCACAAACAAAATGAGACAAATAATTAAATAATAATAATAACAGAGCTAAGAATGAAAAATAATACACACTGAAGTAAATCAATCAAGCAAACAACTAAAATACGCAAATAAACAACGAAGTAGGAATTAAATCTAAGACAATTAATACCGTCTAACCTAATTACTCACAATAAGGAATATCCTCAGTAACGGTGCCAAAAACTTGTTACGGTCTAAACAAAACAATATAAATTAAATTCTATTTAGATCAGTTAAAGGCAAGCGTACCTCGTCAATAAGTAATATAAAACAGTAAGAACCAGATATCATACCCATGGGATTGAAACACGCAAGACAATTAGATTAAACGATGCAAAATTACTCAGACGATCAAAAATTGATTGATTTGAAAATAAAATAAAATAAACGAATCAAGGAAATATGTAAGAAGCAAAGTATAAATTAAAAACGACTAGATTTCATCAAATGAGAGAAATTGGCTAAAGTATCGAATTTCAATTGGATTGGACACTAAAAATTGTAACAGTGAATTGATCTAGGAATTACTTAACTTAAGCAAATCGAACCCAATGTTCATAAGAATTCCCTTCTCTTCTAAATCCGAGTTACCCACTTAGTTCATAGATAATTCGGAATAAAAGGCATTCAATACGATAAGCTTAAAATTAAGTTCATTAATCTTAGGTATCCTCATACAAAATCCTAAGGTTGGTCTACACTTTAGTCTCAAGTACGTTGCTTAATTGATTTTTCGACAAATTAAATCCCATTGGTTATGGTATTCAATTATCTCAGGACTTAATTTAGGTGATCAAGCTAAATTAGGCTAAATATGCATTCAATCAAGCAAAAACTAATACCATAAAAATTGTCCTAATCCAATATCAATTTTAACCTTAACTAGAAAAAAAACTTACTCACCCATATTCATCAACGCAACACAAATCATGGTCATAATATATAATTGCATTGATTAAATCTACAAAAATTAAAATAATTAAGGAATAAAAGCAAATTAGAAAACACACAATGTTTAGTTTCTCCCGCTAATGTGTGTTCTCTCACGCCTTTGTCTTCAGCTGCAACTCTCTCCTGCGTTTGGTCCACCCTTCTTGTTCACGCACAGCCCCTGCTCATGCTCCTTTCTCTCCACCACTAGCTGCTTTGTTATTTTTCTCTATTGAATCCCCTCAGCTCACGCTCCTTTATCCTCTCTATTAGTGCCACCAGCTGCCTCTTTTTTCTATTTCACTGATGTGACAAATAAGATTGGTGGTCACCCATTCAAATTCGTCACAAAACTGTAACTCTTCTCTTGCATTTGCCTTCTTCTATCACGCTTCTCTCCTCTGTTTCCTATTCATTGATGTGACTAATAACATTATTGGTCCACCTTCTTGCCATTTTATTCACGCACGTTTCTTCTCCGATCTCCACCGCTAGCTCTTCATTCCTTGATTGCCGCCAGCTGCCTCTCTTTTGCTCTCCTTGTTGATGTAACAAATAAAGCTCTAGGTCTTCCTTATTCACGCATGCTACTCTCTTCACCTTTACTCACGCAACTCATGCTCTTCGTCCCTCTCTCCGCCGCCACTCTCTTTTGTTTTTTGTGTATTAAATCTTCCTCTAGCTGCCCTTTTCCCACTCCTTTTTAACCTATCATTCACACAAAAACCTCTATTCTTTGTCTTCCAAAACCTGAAACGTTAACATTTTTTACCCAAGCTCCTTTAAAAGTTTTTCTTGATTTATGGTATTAGATGTTCCAAATTAAATGTGCCCAAAATCAAAACAAATAACTCTTAATTAATGAAATTTAAACATTAAATAGACAAGAGTTTAACAAATTATATATCTAAAATCAAAATAAAAATACCCATTAACAATCCTCTGGTACAAAATTTGGTGATAACCTGAATAACCATCTAAGCAATAATAATGAATTTTCCTTGCAAGTTTTTCAAGCATCTTGTTAATAAAAAGAACTGGAAAATGATTTTATTAGTAATAGAATTTAACTTCCTGTAATCTATACAAACCTTCCACCCATTTTGCACACAGGAGGGCACCAATTCATCTGAAGTGGTCTTCACTACGATTACTCCAGTTTTCTTAGGAACCACCTGTATTGGACTTACCTATTTATTGTCCAAAATTAGATAGATTATCCCAGCATTGAGGAGCTTCAGAATCTCCTTCTTGACTGCCTCCATCATTGATAGGTTCAATCTTCGTTGGGGTTGTCTTATTTCCTTAGCACCATCTTTCAATAGAATTCAGTGCATATAAATTGATGGGCTATTCCCTTTCAAATCAGCCACAATTTACCCAAAAGTATCTTTGCACTTTTTCAACATATCCAATAATTGTGTTTTCTACAAGGATGTTTGTTTATTGGAAGTAATAACAAGAAGAGTTTCATGGTCACCTAAATACACACATTTCAAGTTACTTGGAAGATCCTTCAACTCCAATTTTGGTGTCATGTATAAGAGATGGTAACAACTTCAAATTATTTCTAGTTAGCTCCAGAAAACATACTTGCTCCTCCAAGTATTTTCTTCTCTCTAAAATCTGGATGGTGGTATCTAGTTCCTCAAAAATGGCAAGATAATCGGCTAGTGTTTTTCCTTCCTAAATATCTGTTAAGTGATAGTGTATAGTATTTATTTTGTAAAATGGTGTCGTTTATGTTCAAGTGTTATAGTTACCCATTGTGTCGTTTTATGTTACAGCATTGTAGTTTTGTACATATTAGCTTAGTGCTTTCTTGTTTTGTATATATCTTAAATCTGACTTAATGTACATTAGAGTGGTTGAATAAAAACAAGTCAGATTATTTACGACTCTCTTGGAGACTCTGTACATGGTATCAGAGCAGGTCTCGATATTGTCGTCGATCAACATTTTTGATCGATTGAAGTAAGAAGGAGTGCACGGGGTAGCTGGTTGATGGTTATTATCAGCTTGATATGCTTCTATAGTGGAGGGAGTAGCTGATTTGAGGAAGTCAAGCATTAGGGTTTCGTATTACTGTTTCTCCGAAAATCAAGATTTAAGGTTTCAGTTTTTCCCCTGTTTCTCCCACCGAATCTAAAGGTTGATCGAAGGTATTAGCTACGATGGACGGTATATCACATGAATCTCCCACAGGATTGACTCTGGATCCTCGATTGAGAGGTATGTCCAACGAAGGTCAAGTTTATCTTCAAGGTTCAGACTATCCAGGTATGAGTTTAGTTACTACCATATTGAACGGGAATAATTTTTTGAGCTGGAGTAGATTTGTTAAAATAGCTTTAGGAGCTAAGATGAAGTTAGGGTTCATAGATGGCATATGCCAAAAACCTAGTCCAGGATCTGTTGACTACGAAAAATGGATTAGGACAGATTATATGGTTAGATCGTGGATACTAAACTTAATGTCGAAAAACATAATTGAAACTTTCATCTATACAAATTCTGCCCATGAATTGTGGTCAGATTTGGTAGAGAGGTTTGGAGAGAGTAATGGACCATTATTATACTATTTACAAAGACAGATTAGTGCAGCTTCACAGGGCACTATGTCTGTTGCTAAATACTTTACAAGTCTTAAGAAATTGTGGGATGAGCTTTGGTGTCTCATGCCTGTCCCACAATGTACTTGTGGGGCAACTACACAGTGTATTTGTGGAACAACTAAGGCTTTAGCTAATTTATCATCTATGAATCAGTTAATGCAATTTTTGATGGGTTTGAATGAGAGTTATGATCATGTTAGAAACCAAATTTTGGTTTGCCATCTGTTAATAAAGCATGTTCTATGGTCTTGAGGATAGAAAAACAGAGGGAAGTGTAGATGGTATTTAGTGAAGGGATTGAACATAATGCTATTTTAGTGAACACTAGTAGCACTAAGAAAGTTACTGATGGAGGAGGAAAACATTCTAAACAAAAATGGAGTTGGAATGAAAAGAGTGAGATGTTTTGCTCTTATTGTGAGAAGAATGGAAATTTAAAGGAGAACTGTTTCGAACTCACTGGTGTACCAGATTGGTACAATGAGTTACAGAATCTGAGAGGGAAAGGCACAGGGAAAACATTTGCTGCTAATGCAGTGAGTGAAACTTCTTCATTCAATATTGATAATGGTAAACTAGCCACAAATAGTGCAGTTAATGTCTCAAATCCTCCATTGTCTGAACTAATTATGCAAGAGTTGCTTAAGTTGGTAAAGAATAAGACAGTAACAGATCCTCTTATGGTGAACCTAGCACATCTTTCAGATTTTGCAGGTACACTTCCTTCTTTGGCACTTTCTAGTCTTGATGGTTTAAGTTTAGATTCATGGATTTTAGATACAAGAGCCTCAAATCATATGTGTGTGGATTTTTCTTTGTTGACTAAACCAATTGTTCCTAACACTTTTGTATCTTTTTATCTACCTGATGGAACTTAAAGTTGTGTACATCACATTGGTGATGCTGTCTTACCTAATGACCTTGTTTTGACAGACACTTTGCATCTACCTACTTTTAGGTTTAATATTTTGTCTATAAATAAACTTGCTAATACATCTCCTATTTCCTTCACATTTTATCCAACCCATTGCATTTTGCAGGACCTGAAGACTAATCGGTTGTTGGCAATAGGGAGAGTTATAGGAAGGCTGTACATCCTTGATAAGGAATCATTCAAGAGTGATATTTTAGATAGATATTCCTTTTGTACTATTGCAAATAGTACAATTACTGATCCGTCTATGTACAAACTTTGGCATCAACATTTAGGTCATGTTTCTGACAGTGTACTTAAACACATTGTTTCTTTTGACAATAAAGGTATAAGACCAATTGATATTTGTGTTGTTTGTCCCCTTCCTAAGCAACATAGGCTGTCTTTTTCTTCTAGTCATATTCATATTGTCACTATTTTTCAGTTAGTTCATATGGATATTTGGGGTCCATATAGTCAACAATCAATTTCTTAGGGCAGGTTTTTCCTGACAATTGTGGATGATTTTAGTAGAGCTACTTGGACATATTTGTTGGCTCATAATTATCAAGCTGTTGGTTGTTTAGATGTTTTCTTTAAGATGGTAAAGACTTAATTTCAAAAATCTGTTCAGATTATTCTAACAGATAATGGCACTGAGTTTTTAAGTAAGGAATGTCAGAAATTGTTTCAGGACTTAGGCATTTTACATCACAAGTCATATGTTTATTCACCACAACAAAATGGAGTGGTGGAGAGAAAATATCGACACTTATTGGAGATAGCTAGAGCTCTCAGGTTTCAAGCTCATTTGCCTAATCATTTTTAAGGAGAGTCCATTCTTACAGCTACTTATATCATTAATAGGCTTCCTACCTTACTTCTTAAGTGGAAAACACATGATGAGGCTTTGTTCGGTAGTCCACCTATGTATGATCTTTTGAAGTCTTTTGGCTGTCTTTGTTTTGCCACCAATGTTCGGCCTTATAAGACTAAGTTTGACCTGAGATTTTCTAGGTGTATTTTTTTGGGGTATAGTCCTAGCCAAAAGGGATATAAGTTGTTTGATCTAGACACACATTCTGTTCTGGTTTCTAGGGACGTGGTGTTTCATGAATCCTCTTATCCTTATCAATCTTCCTCTAAAATAACATCCAACATTTCACTTCCTTTAGTTCCATTTGGTCAGTCTTCGGATATTCTGGGTGTATTGCCTTTTACACTAGATAGCTTTTCTCTTCCTTCACCTATTGTAGCCCTTGCTGCCCTTCTATTGATTCTTTATCTCCATCTGCTTCTACACTTCCAATTGATTATATTCCAGTGTTGAGAAGAAGCCTTAGAGTGTCTCATAAACCATCATGGCTCACATATTTTGTCTCTCATGCATCAACTAACCCTAATTTGTCTTCTTCTTCTTTTCCTTCATTTTTTGGTATTAGTTCCTCAGCCTATGCTATTCCTACTTTCCCTTTTATTCCTACTCCATATTTATCCTCCACATACATGTCTTTTTTGGTGAATGTTTCTATTATTCATGAACCCTAATCTTACCATTAGGCTAAGTATCATGACCATTGGGTAAAGGCAATGCAACAGGAGTTGGCTACATTGGAAGCCAATGACATTTGGGTTTTAAGTTCTTTACCAGAAGGTAAGAAGGCTATTGGATCTAGATGGGTTTACAAGGTGAAACTTAAACCTGATGGGACTATGGATCGATATATGGCTAGGTTAGTAGCCAAGGGTTATCATCAAGTTGAGGGGGTGGATTTTACTGATTCTTTCTCTCTTGTAGTTAATACAGTTACTGTTAGATTGTTGTTAGCAGTTGCAGCTCATTTTTCTTGGCACATACATCAGTTTGATGTTAATAATGCATTTCTACATGGGTTTCTTGATGAGGAAGTTTATATGTTACCTCCGGATGGGTATAGTAAAATTGGTCCTCATGAGGTTTGTAGGCTGAATCGTTCCTTGTATAGTTTAAAGCAAGCTTCACGTAAGAGGAATTGTGAATTTACTAAGTACCTCCTTTCCTTTGGTTTTATTTAGTCTCAACATGATCATTGTTTGTTTGTGAAATCCACTGGTTCTACTTTTGTTGCACTTCTTATCTATGTGGATGATATTCTATTGGCTGGCCCATCTACGGATGTTTTAACTGATGTTAAACAATTTCTGCATTCTACTTTTACTGTTAAAGATATTGGTCCTGCTAGATATTTCCTAGGTTTGAAAATTGCATGTTCTTCTATTAGTCTTTATGTTAACCAACGTAAATATCTTGGATTTGCTGTGAGATTCGGGTTTAATTGGTGCCAAACCCGTTTCTACCCCTTTGCCTAAGGGGTTAAAACTTGATTCTTTTAATTCTTTGTTGGAGGATGTTGGGGCATATCGTAGGCTGATTGGTAGGCTTCCTTATTTATGTTGGGACCCGATCTGAAAACCGGATCCCAACCGAAGAACGAGAACAGAAATGAAATCAAACCAAACGGAAATCACAACACGGAAGCAAAATCATAAGCGAAGAATGGTATTTACAACACGAAAGCAAATCCAATCTTAATGCGAAAGAATTGGAAGTAAATCAAAACGAAGCAAACATCGGATCAAATCGAATCAAAACCAATTTCCGACATCCGTGAACAAATATAAAAGAAAACGTTTACGTTGGAAACCTTAAGACTATCAGTCGAAACTAATCCAATCCGTGTACATTTTTTTTCTTTCTTTCTTTCATTTTCATTCCATCTCTTACATGTGACTTCAATATCCTCAATCCAATTACATCCACATACAATCGCATTATCCAATGTCCAATACACATTCATTCATATTTTTCCATATACAAATCATGCTTATATCTCAATTGAACATACAAAATTTATATAACATATCCATGTGCAATACCATAACTCAATAGCCTCATCAAAATCTCATAATTCAATTACAATTTATACACCATTTCATAAATCAAAGCTTTATACAAATCATAGTGGCATTTTCAAGCCTTATACATTACCCATAAACCTAAACTAAAGTACACAATACACAACAATTTTAGACTTCTCAACAACCATCCAACTTAACAATAATACAATATAAACACAAGTAAATAGAAATCTTCAATTTTCTTTACCCGATCTTCTTCTCATCACCTGTGGATGGGAATGAAGAAGGGAGGGGGGGGGGGGTGAGCTTATAGCTCGTGGGTAACAGTTTATAACAAATAAATAAGCAAAACCTTTAAAAACGCTTTTCTTTTATTTTCTTACAGAAACTTTGTTTGAAACCCATAAAGCACATTTTCAAAAGTTCTTTTCTCGCAATAGTTGAAATCACACTTTCCAAAACATGGATGCATCAATCATATCAATTCACAATGCAAATGCACACATAATGACTCGAGAGTTCCATAAGCACGACAAAAACTGAAGTTTACCGTAAACACGACGAATTCATTTTCGGATCTCGTGGGCCACAAGCGGGCAGTCGGGAGAAGGCTTGGGGGGGTCAACGTGCACGTGACTTAACAAAATAGGTTCTCTCTCACCCAATCACAATCACATAATCATGCTTAAATCAATTTATCGAATTCTCTTTTCCGAATACACGAAATGCCATGAAATCTTTCGAGGCATAACACAAATGTATTTTGCAATTTATCAAAAGTTCATGTATTGAATCAATAATGATTTTTCATACAATGATGCAACATTTATGATGCAATTGAAATCAGAAAATCTCTTTGTTTAAAGAAAGCAGTAGTGGCTTATAAATTCTATTATAAACAGGTACCCACCTCGAATCGATGCTAGAAACTTGATCCTCGCTCCAATTTGTCCATTGATTCCTTTTATTATTCCAATTGAAAAATCCCTACACCAATGTCACACAAATTCAACCTCATAATTAACATAATCCTTAAAATTAAACTTAGAAAACACTAAACTCTCATATTTCCAAGCTACCTACACCAAAAGCTTCCAAAATTCCCAATTCACAAAAATGGCTTAAACCCTAATTAACTTACATCCAAAATTAAACCCATAGTACTTAGCAATCATCAAAATTGACTTCATACTCCACAAACCCATACCATTTTCCATAATTCTAAACCAAAACTTCAAGAGAAACTCAAATCTTAAAAATTGCTCTTACCTCATTTCTCCTCCATTTTCGGATTTTCTTGGTTCAAGATGAAGCTCTCTTCATCCTCCACCTTTTTCTCTCTTGGAATGACATCAAAATCTCTCTTCAAGAGGTAGAAAAATCGAGCCCTAGCTTTCTCCCATTTTTCTCCACCGAAGCTTGCTCTCCCTTCTCTCTTCTCTCTTATTCTCTTATTCTTTCTTTCCTTTGATTATAAGTTTAGGGCTTCTCCTTCAAAAAATGACATCCCTCTTGCTTTTATAGTGCCATGTCATTTAATGAATGTGGAATGACCCATACGCCCCTCCATTTAAGCCTAAAAACTTAACCCTTTAAGTAAACTTCCAAAATTGCCCCTTCATTGGTCTTTAAAACTGACATCTGGTCTGATTATTTAGATCCGGTAAATGAATCCATTTGACAAAACTTTCTTCCATATAAATGTTCCTCTATTTCTTACGAATCTATCGCTTCAAGAATCGGATCGATTGGAGCTCTATAGCTCAAGATATCTCCAAAATACTGAAGTCTATTCTTCAGACCCGAGGCTGAACACTACACCTAACTTCTGATCCGAATTTGAAAGTCTTAGAGGCTAAATTATAGCTCGGCTCCTTCATAAAATTTTTATCCCCATGTCTCTATTTTAATTATAAACAAGAATCAACTCAATCGGAACTCTACCAATCGAGATATCTCCAAAATACTGAACACTATTCAGCTATTACAACAGCGAGACTGAACACTACACCGAACTTCCGACCTGAATTTGGAAGTCTTAGAGGCTAAATTATAGCTCGGTTCCTTCATAACATTTGTATATCCATGCCTCTATTTTAATTTTCAATAATAATCCGATCTATTGGAGCTCTATAGCTCCAGATATCTCCAAAATACCGAAGTCTGTTAGGCCATTACAAAACCGATACTGAACACTACATCTAAATTCCGACCTGAAATTGAAAGTCTTAAAGGCTACATTATAGCTCGGATCCTTCGTAAAATTTGTAGCCCCATGTCTATATTTTAATTAGCAACAAGAATCAACTCAATCGGAGCTCTACCGATCGAGATATCTCCAAAATACTGAACACTATTAAGCCTTTTACAACCGATCAGCTCACTATAATCCGAGTTATCTTTCTCCATTTAATGCCAAAACCGATCGATCTAGTATGGAAAGATAGAAAAATATCTTAGGAATCCAACGCTTTAAGAATCAGGTCGATCGGATGTCGTACGAAGAAGTTATGCTCAAAAGAGCGGAGGGAGGTCAAAGCTCGGCCAGAAAATCAGAGTTCGGCTAGAAAGGAGAGCTCAGCCAGAAAGGAGAGCTCCCAATCTGATCTTCAAACTTCTAATACTCATAAATTTTGACTCCGAGCTCTGAATTTTACAAACTTGGTACCGTTAGAAAGATAAAAGAGAGATCTACAATTTTCAAGAAGGACTCAAAAGCAAGCTCGGTCCTTAAAGGGGTCAAAAATGCGCTCGAAGATGACTAATCGATAATCTCCTCAAAACTTTACACAGCACTTCAACTTGCAAACATCATAACTTTTGACTCAGAACTCCAAATTTGACAAACTTGGTGTCTATAGAAAGGTAAAAGAACCCTCTACAACTTTCATGAAGGCCTTAAAATTATATCGACCTCTAAATGGGTCAAAAACTCCACACAAATGGACTAGTCGATCAGCTTCACACTAAACAGCATCAGAACTTCTAAAAAAATCATAACTTTCTACTCTCTTGTCCAAAATTTTCGTGCTTTATATCAATGGAAAGATAAAAACAAGCTCTACAATGTTTATGAAGAACTCCAAAACAACTTCAACCTCTATCTAAGTCAATGTTTCAATCAAAGTTTCTGCCCTGATAGCAATCACCTAAGCAATATCCAAATTTCACATTATCATATCTTTCAACCCCCACAACCAAGAATCGCATATTATACATCATTTTAAAGCTATTCAAATTCTCTATAACTTTCACATAAACCATTTACTCCAATTCAAACCACATCAGTATGGCGATCGGCACAAAGCACAACATATACAATCCTACACTTAGAGCATTTTCCAAAACCAAAGCAAAATACATTTAACTTTCAAAGATCATAACTTTCAATCCCGATATCAAAAAATAGCATACTTTATGTGTAACATCCCCTCTCCTATAGGAAAGGGTATTTTGGTAATTGGGACGGGTTCGGGATATTAAATTATATCTCGGCATGCGCATACAGCATATAGTCTCTATAATTACTGATTGGTTGCACATGCACATAGTATACATGCATTCATGACATTTTCCGGCTTAGGTTTTTAAATTGAACTTCTTTATGAAATTAATGGAGTAATTGAGTTTGGAAAAATTATTTGGACTGCACCATAAATTGTTTTACATTTTTAGGGATTTTTAGGAATTTTTCTGGATTTTTTCCGGAGACAATTCTCGGACCGGAAAAATCACCAAGTGGCGAATCGGTCAATTTTCGGTAGCAAAAATTGCTACCCATTGGCACTGTAATATTGAGTATTTTATTTTGGGACTGAAAGTAGGGTCATTGGAGATAAATGGAGTAAAATTTTGGACTGGATTAAACAAATACTACTTTGACTTTTCTTTGATTTTTAAACCAATGGAAACTTGCCATTTAGAGCATCATTAAATGCTCCCTCTCAAAGCTTTCGGATGTGTATGTTTTAAAGAATGAAGAGATAAATTGTTTAGGCTTTTCTATATCCATCCGAAAATACAAACACAAAAAACTCTCTTGATTAAACCATCGAAATTTGGCTCTCTTTTACTCATCTCACTCCATAACTTCAAGCTACTATCTCTTAATCCATCAAAGCTAGAAGAGGAGTTTGGTACATGCTTGAGAAGGGAAGGAGGTGGGTACCTTGGTGTAGGAGTTAGAAGTTGGTTGTTGAAGCTTGAAGGAGGTTTTGTTTTAGGTAAGTTTTCATTTAAGGTTTGAGTTTTAAATGAGATTTGCATAAGGAATTAAATGCCATGATAGTGAGGAGTGATTAATAAAAGGGTTTAAAGCATGTATTAGGTTCATGTAGGCATTAAAGTGATGATTATTATGATTTGAAGAAATGGGTATGAGGCTAGGTGAAGATGTATTGAAATTAATGATATGGTTTGATTTTGAGTTGAGTATGGATGATTATTTGAGTATATGAATTGAGGAATTTAATGCTGCCAATTTTTCAGTATTAGCCCTAGTATATGTATGACTGTAGTAATATTTAATTTGTATTTATTTGGATGTCTAGTGATGTGAAAAAGGCATTGGAAATGTTAGAACTAAGGTTAACATTAAATCTGGAAAGTTAGGGTTGAAATTGATGTTACGGATTTATTCATAACTTATTGTGTAGGAATGAAAATGAGGTAAGGTTAGTGGCTACTGAAGCTTTGGGATGTTGGCTTCAATTTAGTGTGAAATAGGTGTTGTTGAATTTCAATGATAGAAGGGTGAATTTTTGCATGGAAAGTTACTGTTCCATTGCCTGTGAACAGTAACCGCAACTATGACATCTGAGTTTTGTTGATTTTTATGAATTAATGGAGATGGAATTAGGGAAAATGGTCTTCATGGAAGTTGTAGCATATTGAATTATCTTTCCATTTCTACTGATCTTGCTATTTTTAGAATTTTATATTGGGAGATATGAATTGATTACTAATGACTGGTTTTGAGCATTTTGGATGAAACCTAGTCTAAGTGTGATTTTGTGAGTTTTCGGATTGGAGGCAATTTTAACATTTTATGTGGACTGAATTGGTGTGAGTGAGCTTCTGAAGAATTGTAGAGGAAGATATTACCTTGAAATTGATATATGGTGTGTAATTTTTAGAAGTCAGAATTGGGAGTTATGATTTTTCAAAAATTGACCCTACATCAGTTTATGAATGGCTGATCATAACAGTAGCTTCCATAACAGTTTTGAAATTGATAGAGATCGAATTGGATGATGAGTGCTTCTTTAAAATTGAAGTTTGAGATGTTATCTTTTCAAGGATATAAAGTTCGGATTTTACTGACTTGTATACAGGGAGTTATGCTTGTTATAAGCTTACTGCCCAAATTGGAGGATTTCATGGACAGTAACATTAGATGAGTTAATTGACTTGTTTAGCAATATAATTTGATTTTTTATTGTTCATGAAAGTTGTTGAAGACATTGTGAACTTATTAACCATATTTTTGTGGTAATTTATTACTGAAGAATCAGTGAGTTATGAAATTGCCACTGTACTGCCCTGTGTTGAGGGAAATTGAGTAGGCAGTAGGTTTGATGGAGTTTTTGACACCCTTAGGGTTGGAATTGATTTTTATGGTCTTCTTGAGAATTGTAGAGCTTTTCATAAGCTTTCCAACAAGGTATAGTTTGCATTTTTCAGAAATGTGTAGAAAGAGTTATGGGTGTTGGAAGGTTGGTTGGAAATCAGAAAATAAAGGAGGAAATAAGGGTTTTATATAAAAATATAAATTGTTGAGTTTTGGTTTCTTTCGTGAATAACTTTTCCGTCCGACGTCCGATTGACCTGATTCTTGAGGCATTGGATTCATTGAATATTTAATTTTATTTTCTGAGAGATTCGGGATTTTTAGGCGGAATTTGGCGTATACAGGTAGCGGAACGGTGAATCAACTGTTTTATTGAATTGGGGACCTATAGAAGTCCAATCATGCACCGTCGGTGCCTATGGATTTCTAATTTTTAATAGAATTTTATTATGGAGAAATATTGAATTAGGGCCGGGATGCCATGAACATGCATAATACACATTTGACTGATTTCATGTGCATTGTTTAATCATTTATACCGATGGTAATGGTTATTCATTTAACTTGCTATAGAGGCTCAAGTGGACCGTCGTTCCACAGACTTGGCAAAGACTTCCCGGCACTAGCGTGGAAGTTATTAGGTGAGTAACCTAGTTGGTTATTCCAATCTATGTGTTTATTGTGATTGATTGCCTACGGGGATTCGTGGATTATAAGCGTGATTTGATTGCCTACGGGGATTACGTGGATTATATGTGGCATTCTTGTTGCGATTTACATGAGGCAACCGTCTAATTGGACTGAATATTTGGACCGTGTATTATCATGTTTCTCGCTATGGACCGTGTGCATTCATGCACAAATGCATCACATGTTAAAAAGAAAGTTGTGAACCGAGACGCCATCAGATTGAACCGAGCCTAGAGCTCGATATCTTTGAACCGAGAGCCTCGAGCTCGACGGAGATAATTCTCCCCGACGCGTCTATCTTGATCAACATTATCGCGCTTTCGGTCACAATCTGAAATGAATGGAAAAGAGTCACATGTGCATTGCATCTTGAATCGAATATTTGGAAATGTTTTGACCGTTCTTTATACACTTGCTACGTGATCGTATCTTCGTATAAGTGTCTTGTGATTGTTTCAATCGTGTGTTTTGTATAATTATTGAATGAGTCTTGTATCATGCTTATGTGATGCATGAATTGGGAGAACCATCGATGATGGTTTCTCATTGAGTTCGCAAACTCATCCAAAATTGCAACTTATTTTTCGGGCCTTAGCATGACAGATAGCTCCTCGGAATTGTAGAAGTAGTATCTTGTGGATTTGGCGAGAGAAGCGATGGCTCAAAGGTCGGTTAGTGGGCTTCCTTTTGGAGACTTATAGTTAGATCATTTATTGTACATTCTGATATCTTACTTAGCGTGCGATGGTTTGGAACATGTGTAAATTAAAAATCTTGGCGATTAAATAAATTCTTGAGTTTTGAGTGAATGAAATGGAATCCAATTTGGTTTTAAAAGTGGTCAATTTCTTATTCTTGTCTTATGATTGTGATGCCATGAGGAGTGTAGTGGTTGTTGTCGATAGTGGTCTCTTGTCGTAGGATATGTATCGGAATGACTACGGGTGTTCGGTGGATACCCTATGGTAAGGCGCTACATTTAGTGGTATCGAGCATGGTTTGGCATCTTTTGGGAATAGTAACAATATAGGTATGAATCGGATGGAACTATTGGGCCGATCGAATTTTGTTTTGTTTTAGGTCTTCGCATTAGGTGATCGGGTTGAGCGACGGTGACCAAGGATCGATGGGGCGAGTAGAGTCTTCTATGCCTCGTCGAGGATCTGCCTCCTCACGTTTCCGTGAGGCGGAGAGGAGGTATGATTTGTCTTTAAGCGGCATAGATTTCTATGGCGATCTGAGACCGAGGCCGAGGATGGTTGGAGAGGACGGAGAGAGTCTTGACCAGATGGATGCGAACGATGAGAGGTTCGATTATCGCGTATCTCTGCTGCGGGCCGGCATACAAGTGGTGGAAGATCGTGCGAGCGGTACCACCGTGCCTTGCTTCTTGTCATGGGCTTGAGTTTACGAGGGCTTTCGGGGATAATTATATGCCCAAGGTCTATCTTGATATGAAGATGCGGGAGTTTCGAAGCGGGTCGGATGTCGGTGGCGAATATGAGGTGAAATTTAATGAATCGATAGATTATGCCACCGTGATGATCCCGACCGAGGCCGATAAGTCTGGAGGTTCGAGAATGGCCTCAATCTGAGATCCGTACCAGGTTGGCTCGATCGGACATGGGTACATTCATTGAGTTGAGGGTTCCGCCGTTAGAGTGGAAGCGGTGATGAGCGAGAGACAGTGAGATTGGGTCCCGGTAAGCGGCCCGATGATAGTCGAGCGACTCTGGCGAGAGCTTTAGTAAGCGCCGAGCGGGACTTTCGAGTCTCCGGGAGGTTCGAGACGATCTGGATTTGGACGAGAGAGGCGATTTGTGCAGACCGCGATGGTAGTGGCGAGGTTACGGACGATTTTTCGATGTGCCCGCATTGTGAGAGGAGACATAGTGGGGAGTGTTGGTGGCTTCTTGGAGCCTGCTTGAGATCTTGACTCGACGGACATCGAGTTAGGGACCTTGGATACATTGAGAGTTTAGTCTGCTAGCGATGGACGAGTTGAGAGTAGTCTGTTGTGCAATGAGAATAGAGTGGGTGGATCTGCATGCGGAGAGGGCGAGGTAGAGGCCGAGGTAGAACGAGGATCCTTTAGGCGGGTGAGGGCCTGGGCAGCCACCACGCCCCAGCGAGTATATGCCATGACGAGGCAGGAGGCCCAGGATTCTCCTGATGTTGTAGCTGGTATGCTCCTTATTTACGATATTGAGGCTTTTGCATTGCTTTGGATCTGGATCCACACATTCTTTCATTGCACCTCATATGGCATGTAGATTGCATGGGGATAGGAGATGCTACGGTATGGGCTAGAGGTGAGTACACCTCTAGGTACTACTACTGCATTAGGAGAGGTGCAGGGGGATGCTCGATCCAGATTGATCAGCGATATTGAGGCGCACCTTATAGTATTGCCGCGAGAGAGATCGATGTGATTACGGGATGGGTAACTTACGCCCATAGGGCTATCATGGACCGCTATACCAAGGAGGTTGTGTTGGAGTCTCTGGTCGACTGAAGCGGTGTTCGAGAGGAGTTAGTCGGCGATGCCGGCCGGATGATCTCTTTCCTTAGTGCCACGAGATTGATGCAGGAGGTTGTGAGGCATATCGCTCATGGGTTGACACGAGTTGAGCGAGGCTTCGGGATATTCCGTAGTTAGGGAATTTCGGATGTGTTTCTGATGAGTTACCGGTTTGCCGCCGGATCGGGAGACGAGTTTACTATTGACCTCGTTCAGTACCGCCCTATATCTATACCTCCATATAGGATGACACTGTGGGCGAGGGAGTGAAGGCTCGATTCGAGGAGTTGTTGGAGAAGGGTTTATTAGACCCATGTCTCACCATGGGAGCTCCAGTTTTGTTTGTGAAGAAAAGGATGGTACTTTGAGGTCGTGTATCGATTATAGGCAGCTGAATCGGGTGACAGTAAAGAATAAATACCCACCGCCTAGGATTGATGACTTATTTGATCGATTCTGAGGAGCTCGGTATTCACCAAGTTAGATCTGCGATCTGGTTACTATCGATTGAAGATTGCAGAGGCCGATGTGCCTAAGAGTGCCTTGAGGCGGTATGGGCATTTCGAGTTTCTAGTGATGCCGTTTGGGTTGACTAATGCCCCGCGCTTTTTATGGCCTTGATGAATAAGGTATTTCAGCCTACTGGATCGGTTTGTTATTGTTTTCATTGATGACATTTTGGTGTATTCGAGGATGAGCAGGGCATAGTGAGCATTTGAGGATTGTGTTACGATTTATGAGGAGAGATAGTTATGCGCCAAATTCAGCAAATGTGAATTTTGGCTGGATCGGTGATCTTTTGGGGCATATAGTATTGGAGAGGGTATTGAGTGGATCCGAGTAAGGTTGAGGCAGTGCTGAAGTAGGAAGCTCCTAGGAATGTGCCGGAGATTCGGAGTTTCCTCGGATTAGCGGGTTATTAACGGAGGTTTGTCGAGGGGTTCTTATTGATCTCAGCCCCTCTGACAAAACTTCTGAGGAAGAATGTGCCATTCAGATGGACCGAGGAGTGTCAGAAGAGCTTTGAGGAGCTGAAACATCGGTTGACTCTTGCACGGTGTTGGCTATTCCATCTGGGGCTGGAGGATTTGAGGTGTCTGTGATGCATCACATCGAGGATTGGGATGTGTTACGATGCGACCGCAGTAGAGTCATTGCCTATGCCTCGAGACAGTTAAGGTCTCACGAGGTAAACTATCATGTTCATGATTTGGAGTTAGCTGCAGTTGTATTTGCATTGAAGATTTGGAGGCATTACCTGTATGGTGAGACTTTTCAGATCTTCACTGACCACAGGAGTTTGAGATACCCTCTTGAGCGAGAGAGTTGAATTTGAGGCGAGAGAAGATGGCTTGAGTTGTTGAAGGACTATGACTGTACTATCGGTATCACCACGAGAAAGCTAATGTAGTGGCGGATGCTCGAGTAGGAAGTCACATACTAATCTGCTTCAGATTCGAGCAATGAGGTTGCCTAATTTGATTGATTGAGGGCTTTGAATGTTCGGATGAATCTGGGCGGGGTGGAGTGTTATTGACTACTTTGAGGCCGAGATCGATGCTCTTGGGCGGGATCGGAGAGTTCGGGACAAAGATCTGTTATGGTGAGATTGATTGAGAAGGTAAAAGTGATTCGACTTACGAGTTTGAATTGAGGATGAGACTTTATGGTTGGGACAGAGGCTCTGTGTACGATGTGGATGACTTGAGGCGAGAGATATTGGAGGAGGCTCATATGGCCACATATGCTATGCATCCTGGTACTACCAAGATGTATAACACCCTTAAGCAACATTTACGGTGGCTGGTATGAAGAAGCGGTGGTGAGTATGTGTCTAGGTGTTTGACGTGCCCGGCAAGTTAAGTGAGCACCAAGCTCGATGAGGAAGCTTCATTCGTTGCCCATTCGGAGTGGAAATGGGAGCAATTACCATGGATTTCATTATGGGGTTGCCTAGGGCGCCGAGGCGACATGATGCTATCTCGGGTCATAGTGGACCGGTTGACTAAATCGGCCCATTTCTTGGCGATGAGGAGAATAATACTATGGATCAGTTGGCCCGAAGTATGTGGCGGAGATAGTGAGATCGCATGGGGTCCCGGTGTCGATAGTGTCAGGCGAGGATCCCAGATTTACTTGAGGTTTTAGCGAGTTTGCGATGCTGCTATGGGTACTAGATCAATTCGATCTGACATTTCATCCTCGAGACGGATGGGCGAGTGAGAGGGCGATTAAGGCTGTTGAGGATATGCTTGGGCTTGTGTATTGGAGTTCGAGAGGAGCATGGGATCGATGTTAGCCGATTGAGTTTGCATACAACAACCATTATCAAAGTAGCATCGGGATGGCACCGTATGAGGCGTTATATGGGAGACCATGTAGATCGCCCTTGTATTGGGATGAAGAGGGCGTGAGGATGATTGAGGGTCCTGAGTTGATTCAGGATACTGTTGATAAAGTGAGACTGATTCGGAGTCGCATCAAGCGGCTCGGGATGAGCAGAAGAGCTATGTGGATCAGCATAGGAGGGACATTGAGTATATTGTGGGCGACAGAGTATTCTTACGGGTGTCACCGTGGCGTGGTGTACTGAGATTTGGGAGAAAGGGTAAGTTAAGCCCTAGGTACATTGGTCTATATGAGATCACTGAGAGGATCGGACCTGTGGCCTACAGGCTAGCTTTACCGAGTGAGATGTCTCAGTTGCATGACGTCTTCTACGTGAGTATGCTCCGTAGATATCGGTCAGACCCGACACATGTCATACCGGCTCAGGAGATTGAGATCTCTAGTAATCTGAGTTATGTGGAGGAGCCGATCCAGATTATCGGGTCTCAGGTGAAACAATTGAGGAATAAGAGTATTCCACTGGTGAAGGTTCTCTGGAGGAACCATTCGACTGAGGAGGCTACTTGGGAGGCCGAGGAGCATATGAGGAGACAGTATCCTCATCTTTTCGATCAATCAGGTAAGAATTTCGAGGACGAAATTTTTGTTAGGAGGGGAGAATTGTAACATCCCCTCTCCTATAGGAAAGGGTATTTTGGTAATTGGGACGGGTTTGGGATATTAAATTATATCTCGGCATGCGCATACAGCATATAGTCTCTATAATTACTGATTGGTTGCACATGCACATAGTATACATGCATTCATGACATTTTCCGGCTTAGGTTTTTAAATTGAACTTCTTTATGAAATTAATGGAGTAATTGAGTTTGGAAAAATTATTTGGACTGCACCATAAATTGTTTTACATTTTTAGGGATTTTTAGGAATTTTTCTGGATTTTTTCCGGAGACAATTCCCGGACCGAAAAAATCACCAAGTGGCAAATCGGTCAATTTTCGGTAGCAAAAATTGCTACCCATTGGCACTGTAATATTGGGTATTTTATTTTGGGACTGAAAGTAGGGTCATTGGAGATAAATGGAGTAAAATTTTGGACTGGATTAAACAAATACTATTTTGACTTTTCTTTGATTTTTAAACCAATGGAAACTTGCCATTTAGAGCATCATTAAATGCTCCCTCTCAAAGCTTTCGGATGTGTATGTTTTAAAGAATGAAGAGATAAATTGTTTAGGCTTTTCTATATCCATCCGAAAATACAAACACAAAAAACTCTCTTGATTAAACCATCGAAATTTGGCTCTCTTTTACTCATCTCACTCCATAACTTCAAGCTACTATCTCTTAATCCATCAAAGCTAGAAGAGGAGTTTGGTACATGCTTGAGAAGGGAAGGAGGTGGGTACCTTGGTGTAGGAGTTAGAAGTTGGTTGTTGAAGCTTGAAGGAGGTTTTGTTTTAGGTAAGTTTTCATTTAAGGTTTGAGTTTTAAATGAGATTTGCATAAGGAATTAAATGCCATGATAGTGAGGAGTGATTAATAAAAGGGTTTAAAGCATGTATTAGGTTCATGTAGGCATTAAAGTGATGATTATTATGATTTGAAGAAATGGGTATGAGGCTAGGTGAAGATGTATTGAAATTAATGATATGGTTTGATTTTGAGTTGAGTATGGATGATTATTTGAGTATATGAATTGAGGAATTTAATGCTGCCAATTTTCAGTATTAGCCCTAGTATATGTATGACTGTAGTAATATTTAATTTGTATTTATTTGGATGTCTAGTGATGTGAAAAGGCATTGGAAATGTTAGAACTAAGGTTAACATTAAATCTGGAAAGTTAGGGTTGAAATTGATGTTACTGATTTATTCATAACTTATTGTGTAGGAATGCAAATGAGGTAAGGTTAGTGCCTACTGAAACTTTGGGATGTTGGCTTCAATTTAGTGTGAAATAGGTGTTGTTGAATTTCAATGATAGAAGGGTGAATTTTTGCATGGAAAGTTACTGTTCCATTGCCTGTGAACAGTAACCGCAACTATGACATCTGAGTTTTGTTGATTTTTATGAATTAATGGAGATGGAATTAGGGAAAATGGTCTTCATGGAAGTTGTAGAATATTGAATTATATTTCCATTGCTACTGATCTTGCTATTTTTAGAATTTTATATTGGGAGATATAAATTGATTACTAATGACTGGTTTTGAGCATTTTGGATGAAACCTAGTCTAAGTGTGATTTTGTGAGTTTTCGGATTGGAGGCAATTTTAACATTTTATGTGGACTGAATTGGTGTGAGTGAGCTTCTGAGGAATTGTAGAGGAAGAGATTACCTTGAAATTGATATATGGTGTGTAATTTTGAGAAGTCAGAATTGGGAGTTATGATTTTTCAAAAATTGACCCTACATCAGGTTATGAATGGCTGATCATAACAGTAGCTTCCATAACAGTTTTTGAAATTGATAGAGATCGAATTGGATGATGAGTGCTTCATGAAAATTGAAGTTTGAGATGTTATCTTTTCAGGGATATAAAGTTCGGATTTTACTGACTTGTATACAGGGAGTTATGCTTGTTATAAGCTTACTGCCCAAATTGGAGGATTTCAGGGACAGTAACATTAGATGAGTTAATTGACTTGTTTAGCAATACAATTTGATTTTGTATTGTTCATGAAAGTTGTTGAAGACATTGTGAACTTATTAACCATATTTTTGTGGTAATTTATTACTGAAGAATCAGTGAGTTATGAAATTGCCACTGTACTGCCCTGTGTTGAGGGAAATTGAGTAGGCAGTAGGTTTGATGGAGTTTTTGACACCCTTAGGGTTGGAATTGATTTTTTTGGTCTTCTTGAGAATTGTAGAGCTTTTCATAAGCTTTCCAACAAGGTATAGTTTGCATTTTTCAGAAATGTGTAGAAAGATTTATGGGTGTTGGAAGGTTGGTTGGAAATCAGAAAATAAAGGAGAAAATAAGGGTTTTATATAAAAATATAAATTGTTGAGTTTTGGTTTATTTCGTGAATAACTTTTCCGTCCGACGTCCGATTGACCTGATTCTTGAGGCATCGGATTCATTGAATATTTAATTTCATTTTCTGAGAGATTCGGGATTTTAGGCGGAATTTGGCGTATACAGGTAGCAGACGGTGAATCACTGCTTTATTGAATTGGGGACCTATAGAGGTCCGAATTGCGCACCGTCAGTGCCTATGGATTTCTAATTTTTAATAGAATTTTATTATGGGAAAATATTGAATTAGGGCCGGGATGCCATGAACATGCATAATACATATTTGGTGATTTCATGTGCATTGTTTAGTCATTTATCTGATGGTAATGGTTATTCATTTAACTTGCTATAGAGGCTCAAGTGGACCGTCGTTCCACGGACTTGGCGAGACTTCCGGCACTAGCGTGGAAGTTATTAGGTGAGTAACCTAGTTGGTTATTCCAATCTATGTGTTTCTTGTGATTGATTGCCTACGGGGATTCGTGGATTATAAGCGTGATTTGATTGCCTACGGGGATTCGTGAATTATATGTGGCATTCTCGACTACGATTTACATGAGGCAACCGTCTAATTGGACTGAATATTTGGACTGTATTATCATGTTTCTTGCTATGGACCATGTGCATTCATGCACAAATGCATCACATTGTTAAAAAGAAAGTTGTGAGCCGAGGGGCCATCAGATTTGTCTTTGAGCAGGGCCTAGAGCTCGATATCTTGAATCAGAGCCTCGAGCTCGACGGAGATAATTCTCCCAGACGGCGTCTATCTTGATCATCTTTATTATCGCTCGGTCACAATCTTGAAATGAATGGAAAAGAGTCACGTGTGCATTGCATCTTGGCTGAATATTTGGAAATGTTTTGGTGGTTCTTTATACAACGCTACGTGATCGTATCTTTGTATAAGTGTCTTGTGATTGTTTCAATCGTGTGTTTTGTATAATTATTGAATGAGTCTTGTATCATGCTTATGTGATGCATGAATTGGGAGAACCATCGATGATGGTTTCTCGTTGAGTTCGCAAACTCATCCAAAATTGCAACTTATTTTTAGGGCCTTAGCATAGGCAGATAGCTCCTCGGGAATTTGTAGAGTAGTATCTTGTGGATTTGGCGAGAGAAGCGATGGCTCAAAAGTCGGTCATTGGGCTTCCTTTGGAGACTTATAGTTAGATCTGCTTATTGTACATTCGATTATCTTACTTAGCGTCGATGGTTTGGAACATGTGTAAATTAAAAATCTTGACAAAATAAATTCTTGAGTTTGAGTGAATGAAATGGAATCCAATTTGGTTTTATAAAGTGGTCAATTTCTTATTACTGTCTTATGATTGTGATGCCATGAGGAGTGTAGTGGTTGTTGTCAGTAGTGGTCTTTTGTCGTAGGATATGTATCGGAATGACCTACGGGCGTTCCGGTGGATACCCTATGGTAAGGGGGCGCTACATTATGGCTACAAAAAGCTCTCAACATAAGCTACAATTTAATGAAGATCATTTCCTCAAGATTTGCGTAAATCAAAAAATCAACTCTCTACTCCAAAAAGTCAAACTTTCTATCTTCAAAAATCAACTTTCTTAATTTCTTTAAAATATAACACTTTCACTAATTATTTCTTGCTTTTGAACTTCCATTTCAATCAACTAGTTCATTTTGACTTTCATAACTCATACAACTCTACTCAAATTTCAAAGTCATCAAAAATCAATCACTTCATTTCTCATCAATCTCCTTTAAGCACAATAACATCTATAACACAATTCATATCCGAAAACACTCATTGAATTCATTTTAATATTCCTAATTTCCACCGAAAGTTCGGGGTCCAACAATTTGGGCTTTACACGGCTTGATATCACATTTTTTGTCCAACAATTGAGTCAGTTTGATACTGCTCCTTGTGTGGGTCATTGGGATGCTGCTCTTCATTTGTTGAAATATTTGAAGGGTTATTCTTCTAAGGGTTTGCTCTTCCCTGCTTCCACAGCTTCTTCAGCTTCTTCTGTGTCTTCTATTTGTTCTCTTGTGGCCTTTTGTGATGCTAATTGGGGAGCTTGTTTGACTACCCGTCAGTTAGTTTCTAGTTTTTATGTGTTTTTGAGTTCTTCCTTAGTCTCTTGGAAGACTAAGAAATAGCCTACTGTTTTCCTTTCATCTGCTAAAGCTGAGTATCGTAGTATGGTTGCTACTATATATGAATTGTTGTAGATCTCTTATCTCTTGCGTGATCTGTAGATTTCTTTTGTTTCTCCTATTCCTTTGTGGTGTGATAACAAGGCAGCTTTGCATATTACTACTAATTCTATTTTTCATGAATGGACTAAGCATTTGGATATTGACTGTCATGTGGTTCGGGATCAGTTTAAGCTTAGGTTTATTGCTCCTGCTCATGTCTCTTCTAAGGACCAGTTGGCTAATGTCTTCACTAAGATATTGGCAGCTCCTCTTTTTGCTTCTCTTCTGTCCAAGTTGGGTTTGGTTGATGTTCATCAAACTCCAACATGAGGGGGGAAGTTAAGTGATAGTGTATAGTATTTATTTTGTAAAATGGTGTCGTTTTTGTTCAAATGTTGTAGTTACCCACTGTGTCATTTTATGTTACAACGTTGTAGTTTTGTACATATTATCTTAATGCTTTCTTGTTCTGTATATATCTTAAATCTGACGTGATGTACTGTAGAGTGGTTGAATAAAAACAAGTCAGTTTATTTACGACTCTCTTGGAGACTCTGTACAATATCCAAGCTATTTTCCAATGCAATCGGTAATTTATCTGGTCCATCTAAACAAAATGTTTCTTGAACTAAAGTATTAAGAAAACTCACAAAAACAAAAGATTGATCATCATTAGGAAATTTCATGTCATCATAAATATTGAACTGAATCACATCACCATCAAACCCTATAGTTAAAGACCCATCATAGACATCAATTTTTGTTCTAGGGGTTTTCAAAAATGGTCTTCCTAATAAAACTGGGACTGAAGTGGATGAATCTTCATTTTTCATCTATAAGACATAAAAATTAGTAGGAAAAATCATATTATCAGCTTGAGCTAGGACATCCTCAAGAACACCCTTAGGATAGGCATTAGATTGATCAGCAAGTTGGATTATAACACCAGTTTCTTTCAAAGGCCCCATATTCAAAGATTCATAAATAGGTTGAGGCATAACATTAATCGAAGCACCTAAATCTAACAATGCTTTCTCAATTTTCAAATTACCTATTTTACAAAGGATTGTAAACTTACCTGGATGTGGACACTTAGGAGGTAACTTCTTTTCAAGCACAACATAAACATTCTCACCCAATCACACCTTTTCATTACCACTTAACTTTCTCTTTGAGGTACGGAATTCCTTAAAAAATTTAGCATAACCAGGAATTTGTTTAATAGCATCAAGTAAAGGAATATTGACTTATACCTTGCGAAAAGTTTTCAAAATTTCTTTCTCTTGCTCCTCCTTCTTTTGCCTGACAAAACGACTAGGAAAAGGAGGTTGTACACTGAATTTAGGCATGGCAATGTAAGAATCACCCTCCTTTTTTCTTGTGACTACTTTGGAACTTCTTTCTCTACTTCTTTTTCAACCTCTCACTTAGAAACCTTTGGGGTAGGTTCCTTTAACTCTTTACCACTTTGAAGTGTGATAGCACAAGCACTCTTTTTTGGATTCACCTCAAGTTGAGAACGGGGCTTTCCTGAATTTTGTGCCTCCAACTTATTGACGGCAATCGCCATTTGGCTCATTTAAGTCTCAAGATTTTGTATGTTGGCTTGCATATCTTGCTGAAATTTAATGGTATTCTGTTGAAAGTTCACAGTATTCGTGACCAATGTCTTGACTATGTCCTCCAAGGAATTATTTTCATTAGAAGTTTGTCCCATTTGCTGTTGTTGTCTAGGAACATAAGGCTATTTATATAGTTGAAAATTAAAACTTACTTGTTGTCCCTAATTATTTTTATAACAGAAGTTTGGATGATCTCGCCAACCCAAATTATATGTATTTGAAAACGAGTCATACTTCCTTTAAGGTTGTCCAAATAACCACCCATTGCCTTGGCTTCTTCAATTTGGTCTTCTTGTAGAGTGGGACAAATATCTATGGGATGGTCAATCATAGAACAAATACAACAAGTCTTAACTTCATCTTTCCTAGATACCGCAAGTCGATGCACCAAAAATGTAGCACCTCACTCCCGTCAGACCCGAACCCGGTATCGATGGTGATATCCGAGCCCGCGCCCAGCGAGGGTGGTGTACTGGGACAATCAAATGCAATTCAAAAACTCGGTATGACATTTTTATTTCGTTGAAAACATTCACATATGCGGAAATCAATGAAAAACTTGGGCCCACTCATATAAAAACATTTTCAATCAAAACACTATTTCCATAATCAATTCACAATATAATATTATTCAGTTGGGGCCCTCTATAAGAACAGTACAACTCCGCGGAAATACAAATCAGAATGACTCAAATGCAGACATGAGACTGATCCCGACCTGAACTCTGACTTGCTTGTCAGAATAAATGCGCCGTGCATCTAACGGGGTACTCGCCAAATCCTAAAAAATAATTACAATGTTGGGTGAGTTTGCGAACTCAATGAGAAACCATCATCGATGGTTCACTCAAATCATGCATTACGCAAATTGCGTACAACATAATAGTAATATTCAATTAACAGTATCATATAACAAATTACAGTATTATACAATAATTTACAGTAGTATGTAACAATTTGCAATCTCTCATGCCATCACATAATTCAGTAAGTGTCACAAATCAATCAGTCATGTGTATACAATGCATATGTGACTCTTTTCCGATTATTGATGTTGTGCCTAAGCGCTCGATCGATGTCGATATTCGGTGTGGACGCGTCGAGATTTTCTCCCCTCGGGCTCGAGGCCCGGTCAGTACAATATTAAAGCTCGAGGCTCATTCAGTGATATTAGCGACTTGGGTCACAACGTTCATTATCTGATCATGCATTTATGCATGTAATGCAGTGTTCAGTAATTCAGTGATATTGCTATAAAAGCCCAGTATTTCAATTCCCAATGTCATGCAGTAGTCCAATCCCATACAGTAGAAGCATGCAATTCGATCATATACATTTCAGTAATCATGCAATCCAGATTGGCAAGTAATTCACATAGAGCATTTAAACAATTAGGAATTTGAGAAACCAATTAGGTTACTCACCTGTAACTTCCGAGCTACTGCCTGGAAGTCCCAGCAATGTTCGTGGAATGACGATCCAACGGCGCCTCTATAACAGTTAAATATAGTCCCATTACTAAATGCTCAATTGAACAATTCAGTGATGCATATGTCTCAATGGAATTATGTACAATGCATGTTCACAATTTCCGGCGCTAAAACCCAATTTTGAACTCTTATGCCCCATTCTAACTCTTCGCTCAATTGATCGACAATAATTGATCCATTCCTAAAAATTCAGTTCAATTTTCTCAATTCATACTCCCTATAGCAATTCCCTATCCATTGGGTCAAAACCTCTATTGAAAATCCCAATTAAAACTCCAATTATCACACTTCAATACTTAGGTCACTATAGGAACCATAATTGACCTTAATCTCGATAAATCAATACCATTTAAATTAAATTCTAACTTCCATAATTATCCTCAATTGTAGGCCTCTTTCTCTAGTTCATGATGAGTCGAGAATCACCTCAATCGGAGGTCTATACTATAAGTTATGCCCAATAAACTAAAATACAATCCATCAGAAAACTGCTCTTCGCCGCGACCTACATCCCTCGCCGCGGCGTACAGAAGGTCGCTCGCCGCGACGTGAAGGACGCTCGCTGTGACGTGGATGAAAACGTTCGCCACGACGTCTTGCTGCGCTCGTCGCGGCGAGCACTTAATTTATTCATCGCGGCGAGGCTACGCCAGACGTCGCGACGTGCAGGTCGCGCCACCGTCTTCTCCGATCGCTTTTCCTCTTCTCTCTCTAAAAACCAGCATTAAACACTCCCATCTACCCATTCAAGCACATTAAATACTATAAATGCATCAAATAACTATTAATAACAACATTAAAGCCATTAACTTACCAAATCAAGCCTCAAATCCACAAATCTCTAGAAACCCTAAAACTTTCTCCACTCACCGATTAACCACTCTCAAAGCTTCTCAACCTTCATCAACCACAATAAACAAGTTAGCCTTGCACAATGAGGAGAAAAGTACAAGGAAAATCGAAGAACCTTATCGATGGGAAGGATCGACGGACACAGTGGGAGGAGGAAGAGAAGAAGCGATTTTGCCTTAGGATAAAATCCCCAAATTTCAAACCTAAGTATTTATAGACATAAGTCTCCAGATTAGTTCAAATTTCAGTCTCTAAATTCCAATGGCTCGACATAAACAATTCCTAAAAATCATATTTCCAATTTTCCATCGCCATTTGACAATTATTCTAACACTATGCAGTCAATCTGTCCGACACTCGGAAAATTTCCGGTCCGGACATTTTCTCCTAATTATTCCAGAAACTTTTCCTAAAGTTCACTATCACTTTGCGATCACTCTAGTACAGTTCCACTTTCCACTATTCACGCCCGATTATTCCATAATTCCCAATATATCATAATCCAATCTAATTATCTCACAAATTCACAATTCAAAACATTTACATAATCAAATGCCGGGAAAAGCCATGAATGCATGTACCTACATGTGCATGTGCCAAATGACCCAATCTTCTACAATTAGAGGTCAGATGCAGGTTCATATCGGACTATGCAATGCAACAAACTAGCCTGTACCAATTGACCCATATACCCTTCCCGTCAGGGTCGGGATGTTACAAAAAAAGTCAAATAAAGTAATCTTCCTTCCAATGACGAAACTCCCGTCTCATTAATATGTCTTGAACCACAAACACTTCAAGCACCAAATTGTTGAGAGTTAGAAGCCATAATTGAGATCAAATCTCATGCAGTTGCTGGTGTTTTATCAACTAACACTCCTCCACTTGCAGCATCTATCATACTCCTCTCAATTGGTAAAAGAACTTCATAAAAATATTGAATCAATAGTTGATCGCTAACTTGATGATGGGGGCAGCTTACACACAACTTCTTAAATCTCTCTCAATATTTGTATAATGACTCCTTGATGTTTTTTCGGATACAACAGATTTCTTTTCTGATATTGGCAGCCCTAGAAGCTGGGAAAAACTTCTCTAGAAATAGCTTTTTGATCTCTACCTATGTTGTAATGCTTCCACTAGGTAAATAACATAACCAATCTTGGGCATCATCCTTCAAAAAAAAGGGAAAAGCCCTCGATTTTATCTGCTCTTCGGTGACATTAGTAGGCTTCATCCCTATGTAAATTGTTAGTGAATATATAAAACCAATTAAGTTAGCCTCACACAATAGCTTAAGCTATTATGGTGAAACGATCACTTAACATGGTATCAGAGCCTTTATGACCAAGTGGTCGTGAGTTCAAATCCTACCATCCACCTATTATTTAGCATAAGCTAGAGTGAGCCTGTATAAGTTTCAAGCTCAAAGGGCTTCCACTTGAGGGGGTGCGTTAGTGAATATATAAAACTAATTAAGTTGGCCCCAAACAACAACTTAAGCTATTGTGGTGAAACGATCGCTTAATATGCAAATAACATCAAACTCCTTTAAATGCTTGTAAAGATCTTCTCCCAATATGCCTCGAAAAATGAGTAACAAGTGAATCAGTCTGGACTTCAACTCAAAAGCGTTATTATCACCCAATTTCGGAAAACTAATGTAGTGAGGCTCTTGCTCCTCAATTGGAGCAGCCAGTTGGCTTAAAGTGCAATTTGCAGTCATGTTCCTTTATCTCTGTTGTTCTTCTCTTAGTATTTGTTGTCTTTCTTTTGTCTGCTTTCATAATGCCTTTGTTGTTTTCTCAATTTCAAGATTGTACTGCAAATTTTTAGATTGATTTGAATACGTAACTTATATAAGCTGTCAAAAACTCTCCGGCAATGGTGCCAAAATTTGATGAATGTTGTCGCCTACAATCAAATATAAAAAGAAACCAACTTCCTGCAACATAAATTAATATCTTTGTGGAAAGTAGGTATCATTTCTACGAGGAATTCAGATGTTAATAGGTACACAATAAAAGGGGTTTTAATTGTGAATTAAATAAAATTTAATTAAAATACGAAATTGAAAACTAATTAATAGCAAAATAATGAGAATTTAACAATAAATAGGAATAAATCTTGGTTTCTAATTTCCTTCATTATTAAACTTATGTTGATCGTCGACACTAAAAATAATCAATTTATTGGTTAAGCATTAGTCATGGTAAATTTCTTGACCTATTTTTTCTTATGTTTAGTTAATCGAAACATGTATTTGAATGAACCCCTGATTAATCAATAACCTGGATACGATCTTAGATTTAATTAATTAATAGCTTTACGCATATAAAAAATTGACGAACTAGATGATATACATACGATGTATATGTAGCCTAGACAACTATTTTTCCTAGAATCATATCCCTAACTTAGTAAACAATAATCCTAGTCGCTGTTTTTGATTAAAAGAATTGAACATCAACCTATTTAATCTAGTAATTGATTGAATAAAATCACAAACTAGTTTCACACCTAATTATAAAATCAAACAATCAAATAATAACCTAGAAAATAATTAATACTTAACTAATAAATCGATTCAAATAAAAAACAATAGTCTCACAACATTCAAAGTTCAATAATTTTGATCCTGTAAACTAAAAAAATAAGAGTTTAGCTACCCAAAATTACAATTTTTCTAACTATTTTGAATTGTCTACATTTGGGGCGTTCTTGATTTTCTTTTTTATTTCCTGTCTAGTTGTCGTCCTTGTTGCTTGATTTTTCTCTTTTTCTATTAGGTGTTATCCCCCTCTATGGATGTGGTTTGCTCTCCTCTTTTCAACCGCACCCTCCTGGTTCTGTTTTCTCATATTTTCGTTGCGTAAGCCGCCATTGTTCTCCTCGCACTAGCTCTCTCTATCTTATTCACTAATTTGACAATTTAATATGCTAGTCCATGAACACTGTCACGTTTCTTTAAACCCAACATGAAACGCAGGTGTACGCGTTTCGCTTCCTTTCCCTCACGTCTGCACTGCGTCATTTTGGAGTGCATTGTCTTGCTCTTGGTTGTCTCAGTTTGTTGCACTATGTCATTTGCTTCTACTTATTGTGCTACATAGTTTTGTTCCTCCTTGGGAAGATGTTCTCCTAGTGTTATATGTGTTTTGTTCTTTTGTTTTCTTCTTCTAGTTTCTCTTTGTGCTTCCACTCACTACAACCTTCAAATGTAAGGCTAAAGCCTAAAACAAAATCTCTAAAAAATTCTGCTACTGATTGTCTCATAAGTATCACTTATAAGGCCATGTCTAGTTAGGTTTAATGCCTAAATCACCTCTTTTTTGTCCCAAAATGTTTGCAGTTCTTTCTATTTGGTTTCAAAATACACCTTGATAAAAAATAAGATTAATTTCCATTAAGTATAACTTCAAATCCCAAAAACAAAGAAAATTAGCACACAAAAAGATAGAAAATAAAGACTCTAACACAGTAACAGTAGGATTCCTAATTCTAAACAACTCTTTCCAGTTGCGATACAAGCTAAAGTTAGTGCTTCCCTTTTGCTTCTACTTTCGTCGTTCAAACGAGAGGCAATTAAGCTTTCCTTAGTCGTTGATACAGAACAGGTATGTGATGCATTCTCAGTTAAAAAAAATCTTATTTCAATCAATATTTTGGTAGAAGTTCTAAAATTTCAGTGATTGGATAGTAAATTTTATTAATAGTTACATTATGTACACTTGTAGAGTTATTCAATACCTTCATAAAATGCAGTTACAAGAATAGAGCATCTGCTTTTGTTCAAAAGGTCCTTATACTTGAATCTTCCACACCATTCAATACAAATTTTGATTAACGACTTGAGCAGATCAAGTAGGAACTGAATTTGTTAATCATTCATTATGTATAAAATTTTGGCTGTAGGCCTATAGTGACAAATGTAGAGACTATACTATCCCAGATGCAAGTTTGCTAGCAGCAACACAAATTCCAGTTTTGCCCGCAACTCAACTCAATCAACTGAAACAATGAATCAAATAGATCAAACAAATCAACATTTCATTTCAATTAAACCTTGCAAGTGGTTTGGTTTAATAATAATTAGATCGCCTGCCATATGAGAATATAGACATTCAAAACTACTCCAACAGTGCAATGTTCATGAAACGGTTTTACTCTATACTTTAAATGCCAACCTTTGAAAATGGTGGATTAGAAAAATTATGTTCTCCTCAGGTTTAGTCCATACCTAATATAATCGAGTTCCAACAAGATAACATATTCATTGAGTTTTTTTTAGAAGACAGTGGAGCGATGATTTAGTATGGACTAATTTAGAACTTAATTTATATTTATTTAACAACTAATTTAGTTATATAATATGGTGAATAACTGCAAAAAATTAAATTTTTAACAAAATAAACATATCTAAATCCACCATTCTTTTTTTAATCTCCCTTATAATTAAGATTTATAAATATTAGCTAATGTCTAGTTGGAAACTGTATCAAAGAGGAGTGATAACTGTTAGGAAATTCAAATATTTCTACGCAACTAGAATGTCAATAGAACAACACAAAATTTGATAACGGAGTTCGGCCAAATTGTGCTTACGTCTCCGAAGCTACTGCACACCCTTTTTATTAGGGAGAAAAACAACACTTACAAGTGTTTACACTCAACACTCAACTCACTAGTGTTTACACACACTCTCAAACCCTTAGCCCAATACACCCCAAAATTACTCACAAAAACTTTCTACTCTTAGTATTTCTCTTACTCACCAAAGAAGGAGAAAACTAAAAGTTAATATTTTGTTTTCCTTTTTGGATAATCTAAATGAAAGGGGGAGGTAGTTTATTTATACTTGTTTAGCCTCCCCCTCCCTCACTCACTTTCAATATGGGACAATGTAACATCCCATCAGCGATGGGAAGGGTAAAATAGTAATTCGGGACGAGTTATGAGTGTGTAAACTAGTCTCGGCATGTTCATGCATAATATGGCCTCCATATATGCATAAATTGTAATTTTTGTATATGCACATGATTGTACATGCATTCATGACATTTCCCGACATATGTGTTTACTGTGAAAAATGTGTTATTTGTGCTTAAAAAATGAATAGGAGTATATTTTTGTGTGTTTTTCATTTTTGAGGGAATTTTAGGAATTTTTCGGGTAAAAGTTTCGGATCGGAAAAATTGACAAGTGACAGACTGATTTGGTTTTCGGTACCGAAAATGATTGCCCAATGGCACTGAAAATATAGATACATGATTTTAGGATTTATTTCTTTGAGCCATTGGAATTTGGAGACAAATTGGACTAGAAATTGAATTGAAAGGGGAAAGAACTTTAAGAGAGTGTAGGAAAAAGACAAGTGGCAAGTGACACATGTCACTTGCCTACTTAGTCTTAAATTTATAGTTATTTAAATAACCTAATGGTTGTAAGCTTCCACGAGATTCTAGAGTGAAAGAGTAAGAGGTGATTTTAAAGTGTTTTCTCCTTTCTATTCCGTATGTGTTTCCTCCTCCTTCCATTTTCGTTGGCTCTCCACTTGTTTTAGCTAGAATTGCTACTCATCTTCACTACACAAAAACCCCTCCTATGTTTTGTGGTTTCTCCACCTTGTTCACAAAGAAGATACAAACCTAAGCCTCAAGGAAGATGGTCGTGAGTGGTAGGAAAGGTTGGAAGAATTGTGAAACTTTGGCAAAATTGAAGATTTGAAGTTTGTTTAGGTAAGAATTAAGTTGTATGTTCATTAATTAGTAGTTAGAAGCAATTATTGTGTTTATTAGTGCATTAATTTCATGAGGTTTGTGTGTTGATTGTATGGGCATAAGTCATGTTTATGTGAGGCTAAATGATGTTGGATATGTGTAGTGTGTGAATTAGTGTGTGTATTAAGTGTTAGAGTGGTTTTCGTAATGTTAAATGATTGGTAATTAAAGTAAAAACATTTTGGATGTGTGCTGCCATTTTATGGTTAAGTGGTCAAGTGACGATCTAGAGGAAATTGTGACTGGATTCCGGACCGAAGGTGTCCGATGTATTTGGAGATTATGACATAGAAGTGATGTTGTCTGTGAATTTGGGAACTCTGTGTTTTAAATGTGATTAAATGTGAGTGTGATTTTAATGTGAAAAATTGTGAACTAATTGGTTGAATGTGATAATTGGGAATGATTGTGATGTTGATATGGTTTCATTTTGACCTATGCATTCCATGCATATAAGGCATAATCAGATAATAACAGTTGTGACCGGAGCAGCCACCGAGAGCTACAAGCCCAACGTTTATATTTGGGCCTCGAGCCCCACAGTGATTCAGAACCTCGGGCTCAACGATTAATGCACCCATATTGGGACAGTTCAGAGCCTCAGGCTCAACGATTAATGCGCCCATATTGAGACAGTACAGGTACTCGGTCACAACACCGTAATAAATGAAAAAAAGGTGTCACATACGTGTGTCATATGCATTTGATTTAATCATTTGGATTGAGTGAAAGGCAAAATGCCTTATGCTTCTGTAGTACCAATCATGTGGTATTTCTGCAAGTAGATTATGAAACAATTGTATTATGCTTGCGTGTTGTATGAAATCAATTGGTTATGAATGACTAATCGAATGAAATGGATCAAATTGTCCTTACTCAAGTGAAATTGTGAAATGTGATCAGACATACAACAATGAAAATATATGTTATGTGAATTGATGAGTTGCATGAATTGAGTGAACCATCGATGATGGTTACCTCATTGAATTCGCAAAACTCACCCAAAATTTGAAATTATTTTTCAGGACCCAGAAGAATACCCCGTTAGGCAACGGGCGTATAACAACCACATATGAGCGAGATAAGAAGTCGGGATCAGTTCACGTCTGCAGTAGTGTCTGAGAATAATTGTGTCTTTCGGAATTTTGTACAAATGATTAGGTACATATGATTAGGTCATGTTGTAAAGTCAACAGACTGAATTAAATTGTATTTATGAAAAGGGGCCCCTAGGCCATTGAATTATTTATGTAAATTGTTTTTCGCATAATATAAAAAGTATGTGTATGTTTCAAAAAAAAAATTTATACTAAATTTTGACTGGGTGATGTAGCATGCCACCCTCACAGGGCACGGACTTGGATATCACCATCGATGTCGGGTTCGAGTCATGCGAGAGTGGGGTGTTACATTTAGGTGGTATCAGAGCCCACAAGTACGAACTTCTATGGGCATTTACTGAAACATGGGTAAAGTCACCTACATTAAAGTCATGTCATAGCAGATCGTAGCAACTGATCCCTAGTCTGAGTCGTATGGGTATGGGTTATATGCATGAACATGTGTTAAGTGATGACGTCTGAGAAAAGTGGTGATGTGTCAGAATATGAGCCAATGAAGGTTTATGGGCAACTGGAAATGGGAAAGGAATAATGAAAAATGACATTCATATTGTACCGTGATTAAAAACCATCGAATGTGATCTGCATGTGAATACATTGGCAATGGTTGATTTAAAAAGAAGTGATATCAAAATAAATAATGAGATTTAAAGTGTATAAATCGTGTTGAACGAAAAACGAAACTTGCGATAGTCTGGAGAGGTCAAATATGGACATGAAAAAAAAGCGTGGATTAAAAGTGATGGGAGTTATGATTTATCTTAAGAATATGTGAATATGTCTATGAGAGATCAAAAGCTCGGGATGACTAGATCGTTATGATTTGGACTTGTATGTTCGATAAAATGGGGATAATTGGAAATGAGAAAAAAATACTTGGTTTGATACGGTAGATAAAGATTTACTACAGTTGTGGTGATTTGTGTATTATGGAATATAGTGTATCGTAAATGAAGATATTGTTTTGAGATTAAAGTGTGCAAGCCCAGTCAAAAGAAATAATTTACTATGACTTTGAAAGGATAGATTTGGATTTGAAGTGGGATAAAAGTTATGATTTGGTGTAATAATATGTTTGAGATATTGAGATGACACTTCTTGATGCTTCTACGTCTATAATTTGAAATAGATTGAGAATATACATATGGACGATGAAATAATAGAAACATGGCCTTATTAGTGCATAAAATGCGCCTGAGTTTAGGTTGCATGTGTGTATGCAATTATGGAAAATATAAAAAAAAAGCAAAGGAGTAGAGTGAATGCACTCAAAATAAGATGTTGTATAAGAAGAAGCGGTAAATACTGGAAAACTGGCGCGAAATTACTGTCAATATGTGGGGTAATGTGAGGTAAAAGTGCAGGCCATGTTATGGGCCTACAAAAATAGGTTTTGCTATGATCAAATAGCAACCTCCAGTTATGGACAGGAACAAGGATAGAAATGTTATCTAGAGTTAATTGGAATGTAAGTAGCAGTAGCAAATGTGAGTACGTGGCTACATGATATAAACACATATGTCAATAAGATGTAAGGATTTTGGATGGTATCTGCCAGGGTGTTAATGAAAATGAAAATGAAAGTGCTTAATTCCTCTTTGACCTTTATTCTCGTGGATGTATTGACCATTGGAGTCATGATACGAATTGATCTTGCAAGATAATATGAAATATTGAAAATGATTTTCTTGAAGCAGTATGAATGACCAATAAGTACTTATGGGCAAAAGGTGATTGACAAGGAGTTATAAACAATATCGAGATTTATACCTACAATCACTGGGATAGGGTAAGAAAGCCTAGTAATTTTGTTTATGATCAAAGATCCCATGGCCAGTAGTAGAGATCATAAGCTCTTCTCTTGATCCAACAATGGAATCTGACAAGTCTTCCATAGAGGTCAAAGGCCCCTTGCTTGATCCAATCGGGTTTGCTTCAGAAAGGAACCGATTGATGAAATGAAGGAAATTTTGTGATAAAATGACAAGTCTCTCAGAAAAGTTGTGACGTGTTGTCTTCTTTAAAAAAAATAAAAAATGAGAATATTGGAGTTACATCTATAGCAAAGACTCAAGCATGAGAGATGGAAAAAGCTATTAGGAGTGTATAAACTATTTTGTTGATGTACAGAAGAGGAAGAGGATTTTAGCAATTCGAGGAGACAGTCTTATTACTGTGTATTGAAATTTAGTCCACATCAGAGGTTGTGGAAATATGTTTGGGAACCACAAAGTATCTTTAATGATGGGGTTTCCAACACAGGAAGTTATGGTTGGTGATAGATTGAAATGTGTGGAGAAACAGGTATCAATGAACAGACATTACCATAAGTCAATGTGGAATCATCGGGAAATTGAAAGAACTGCTGAAAGCTGTAAAAAAAATCAATGATTGAGGATAGCATGTACCCATACTATGGCATTGAGAAATTAGTTACTCAAGGAACAATGAGTTTGAGGTTATATCTCTTGGAGTTAACCTTACCCCGATGGGATTATGATATTGAAAGTTAATGTGATCCAAGCAAAAGGATATAAAGGGGAGACTATGATTATATTAACAAAGGAAGATGAAATTTGGAATACTTGAGGGGAAAATATATAAGCCGCATCAGTGATACATGAAAACAAAATGATTATAGTGTTAGGTATGCCATTCGGATTTGGAGATTTTGCATAGACAATAGAGGTTCCCAATTGAGATCAAGAGGGAATTGGTTGTAATGTATACGATGATGTTGTGTTACCAAGAGATAAATATAGCTGCATAAGCTAAATTGAGATTTATGACTTAAAAATCCCTGCAATAGTAGCTGGTTTGAAAGCGTGGAGTTATGATGTGGACAGAAAGATATGAGAGATACATATGACTAGACAGATCTGGAATTGGAAAAGATTGAAAGAACTATGCTGAGGGAAACTGTCCTAATAAAGTTAATGTTTCAATCAAAGGTATCGAATAGAACATTTCATAGTAGAGTGCCACATTTGTGGATACTAGGTTACTCATTCTAGTGTAAGAAAGAGTGTATAGTCACGAGTTAAGAAATCATGGAAAAGGAACATCAGATTTGCAAAAAAGGGATTAAATTGAGGATTTGAGAAGAATTGATGGGATAAAGTATGTGCACTACCTGATAAAGAGAGGTCCTAGTCAGTGTACCTCAAAAGAGCAATTGGCGGCTAAGCATATCGAACTAAGTGATTATATGTTTGGTTTCCTTTGTCGTCTTGACTAGTGGAAACAGGCATAAAGCTTCAGCATATAAGATTAATGAATAGTGCAAAATGACTACAAGCAATGAGACGACAAAAAGAGTCGATCACCCTGAGTAAAAGGTCATAACAAGTTGGGATATCGTTAGTGAGTGAAATGAATTGAAAATCTTAATAAAGTGGTTTTATGGAGAAAGATGTGATGATTCAGCGTATTAATACCGACGCGAGGTAAAAAAAGAAAAAAGAAGATGATTTGTCCTTGAGTGTGTCACCTATGCCAAGGTGTAGTAAGATGTGATACAAAGGGAATAGAGGGAGCTAAGTGTGACATCAAGTGGTTCTTATATACTTAGGGAAAAAATGAGAATAAGGCATTATAAGTGATTTTATGATTAGTATTAGAATCCGATATATGTGGTCTTGAAATTGGAAGGAAAGAGTTGAATACTTTGAAACTCATCACGGGTATAATTGAGGAAAAATGATATCTAAACCGAAAATTGATTGGAAATAGAGGAGTGTATAAGATAACAGTACCCCTACCTTTTTCAGTATCAAAAATTAATTTCAAGGATGAAATTTGTATTAGGAGGGGAAAATTGTAACATCCCATCACCGATAAGAAGGGTAAAATGGTAATTCGGGACGAGTTATGAATGTGTAAACTAGTCTCGACATGTTCATGCATAATATGGCCTCCATATATGCATAAATTGTAATTTTTGTATATGCACATGATTGTACATGCATTCATGACATTTCCCGATATTGTATTTATTGTGAAAAATGTGTTATTTGTGCTTGAAAAATGAATAGGAGTAGATTTTTGAGTGTTTTCCATTTTTGGGGGAATTTTAGGAATTTTTTTGAAATTTTTCGGGTAAAAGTTTCGAACCGGAAAAATTGACAAGTAACAGACTGATTTAGTTTCTGGTACCGAAAATGAATGCCCAATGGTACTGAAAATATAGATACATGATTTTAGGATTTATTTCTTTGAGCCATTGGAATTTGGAGATAAATTGGACTAGAAATTGAATTGAAAGGAGAAAGAACTTTAAGAGAGTGTAGGAAGAAGACAAGTGGCAAGTGACACATGTCACTTGCCTACTTAGTCTTAAATTTATGGTTATTTAAATAACCTAATGGTTGTAAGCTTCCACAAGATTCTAGAGTGAAAGAGTAAGAGGTGATTTTAAAGTGTTTTCTCCTTTCTCTTCCGTATGTGTTTCCTCCTCCTTCCATTTTCGTTGGTTCTCCACTTGTTTTAGCTAGAATTGCTACTCATCTTCACTACACAAAAGCCCCTCCTATGTTTTGTGCTTTCTCCACCTTGTTCACAAAGAAGATACAAACCTAAGCCTCAAGGAAGATGGTCGTGAGTGGTAGGAAAGGTTGGAAGAATTGTGAAACTTTGGCAAAATTGAAGATTTGAAGTTTGTTTTGGTAAGAATTAAGTTGTATGTTCTTTAATTAGTAGTTAGAAGCAATTATTGTGTTTATTAGTGCATTAATTTCATGAGGTTTGTGTGTTGATTGTATGGGCATAAGTCATGTTTATGTGAGGCTAAATGATGTTGGATATATGTAGTGTGTGAATTAGTGTGTGTGTTAAGTGTTAGAGTGGTTTTCATAATGTTAAATGATTGGTAATTAAAGTAAGAACATTTTGGATGTGTGCTGCCATTTTATGGTTAAGTGGTCAAGTGAAGATCTAGAGGAAATTGTGACTGGATTCCAGTCCGAAGGTGTCCGATGTATTTGGAGATTATGACATAGAAATGCTGTTGTCTGTGAATTTGGGAACTCTGTGTTTTAAATGTGATTAAATATGAGTATGATTTTAATGTGAAAAATTGTGAACTAATTGGTTGAATGTGATAATTGGGAATGATTGTGATGTTGATATGGTTTTATTTTGACCTATGCATTCCATGCATACAAGGCATGATCAGATAATAACAGTTGTGACCGGAGCAGCCACCGAGAGCTACAAGCTCAACATTTATATTTGGGCCTCGAGCCCCACAGTGATTCAGAGCCTCGGGCTCAACGATTAATGCGCCCATATTGGGATAGTTCAGAGCCTCAGGCTTAACGACTAATGCGCCCATATTAGGACAGTTCAGAGCCTCAGGCTCAACGATTAATGCGCCCATATTGGGACAATACAGGCGCTCGGTCACAACACCGTAATAAATAAAAAAAAGGTGTCACATACGTGTGTCATATGCATTTGATTTAATCATTTGGATTGAGTGAAAGGCAAAATGCCTTATGCTTCTGTAGTACCAATCATGTGGTATTTCTGCAAGTAAATTATGAAACAATTGTGTTATGCTTGCGTGTTGTATGAAATCAATTGGTTATGAATGACTAATCGAATGAAATGCATCAAATTGTTCGTACTCAAGTGAAATTGCGAAATGTGATCAGACATGCAACAATGAAAATATATGTTATGTGAATTGATGAGTTGCATAAATTGAGTGAACCATCAATGATGGTTACCTCACTGAGTTCGCAAAACTCACCCAAAATTTGCAATTATTTTTCAGGACCCAGAAGAATACCCCGTTAGGTAACGGGCCTATAGCAACCACATATGAGCGAGATAAGAGGTCGGGATCAGTTCGCGTCTGTAGTAGTGTCTGAGAATAATTGTGTCTTTCAAAGTTTTGTACAAATGATTAGGTACACCTGATTAGGTCATGTTGTAAAGTCAACAGACTGAAGGCCCCCGAGGCCATTGAATTATTTATGTAAATTGTTTTCCGCATAATATAAAAATTATGTGTATGTTTCAAAAAAAAATTATACTGAATTTTGACTGAGTGATGTAGCACGCCACCCTCACAGGACACGGACTCGGATATCACCATCGATGTCGGGTTCGGGTCACGCGGGAGTGGGGTGTTACAGACGAAGTCCCTTACCTAACAATCTCCCACTTGAAGACTGATTTCAATTTGTCTTCACACCTGGTTGATGCAGTAGCTCGTCTAAATTTTATTACTCTTGCAGGCCAACTGAAGTTGCCCACAACTTCAGTTTGTCGATTGTCACCACCTTGGTTAGCATGTCCGCAGGATTCTTGCTTCCAAGGATCTTCTCAAGTGTTAACACTTCATTTTCTAGCAAGGACCTGATGAAATGATAATGAACACCGATATGTTTGGTTCTGGAGTGGAATGCTGGATTCTTGGCCAGATGAATTGCACTTTGACTGTCACTTTATAGCACATTCTTTTCCTGCATGAAACCCAACTCTGATAGCAAATTCTAAAGTCAAATCATCTCTTTGCTAGCTTCGATTATTGCTATGTACTCAACTTTTGTAGTGGATAATGCATCAATCTTCTGAATCTACGATATCCAACTCACAGTTGTTGTACCTACAGTGAAAATGTAACCAGTGGTGCTCCTTTTTTTATCAACTTCACTTGCATAATCTGAGTCAACATAACCTTGTACTTTTATTTCTCCTTTGCTAAAGTACAATCATTTCTTGGTAGTGCCTCGAAGATATCTTGAAATCCACTTTACTGCTTCCTAGTGGACTTTTCCTAGATTTGCCATAAATCTGCTAACTGCTCCCACTGCATAGCCTATGTCTGGCCTTGTGCATACCATGGCATACATCAAGTTCCCAATAACAGAGGCATAAGGAATTTTTGCCATCAAGTCTCGCTCTTCATTTGTCTAAGGTGACTAATTTTGGGATAAATGAAAATGACTGGCAAGGGGAGTACTAATTGGTTTAGCATTCACCATATTAAATCGTTGCAAAATAAAATTAATGTATTCTGCTTGAGATAATTGTAATTTCCCTCTCTATCTATTTTTGGTGATCTGCATCTCAAGAATCTTCTTAGCTGGACCCAAATATTTCATATCAAATTCTTTTGACAATTATTTTTTCAAGTTTCTGATATCATCTATATTGTAACCCACTACTAACATGTCATCGACATAAAGTAGCAAAATGATATAACTAGACTGATGTCTCTTTATAAAACAACAATGGTCGACATTGCACTTCTGGAAGTCTTCCCTATGTATAAAGTTATCAAACTTTCTGTACCACTGCCTTGGGGCTTGTTTCAGACACTGCCTTGGGGCTTGTTTCAGACCGTAAAAGCTTTTCTTCATCTTACACATTAAATGCTCTTTTCCTTTCTCCAGGAAACCCTTTGGCTGGAGTATAAATATCTCCTCATCTAATTCTCCATGAAAAAATGTTGTCTTCACATCAAGCTGCTCAAGATGGAGATCTTGTCTTGCGATAATACTTAACACCATTATGATGGTATTAAGCTTCACCACCGGGGAGAAAATGTCGGTGCAGTCTATTCCTTCCTTCTGCTGGAACCCTTTGATTACTAACCGAGCTTTGTATCTTTTGGAGCCATCAAACTCCTCTTTGACCCGATATACCCATTTGTTGTGGAGAGCCTTCCTTCCATTTGGTAACTTTGTTAGTTCCCAAGTCTGATTAGAGATTAAAGATCTCATCTCATCTTACATTGCAAGCTCCCACTTGCTGGCATCTTCTGTTTGGCATGTCTGTTTATAAGACTCAGGCTCGCCTCCATCAGTTAACAATAGATAATCTGAGAATCTCCTATTTGGCATATGAGGTCGAGAAGACCTTCTCAACTCAGGAACGGGAGAGGTGGGCTGTGGTGATTCAAGTTGAGCTTCTTCTTCAACAGTTTCCTCTGATTGAGGATTTACTTCCATTTGCCTCACTAGAAAATTTGGGATATTGCTGATATCAACCAATACAGGGTCTCTCTGAGGGACTTTCTCCGATGTATGTCGGTCTTTATACATCAGTTTTTCATTAAAGACCACATCTCACATATCTACAGTAACATTACAAGTTCCATGGTATGCTGACTATGTGAATTATCTTATTTCAGGAGTCTTGCCATCTGAATTTACTTTCCAACAGAAGAAGAAGTTCTTTTCGGAGCTCAAGCATTATATATGGGAGGACCCCTTTCTTTTCAAACGTTGTGGTGATGGGGTGATCCAAAGATGCTTATCAAGTGAAGAAGTAGGAGCTGTTCTGAATCACTGCCATGCATCCCCTTATGGAGGCCATTTCAGTTCTGAAAAGATGACAACAAAGGTTCTCTAAGCAGGATTCCATTGGCATACACTTTTTAAGGATGCAATAAGTTTTGTACAAGCATGTGACAAATGCCAGAGAGTTGGAAATATTTCTCGAAAACATGAGATGCCCCTTAAAGGAATTTTGGAGGTTGAACTTTTTGACGTTTGGGGGATAGATTTCATAGGGCCACTACCGTCTTCTCTTGGCAATAAATATATTCTTATAGGGGTTGACTATGTCTCTAAATGGGTGGAAGCAATCGCTGCTCCAACCTATGATGCGAAGGTGGTCATTAGATTCCTCAAGAGAAATTTTTCACCAGGTTTGGCACTCCTCGGACAATTATCAATGATAGGGGAAGTCACTTTATCAACAGCTCATTTGCCAACATTTTGAAGAAATATGGGGTATACCATAAGTTAGCATTGGCCTACCACCCTCAATCTAATGGGCAAGCCAAAATTTCAAATAGGGAGATTAAGAACATCTTGGAGAAAATGGTTAACACTTCAAGAAAAGATTGATCTTCAAGGTTAGATGATGCTCTTTGGGCCTATAGAACAACGTACAAGACTCCAATTAGGACTACTCCATTCAGACTAATATATGGGAAGTCATACCATCTTCCTGTCGGGCTAGAAAACAAAGCATACTAGGTTGTTCAAAAGCTTAATTTGGACTTCAAGGCAGCTAGAGAAAGGCGTTTGCTTCAATTGAATGAGTTGAAGGAGCTTCGTTTGATTGCTTATGAAAATGTCCAAATCTACAAGGAAAGAACTAAGAGATTGCATGATCAACATATTATCCAGAGAGAGTTCAAAGAAAGAGACTTGGTCTTTCTATTTAATTCACGACTCAAGCTATTTCCCAGAAAGTTGAACTCAAGGTGGTCGGGGCCGTTCAAAATTGTTAAGGTTTACACTTATTGTTCGGTAGAAGTTGAGGATCCCAAAATTGGAGTATTTAAGGTTAATGGGTAGAAGTTAAAGCCTTATGTGGCTAGACTTCCAATAGAAAAATGGGTCACTCAATCCCTCTTTAACCTTGACCCTTGATCAACCATTTGGCCAAGTCAAGCTAAGGACTTTAAATTAGCACTTCTTGGGAGGTAACCCAAGTTTCAAACCTTAATTGTTTTCATTTATTTATTTTTTCCCCACAATTAACGTTCCGCTTTGTTTTAATTGCAAGAAATTGGACCTTACAAGCAAATTTTGATGGGAGGAACTACATTTATGAAGGAAATGATCCAAGCTCATTACAGAGAAGTTCTTTGTGCCTCTTATTCATGACTTAGCATAATATTGAATTTTGCAGCTTTTTGTGTTTGAGTATGATCTACAGCATTCCTTAATTTTGGGTATACATCATCTTGCATAGCCTATGCATGCAGCTGATTGTTGACTATCTTTTCATCCTTAACTATACATATACATGCTTACTTAACTACTTCAAATTGTACCTACGCACCTTGACATTGAGGACAATGTCCTATCTTAGTTTGGGGGTGAGCATCAATTTTGCAAAAAAATAAATAAATAAAGGTTTTGATTCTGGCCTCACTTTTGGGAAATTGATAATTGCTTGGAACCTGATTTGGTTTACCTTTAGAAGGTTTGCGGATAGATTGCTTCGGATTAGTGCTCGATTTTTAATTGTTTAATCCTACTCATATTCTTTGATTTGAGTCTTCATATCCATTTTATTTGAGTTTTGATTATCCATTAAATTCTTAGGTAAGTTGGAGCCTAGTGAGGTCTTGTCAATCCTAGAACAAATTCTCTATGCCTATTGAGGAGAAATGTGAGCACAAATTTAATAAGGAAGTGATTAAGGTAATTTTCTTTGAATTATGAACCACAATCCAATTTTGGCTTAAAATAACCCTATATTCTCTTTGGAACCAAGTTGAGCCTAAGTAAAGTCCCTATTTCTTTGACACGCTTATTTAACCAAGCCATAAGCCAAGCATTTCCTACCTTTCATGTGGAAATAATTATTTAGGAGTAGGATATGTGGGGGATTGAAAAAAATGAGAAAAAGACGAATACAAAAAAAGAAAAAAACGAAAAAAGAAAACAAGGAACAAACAAGTGAGGATTTTGCAGGTTATTGCCCCTAGTATACAAAAACTGAGTTTGGAGGAGAGTCAATTATTTGGAACTTGGGAATTCATTGATTTTGAGTTAATCCTTGTGATTGTTATCGTTTTCAATAACATGTTGTAATGTTTGAGTTTTGTCATTCTATATCAACATCACCACATATACTCCTTCTCGTGACATAATGATGTTGTGGTGTTGGTAAGATAGTCCCAATGTTCTTATAGTCCTCAAGAAAAAAAAGGGGCTTTCTTCCTTGTTTCCACGATTTTTACTTGCTCTAAAAAAAGAAAAAAAAAGAAATCCCTTACACTTTCCTATTTCTTGAATAATTGTTTCCAGTTCATTTGAGCTTTTATTTTCCTTTTCTTTGGTCTAATCTAATTTTAAACTCCAACAACCCCATTACAAGCCTAATAAGGCCTTTTGATCTTTTGAAAATGAGTGCTAAAAATTAGTGGAGATGGGATGGAGAAGTTTTGCCTAAGGGATTGGTTAATTTGATAATACCTTTAGAGTCTCTTGGGTTGTAAATTGCCTTTGAGTTTATTTGGCTTTTTTCTATTCTTGTGAGTTGGTTAGTTTCTAATTAAACTTGAATTAAGGAGTCTGTGTTTGAGCAAGCATTGGTATCCTTGCACTATGAGGGTGGGTATGGTTTGATAAGTGGCTAAAGGTAAATTTTAATTAGTTACTGCAATTCTAAAATTCCAATTGTTGAGTGCTCCTTAACTTGTTTTGAACGGTTTTCTTAATTTTGCTTAGGGACAAGCAAAAGTTTGAGTTTGGGGGCATTTGCTTGATGCATTTTCTCATTAGAATGAATAACATTTTTCCCTTACTTTATGGATTAATCATTAGGTTTTATGCATATTTTCCTGATAAATTGTTTAGTTTACCTGAATTTGCATTTATAATTGTTCCTATTTAATTTGTAGGAAAGGCACTTGATTTTAGTTGTAAAGACCACAACAACAATTAAATGGAGGAAGGAGAGTCCAGGGTAAAACGACGCAGTAGAGAGGGCTGAAACAATCCTAGCTGAACAGTCCAAAACGTAGTCGGTGTGTGTGCTAGGTTTTAATTGAATGGATGAGCTTAATTGTCACATCACATAATAACATAATGGACATCTGGTGTGTGTGAACAGTAGGAGAGACCCACCACGCTGCCAAACCACAAAAAGGAAACGAAAATCACGCAAGCTCCAGGAGAAAAAAAAAACGCACCAAAGACTTACATTGGAGGTGATAGCTACAAGGGAGCACTGCAGCAACGCACGCTAACTCACCAAGGCAGCCAAAAAAAAAGCATGCAAGGGAGATCCACCACCAGGAACGAGACACAACACAGCTAGGAGACAAACGTGAGCTGAGATGCAAACAACAGAGAGAGGGGGAATTCAAAAACTTATTCATTATTTGATTTATTATTTGATTTCTCCTAATGTTGGTTGTTGAGGTTGTTGACTTTAATGCTTGTGGTTTTCATTCTACTATGATTGAGTAGCTTCCTCAAAGCTTCAAAGTTGGGCTGAAGTTTTAGTTAATTTTTATAGATTAAATCTTGGTTGATTTATAAGTATGGATTTTTGGTTTTGATTTCTCTGATTTGAGATTAATTTTTCTAGTATTGTGCTTGGCCAACCATTACTTGACGTTAGTTGTTAATTGAAGAACCGATAGGCAAAAATTGATAACGGAACTCCAAACAGGGAACTTGTAAATTTCAGATTTAGACATAAACTAAATTTATGAGAGAAAACCAGGTTAGCAAAGATCTTAATGGGTTATGCTTGATTGCTAGGCTACGATAGTAGGCTAGAATTATTGCGTAATACTCCTTTGATACCTTGAAAAAGGATCTAAGAAACTCTAGGTTCAACCGTCTATCAACCAAAATTTGCCTCATAAATTGATCCAGGTAAAATCTATAAAAAAACGCTAAAAGTGGAACCATCCTTGAAGCTTACCACATTCCATTCGGAGTAACCCTTAGAGATATTTGCATTTTTGTTTAGCATTGATTTTGTTATTTTTGTTAGTTAATTTTTTTTAATTTAATTCCCCAATCCTACACATCTGCTTAGTCCAATTAATTGAGTGATACAAGCCTGATACTTACACAATTACTCCCTGTGGGACGTTATTATACTATACTACTTGAGACCCGTGAACTTGCGGAATCACATCACGAACCCCACAAAAGCACTAGATGTGGGCCCCACATACAAAGTCAGGACATGGACCCCACCAGCAAAGCTGAACTCCGTTTACAAAACTGATGTAGTATGCCCCACAAAACAAATTGGCCCTGCAAGATAAACCTGAAGCGATGAGCCCCGCAAGATAAATCCAAAGTAGTGGGTCTCACAAGATAAAATTGAGACAGCGAGTCCCATAAGATAAATCTGAGGCAGTGGGCCCCATAAGATAAATCGAGGCAATGGGCCCCTTTTAGACTCACAATAAAAAAATCTAAGTTACTTTCTAATGTGGAGGGTCCAACTTAGTGGCAACCACAGAGCATATGGTAAGTTAGACCAACAAGAGAAGCTCTTATACCAGTTTGTTAAGGTAAAATGTCCTCGAATCGGATACCGATTGAATTTAATAGCCTAAAAATAGTAACGAAAATAAAGATAGACAAAATAAATGGGACATAACACAAAAATTTACATGGTTCGGTCAATGTAACCTACGTCTACGACCGGAGGCAATTAGAGATATTTCACTATGAGAAAATAACAAGAGATTACAAAGTGTCACTCTAAAATTTTCTCTCTACCCAGTGAATCCCAAATGTAGTTAGTACAATTACAGAGCTCTTAAAAGTGTTTCCCACACTCTTTCTCTCTTCTATTTTCGGTGCTCAAAGGATGCAGAGGATGCATCTATTTATAATGCTAGCACATAAATCTTAGTCAAGAAAATAGGCTATCCATATGGCTTATTTTCAAGCACACCTATGTGTAGCTCACAAGACTTACCGAAATTTGATCACAATTTTCAACTAGCAATATTTGACCTTCTTTGTATTCATGAATGGTGAGTTAAGTGAATAGACTTCCAGCCACCAAGAATCACATGCCACTTTTGAATAATTCAAGATAACCTTTTAACAGTTTTCTTGTAGGCCTCCTATCTAGAGATAATGATTCCATAATCAATATTCATCCCGGCGTTGGAATACTCTAGGTAACTCCATTCTTAAGTTGTTTTTGATTATCTTTACTGTTGTGCTAATTGAGCAGCTAGAATTTTCATTGCTTTCTTGATTGCTCTACTGTGTGAGAGAAAATTATAAACCCCGAAAGTCTATACTGATTATCTCCTCCAATTCCTTTGAAATGCAATAGGTGCTTGTATCTAAGGATTGTTGTGAGTAGAGAATTTGATTGCATTTCTACTGTGGATAGGTTAACTAGTTCATAGGATCTAAACTAGCTATCTCTATATGTTATACTCTCCAGGCTATAGCTATTCTCCTACTACAATGGAGATTTAACTAATTAAGTATCAGTTTCTCTCTTATGCTAGCAGTGGTGAGATCTAATAGAGAGTTTATTGAAGTAGATTTGTCCTTAAACCTTCTTCTGTTCCTTTCTTTCCAGATATAACATGAAAACAAGTAGCCACAAGGAGTAAGACAATGGCCCTATCAAATTTTGAGTAGTTCAATTTAGGAATTTCCTTAATGATCTCTGTGAGTCTGTTGTAGTTAAGATCAGGGGCACATAATCTGGAGATTGTTGCCCATATTTTTCTAGAGAAATTGCAGCCAAAGAAGAGGTGGTCCCTGGTTTCATTCTCTAGGTTACATAGAATACATAACTTAAAGGATGATAAGAATTTCAATCTATCCAAGGTATGTAGCCTATCTCACATTGCTAGCCAGAGTTGAAAGCCATCATTAGATCTAAGAACCTTATTACAGATCACCTTGTGCCATCCTACCCAAATTATAAGTCTTTCCCTCACTTTTTTGACCTCTTTAATCATAATCTTCGAAATAGTGATACCTTTCTAGAAGTATCTATCTCCCTCCCCAATGACTTGTGAGAAGAGGAATATTCAGAATGCATAATTTAATCGAAGACCCTCAAACACAATCTTAGATTGCATTTCAAGTATGACCTTATTTCTAGATTAATTAATTCTATTTTATAAATTTCATTTATAAACTAATATTTGCTTAACATATATTTTAGTTATTAAAACTATTATTAATACTTACAATTAAGAATTGATTTTGTTAAAAAATTATTTCATGAATAACTGTGTCAATTTTTTAAATATGTATTTGAAAGATATTATATATTTAAATATATTTATCAAGTAATGATCAAATCTAAAAATATTTCTATTTCTATAAAGTCAATTATAAATTAAATTTTAAATAAATTACAATATTCGTAATTATTGTTAATGATTGATGTTAAAGAAAATTAATTTTTTCATTTTCATATATTATAAAACGGGATAAATTAAAACCAAAAGTAGAATTTAAAGATAAATATATATTTTACTAAATTTTAAAATAAACTAAAATTTAAAATATTATACAACTAAACGTGCCCTCGTTCACCCTTTTAAATTCTCCTCTCAACTTGCTTTAACCGAATGGGAAAAGGAAAAGTACTATCTATTTAATGTTATAAAGCAAAGTTATGAATACTGCATCTGCTTGGTACGGATTAAGTTCGAATGGAACTGCATGCATTCTATTAGATTTCGCATCTTATTCAGTAATTTTTAAATTTATGCAATAGTCCTTAAAATTTTTAAAAATTGCAAAATAGTCCATATTGATATGTTGTACAATTGTATTATATACTTTACTAGTTTATCGCTTACATCAACCATGTTTTCAAAAATCTTAATAATAAATAATAATGACAATTAATATGAAATAAGTCAATAACAATAATTTTAAATATTTTACATATAAATAATAACTACAATTAATATAAACCAAGACAATCATCATCATACAAGCATCAAATTAAGAATAATACAAAGTATTTAAAATATTATAATAATATAATTTCATCCACTACAACAAAATGACATACAAAGTGACAAGTGATAAGTGTTATTAAATATGAATGGTAACACTAATGAGTATGCTATGATAGCCCATGTTACTAAAGATATGATGTTGTAGTAATGAGCTTTGCCATGTTATTGTCAAGTTTAATATGACATTTATTGATAGCTATAAATGATTTTATATTATATTTTATTAATTTTATTAATTAACTATTTGTAACATTTTACACTATTATATATTAACTTTTGCAACATCATTAACATGTAGTAGATATGAATTTTGTAACATTTTAAAATGTTATAGATAAGTTTTCCATAATATTGATAGAATGTTATTGTTGAGTTTATTATAGCATTTATTGATAGCTACAAATGATTTTATATTATATTTTATAAATGTTATTAATTAACCATTTGTAACATTTTTGAACTGTTATATATTAACTTTTGAAACATCATTAACATGTAGTAGATATGAATTTTGTAACTTTTAAAAATGTTATAGATAAGTTTTCCATGTCATTGATAAAATGATGTTGTTGAGTTTATTATAGCATTTATTAACACTACAAATGATTTTATATTATATTTTATAAATGTTATTAATTAGCTATTTGTAACATTTTGAACTGTTATCTATTAACTTTTGCAACATCATTAACATGTAGTATATATGAATTTTGTAACATTTTGAAAATGTTATAGATAAGTTTTCATGACATTGATATAGTGTTATTGTTGAGTTTATTATAGCATTTATTGATAGCCACAAACGATTTTATATTCTATTTTTAAATGTTATTAATTAGCTATTTGTAACATTTTGAACTGTTATATATTAACTTTTGCAACATCATTAACATGTAATAAATATGAATTTTGTAACATTTTAAAATGTTATAGATAAGTTTTCCATGACATTGATAGAATGTCGTTGTTAAGTTTATTATAGCATTTATTGATAGCTACAAATGATTTTATAATATATTTTATAAATGTTATTAATTAGCTATTTGTAACATTTTTGAATTGTTATATATTAACTTTAAAATATTATAAAAGAATTTTTACAACATTATTAAAGTGCTATTGTTGAGCCTATTATGATATTTATTAATAACAAACAATTGATTTTATGTTACATTTTATAAACCATATAAATTGTTAACCATGACATTCATAAACTGTTATAAATTATTATTTTTACATCTGCCAAATGTTGTGGATATGATTTTCGTAACACTTTTAAAATGCTCTAGATTATTGTTTAATAACAATATTAAAAAATATGTTATTATTGAATTTATGATAACATTTGTTGATGCTATTATAATAGTGTTACTAATATACTGCAGCAGATTCCCAGATGTAAAGAGCTCAATAATCATGTTAACTGTTTTCTTCTTCTCATCCATCGACGAGTTATACAACTTGATGATGTTTTCATGCTTCAATGACCTTAGCAAGTTAACTTTAGAGTATAGCTTCTCCAAATCTTCTGTGGTTTTCAAGACATCATCGATGCTCACTTGGTTCCATGCAACTTCTATGCCATCTACTTCATCAAATAATGCTTTGTAACTACAAAAAGATAACAAGTAAACAATTAGATTTATAGTGAAAACAATAATCTTCCTCTAATCATATGGCTTGCTTGGAAGTACAAGTCATTAAGGAAGTTTATAAACTAAAAAGGGCAATGTGTGAGAACTGTACACCGTCTTGAAGGCACCTTTGCCCAACAACTCATGATACTATATTATCATTATCATCTTCATTACCCTCTTCAACTTCGACTTGTAATGAGAGAACAGAATCTCTAATACATGATAAAAAGATCCCTCGTTCTCCTAAAAAGATCCTCTATTGGCATTACAAGTTGAATACGGAAACTATAAAAATCTTGACCAAGGCAAAACGTCCGCCCAATTTGTTCAAATTGAGGCACATTCTCAAACACATGCCAAAAAATAAGGCATCAGCAAGCCACCTTAATCTGGGTTTCAAAATACAAGCAAAGCAAAAACATAATACCAAAAATACAAGCGAGAAAGATGAAGAAAAACCAACAAACAACTTGCAACCGAGGCACATAAAGTCCCAAACATTTTTTCCCTCTTCGCCCAAATAGCATAAATTTGATAAGTCATTCTATCTGGGCATATTCAGAAACACCCAAGAAGGAAAACAAAAAAAAAACATAAAACGAACAATCATTAGTAACCAACCATCACTGAAAGTTTCAAACTTTCCTCAAAACTCGAACTTACAACCCAAAAAGAGTTGATGATGAAGAAGCAATCAAGTAGAAGTTAAACCTGAAATAAAAATATTACAGTTACATTACATATATACAATTTAAAATAAACATCAAATACAAGTAAAATTAAAAGAAGAGGAAAATAAAACTTGAAATTCAATCACAATGGGAGGATACCCGCTAGAATCAGCATTGACCCAAAGATCATTTAGTACAAAATTCTCATCATTGAAAGGAGCTTCATCATCATTATCATTCAAATTTAATGCACCAAATGACATGTCAATACTTTCCTATCCAAGATTATCTTCCAAATTCAAATCATTCACATCAACCAAATTGGGTTCTTCAGAAACCCAATCCACCAAAACATCAATATTATCAATGGTAATTGGATCATTTGAACTACTTATGCTATTCAGACTCCTAGTAAACAATTAACTTTAATTATTAGAAAATTATAAGAAATTATATTGAAATTAATAATGATAATAATAAAAATAACATACCTTCCCCAAAGCTTTAAATTGTAACGAACATAAACTAAATCATTCAACCTCTTATGCTCCAATCTATTCCTTTTCTTTGAGTGGATAAATTCAAATGTGCTCCAATTTCGTTCACACCTAATTGCACTCACACATTGACTTAAAATCTGAATCGCAAATCTTTTCAATTCTAGAACATAATTTTCTAATTGATCCCACCAAGAAACTGAAAGTTATAAGATAAAAAAAGTAATGTTATAAACAAAATAAAGTGATAATTAATTTTCAACAAATAAGAAATACGAAATAAGTAATATCTGGATAAAGTTTTCCTCTTTGTCGAATAGCAATTGACATTCCAAAATCCCCATAAGACCACTTATAAAGCTCTAGTTGTGAGTTTAAAAGATCTTGCATTGCGTCATGAGAAACAGTTATTGTAATTGTGAAAAGCATTCATCTACTAACTTCAGCTTGCTTTGCAAGATCCAGTCTAAAATACACACTAGGATTCAAGAATGCCCCAGCTAAAAACAATGGAGAAGATTAACCTTAATTGCTTCCTTCGCTCTCTCTAAAGCATAAAAAATGTAACTCATTGTTGGCTTTTCTTCACCATCAGCCAACCGAAGCAACCTCACCAAAGACTCACAAACTTGGATAACAAATTGACATTGCGAACAAAATTTTCTGTCTTCCAGTATAATACTACAAACCTCTATTCCAGTATTAGACCTAACATGCTGTGATGCAACCCACTTATCACTTGTAAATATTTTCCTTAACTCCTTCTTCATCAAAACAAAAGACTGAAGTGATATGAAATTTTTTGCAAATCTTGTCACAGTAAGGCAACACAAATTCCTACCATTTGTAAAGTCACTTCTCATCAAATTCAAAACCTATGCACGATTATAAATGAATTTTGTCACTTTTTTAACCTTTTGCATAGTCTCATCAATAACAGAAAAATATCTAAGATCTCTTGTATTCTCTAGCATTAAGTCAATGCAATGTGTAACACAAGGAGTCCAAAAAAAATAAATTTTACAATCTTTTCATTACCGCTTTATAAGCGGAATCATTGTCAGTAATAAACTGAACAATGTTTCCTGGCCCTCCTTTATTCACAACTTCACCAAATATCCCAAACAAAGTCTCAGCATTTCTAATAAGGCTAGATGCATCAATAGATTTCAAAAACATAGAGCTATTTGAAGAATAAACCAAAAAATTTATAATAGACTCTTGTCTCCTATTTGTCCAACCATCACACATAATTGAACAACCATAGGTAGCCCAACTCACTCTTCTTTCAGCCAAATAAGTTTTAATTTCAAAAATAGCACAACTCAAAAGTTTACCTCTTAAGTCATCAATCGATGGCCCTTTGTATCCTAGACCATAAGAGGCTATTGCATCCATCATAGGTTGATAATAGTAAGACTGAGAAGTATTGAATCACGAACTTGTATCATACCACCATCTGGCTACTGTCATATCGACATTGTGAGCCGCATCTCTTAATTGCATTGCACTACGAATTGAAGGTTGAGCTCCAGGAGTTGTTCGTGGTGCAAAGAAACTAGTCACCTGCCTTCTTCTCTTCCTCACATCAGATTTGTTAGGATCCTGAGGCTGAGATAGAACACTACCAGTACCACTACAACTACTACTTCCACCTTCAACATTTCCATAATCACCACGAAAACCAGGAAACGAACTTCCACTACCAATTTCAAAATCCAGTCTTACCCTTCTATCTTTCTCAAATTGATGTTCATCAAGTAATGTTTTCATCTGTCACTTCACATCATGAATTACTTTTTTACACGCTTCCGCGTCTTCTTTAACTCCAACTAAATGCCTTTTCAATCGGGTGATCCTCCACCTTTCAAATACTTGTTACAAAACAAGCAAATGGCATGATTCTTTTGATCGAGAACCGCACCAGCGTGAGCCCAAGCTAGATCACTGTATCTTCCTGAACTAAGTTGATCGGGAGTATTTGAACTTCCTTCCATTTATCTGTACACAAAAATAAATAACACATAATTTCAGTACACAGTGACAATATGCATATCCATCTTTTATAATATAACTCATTCTATAATAGTCATTCCATTTACAACAATTTTTAATTCCAACAATCACAATCATAATTCCATTTCCATTTACAATACAACAATTCTAAATTACAACAATCACAAAATAATCATAATTTTATTTCCATTTCCTTTCATTTACATTCCCATCCATTTACAACTATTCCCAATTCCAACAATCACAAAACAACCATAATTCTATTTCCATTTCCATTCCAACAATAACCAACAATTTACAATCCCAACAATCACAAAATAATCATAATTCTATTTCCATTTACAACAATTTACAACAATCACAAAAAACTTTCATAATTTTATTTTCATTTCTTCAATTTACAACAATTCTCAACTCCAACAATCTCAAAACAATCATAATTCCACTTCCATTTCCATTCATAAAATCAATTTAATTTTCAACAATTTTAAATTCCATTTCCAACAATTTCAATTCAAAGTTTGAAAAATAGTGATCAAGTTGAAGGGTATGATACGATTTACATAATTGGCAAATAATGTATGACATATCTTATACAATTGTTCGTATACATATATTCATAACGCAATCATTAAGTTCAAAGATTTATTCATAACATGGGATCAAGTTGAATGATATAAATTTTTGAAATTTTTCCCTTTAAAACCTTTGATCTTCTTTTCATTTTAACAAACCATAACATTATATTCACCATTTCATATTTCATTCTTAAATATATATGTTGCTTTTACAATTTTAATTGACATTAATAAATGTAAGTATAAATAATTAAAATTTACAACTACAAGTCTACAACATATTCACAATTTAACAATAAACATTCAATACATCACTTCTTTATGCTCAAACAAATTTTTTCCTAAATGAATAAATTCAATACCAAATATTAAAATAAATAAAATTTCACAAATATTAACAATATATCAAATATCAATTAATGATTTAAGTTACTTTCTAATGTGGAGGGTCCACCTTAGTGGCAACCACAGAGCATATGGTAAGTTAGACCAACAAGAGAAGCTTTTATACCAGTTTGTTAAGGTAAAATGCCCTCGGATCGGATACCGATTGAATTTAATAGCCTAAAAATAGTAACGAAAATAAAGATAGACAAAATAAATGGGACATAACACAAAGATTTACATGGTTCGGTCAATGTAACCTATGTCTACGGCCAGAGGCAATTAGAGATATTTCACTATGAGAAAATAACAAGAGATTACAAAGTGTCACTCTAAAATTTTCTCTCTACCCAGTGAATCCCAAATGTAGCTAGTACAATTACAGAGCTCTTAAAAGTGTTTCCTACACTCTTTCTCTCTTCTATTTTCTGTGCTCAAAGGATACAGAGGATGCATCTATTTATAATGCTAGCACATAAATCTTAGTCAAGAAAATAGGCTATCCATATGGCTTATTTTCAAGCACACCTATGTGTAGCTCACAAGACTTACCGAAATTTGATCACAATTTTCAACTAGCAATATTTGACCTTCTTTGTATTCATGAATGGTGAGCTACGTGAATAGACTTCCAGCCACCAAGAATCACATGCCACTTTTGAATAATTCAAGATAACCTTTTAACAGTTTTCTTGTAGGCCTCCTATCTAGAGATAATGATTCCATAATCAATATTCATCCCGCTTGGAATACTCTAGGTAACTCCATTCTTAAGTTGTTTTTGATTATCTTTATTGTTGTGCTAATTGAGCAGCTAGAATTTTCATTGCTTTCTTGATTGCTCTCACTGTGAGAGAAAATTATAAACCCCAAAGTCTATATCGATTATCTCCTCCAATTCCTTTGAAATGCAATAGGTGCTTGTATTCAAGGATTGTTGTGAGTAGAGAATTTGATTGCATTTCTCTCGTGGATAGGTTAACTAGTTCATAGGATCTAAACTAGCTATCTCTATATGTTATACTCTCCAGCTATAGCTATTCTCCTACTACAATGGAGATTTAACTAATTAAGTATCGCTTCTCTCTTATGCTAGCAAGTGGTGAGATCTAATAGAGTTTATTGAAGTAGATTTGTACTTAAACCTTCTTCTGTTCCTTTCTTTCCAGATATAACATGAAAACAAGTAGCCACAAGGAGTAAGACAATGGCCCTATCAAATTTTGAGTAGTTCAATTTAGGAATTTCCTTAATGATCTCTGTGAGTCTGTTGTAGTTGAGATCAGGGGCACATAGTCTGGAGATTGTTGCCCATATTTTTCTAAAGAAATTGCAGCCAAAGAAGAGGTGGTCCCTGGTTTCATTCTCTAGGTTACATAGAATACATAGCTTAAAGGATGATAAGAATTTCAATCTATCCAAGGTATGTAGCCTATCTCACATTGCTAGCCAGAGCTGAAAGCCATCATTAGATCTAAGAACCTTATTACAGATCACCTTGTCCCATCCTACCCAAATTATAAGTCTTTCCCTCAATTTTTTGACCTCTTTAATCATAATCTTCAAAATAGTGATACCTTTCTAGAAGTATCTATCTCCCTCCCCAATGACTTGTGAGAAGAGGAATATTCAGAATGCATAATTTAATCGAAGACCCTCAAACACAATCTTAGATTGCATTTCAAGTATGACCTTATTTCTAGATTAAGCAATTCTATTTTATAAATTTCATTTATAAACTAATATTTGCTTAACATATATTTTAGTTATTAAAACTATTATTAATACTTACAATTAAGAATTGATTTTGTTAAAAATTATTTCATGAATAATCGTGTCAATTTTTAAATATGTATTTGAAAGATATTATATATTTAAATATATTTATCAAGTAATGATCAAATCTAAAAATATTTCTATTTCTATAAAGTCAATTATAAATTAAATTTTAAATAAATTACAATATTCGTAATTATTGTTAATGATTGATGTTAAAGAAAATTAATTTTTTCATTTTCATATATTATAAAACGGGATAAATTAAAACCAAAAGTAGAATTTAAAGATAAATATATATTTTACTAAATTTTAAAATAAACTAAAATTTAAAATATTATACAACTAAACGTGCCCTCGTTCACCCTTTTAAATTCTCCTCTCAACTTGCTTTAACTGAATGGGAAAAGGAAAAGTACTATCTATTTAATGTTATAAAGCAAAGTTATGAATACCGTACCGGGCTTGGTACCGGATTAAGTTCGAATGGAACTGCATCTTGCATTCTAAATGATTATCGGCATCGCTTTCAGTAATTTTTAAATTTATGCAATAGTTCCTAAAATTTTTAAAAATTGCAAAATAGTCCATATTGATATGTTGTACAATTATACTTTATACTTTACTAGTTTACTGTTTACATCAACCATGTTTTCAAAAATCTTAATAATAAATAATAATGACAATTAATATGAAATAAGTCAATAACAATAATTTTTAAATATTTTACATATAAATAATAACTACAATTAATATAAACCAAGACAATCATCATCATACACGCATCAAATTAAGAATAATACAAAGTATTTAAAATATTATAATAATATAATTTCATCCACTACAACAAAATGACATACAATAGAATGTGATAAGTGTTATTAAATATGAATGGTAACACTAGTGAGTATGCTATGATAGCCCATGCTACTAAAGATATGATGTTGTAGTAACAGTTTTGCCATGTTATTGTCAAGTTTAATATGACATTTATTGATAGCTATAAATGATTTTATATTATATTTTATAAATTTTATTAATTAACTATTTGTAACATTTTACACTGTTATATATTAACTTTTGCAACATCATTAACATGTAGTAGATATGAATTTTGTAACATTTTAAAATGTTATAGATAAGTTTTCCATAACATTGATAGAATGTTATTGTTGAGTTTATTATAGCATTTATTGATAGCTACAAATGATTTTATATTATATTTTATAAATGTTATTAATTAACCATTTGTAACATTTTGAACTGTTATATATTAACTTTTGAAACATCATTAACATGTAGTAGATATGAATTTTGTAACTTTTAAAAATGTTATAGATAAGTTTTCCATGTCATTGATAAAATGTCATTGTTGAGTTTATTATAGCATTTATTAACACTACAAATGATTTTATATTATATTTTATAAATGTTATTAATTAGCTATTTGTAACATTTTGAACTCATTATCTATTAACTTTTGCAACATCATTAACATGTAGTATATATGAATTTTGTAACATTTTAAAATGTTATAGATAAGTTTTTCATGACATTGATATAGTGTTATTGTTGAGTTTATTAGAGCATTTATTGATAGCCACAAACGATTTTATATTATATTTTTAAATGTTATTAATTAGCTATTTGTAACATTTTGAACTGTTATATATTAACTTTTGCAACATCATTAACATGTAATAAATATGAATTTTGTAACATTTTAAAATGTTATAGATAAGTTTTCCATGACATTGATAGAATGTTGTTGTTGAGTTTATTATAGCATTTATTGATAGCTACAAATGATTTTATAATATATTTTATAAATGTTATTAATTAGCTATTTGTAACATTTTTGAATTGTTATATATTAACTTTAAAATATTATAAAAGAATTTTTACAACATTATTAAAGTGCTATTGTTGAGCCTATTATGATATTTATTAATAACAAACAATTGATTTTATGTTACATTTTATAAACCATATAAATTAGTTAACCATGACATTCATAAACTGTTATAAATTATTATTTTACATCTGCCAAATGTTGTGGATATGATTTTCGTAACACTTTTAAAATGCTCTAGATTATTGTTTAATAACAATATTAAAAATATGTTATTATTGAATTTATGATAACATTTGTTGATGCTATTATAATAGTGTTACTAATATACTGCAGTAGATTCCCAGATGTAAAGAGCTCAATAATCATGTTAACTGTTTTCTTCTTCTCATCCATCGACGAGTTATACAATTTGATGATGTTTTCATGCTTCAATGACCTTAGCAAGTTAACTTTAGAGTATAGCTTCTCCAAATCTTCGTGGTTTTAAGACATCATCGATGCTCACTTGGTTCCATGCAACTTCTATGCCATCTACTTCATCAAATAATGCTTTGTAACTACAAAAAGATAACAAGTAAACAATTAGATTTATAGTGAAAACAATAATCTTCCTCCAATCATATGGCTTGCTTGGAAGTACAAGTCATTAAGGAAGTTTATAAACTAAAAAGGGCAATGTGTGAGAACTGTACACCGTCTTGAAGGCACCTTTGCCCAACAACTCATGATACTATATTATCATTATCATCTTCATTACCCTCTTCAACTTCGACTTGTAATGAGAGAACAGAATCTCTAATACATGATAAAAAGATCCCTCGTTCTCTTAAAAAGATCCTCTATTGGCATTACAAGTTGAATACTGAAACTATAAAATCTTGACCAAGGCAAACGTCCACCAATTTGTTCAAATTGAGGCACATTCTCAAACACATGCCAAAAATAAGGCATCAAGAAGCCACCTTAAGTGGGTTTCAAAATACAAGCAAAGCAAAAACATAATACCAAAAATGCAAGCGAGAAAGATGAAGAAAAACCAACAAACAACTTGCAACCGAGGCACATAAAGTCCCAAACATTTTTTTCCCTCTTCGCCCAAATAGCATAAATTTGATAAGTCATTCTATCTGGGCATATTCAGAAACACCCAAGAAGGAAAACAAAAAAAAACATAAAACGAACAATCATTAGTAACCAACCATCACTGAAAGTTTCAAACTTTTCTCAAAACTCGAACTTACAACCCAAAAAGAGTTGATGATGAAGAAGCAATCAAGTAGAAGTTAAACCTGAAATAAAAATATTACAGTTACATTACATATATACAATTTAAAATAAACATCAAATACAAGTAAAATTAAAAGAAGAGGAAAAATAAAAACTTGAAATTCAATCGTCAATGGGAGGATACCCGCTAGAACTGCATTGACCCCAGTGATCATTTAGTACAAAATTCTCATCATTGAAAGGAGCTTCATCATCATTATCATTCAAATTTAATGCACCAAATGACATGTCAATACTTTCCTATCCAAGATTATCTTCCAAATTCAAATCATTCACATCAACCAAATTGGGTTCTTCAGAAACCCAATCCACCAAAACATCAATATTATCAATGGTAATTGGATCATTTGAACTACTTATGCTATTCAGACTCCTAGTAAACAATTAACTTTAATTATTAGAAAATTATAAGAAATTATATTGAAATTAATAATGATAATAATAAAATAACATACCTTCCCAAAGCTTTAAATTGTAAATCGAACATAAACTAAATCATTCAACCTCTTATGCTCCAATCTATTCCTTTTCTTTGAGTGGATAAATTCAAATGTGCTCCAATTTCGTTCACACCTAATTGCACTCACACATTGACTTAAAATCTGAATCGCAAATCTTTTCAATTCTAGAACATAATTTTCTAATTGATCCCACCAAGAAACTGAAAGTTATAAGATAAAAAAAGTAATGTTATAAACAAAATAAAGTGATAATTAATTTTCAACAAATAAGAAATACGAAATAAGTAATATCTGGATAAAGTTTTCCTCTTTGTCGAATAGCAATTGACATTCCAAAATCCCCATAAGACCACTTATAAAGCTCTAGTTGTGAGTTTAAAAGATCTTGCATTGCGTCATGAGAAACAGTTATTGTAATTGTGAAAAGCATTCATCTACTAACTTCAGCTTGCTTTGCAAGATCCAGTCTAAAATACACACTAGGATTCAAGAATGCCCCAGCTAAAAACAATGGAGAAGATTAGCCTTGATTGCTTCCGTCGCTCTCTCTAAAGCATAAAAAATGTAACTTATTGTTGGCTTTTCTTCACCATCAGCCAACCGAAGCAACCTCACCAAAGACTCACAAACTTGAATAACAAATTGACATTGCGAACAAAATTTTCTATCTTCCAGTATAATACTACAAACCTCTATTCCAGTATTAGACCTAACATGCTGTGATGCAACCCACTTATCACTTGTAAATATTTGCCTTAACTCCTTTTTCATCAAAACAAAAGACTGAAGTGATAAATTTTTTTTTGCAAATCTTATCACAGTAAGGCAACATAAATTCCTACCATTTGTAAATTCACTTCTCATCAAATTCAAAACCTATGCACGATTATAAATGAATTTTGTCACTTTTTTAGCCTTTTGCATAGTCTCATCAATAACAGAAAAATATCTAAGATCTCTTGTATTCTCTAGCATTAAGTCAATGCAATGTGTAACACAAGGAGTCCAAAAAAATAAATTTTACAATCTTTTCATTACCGCTTTATAAGCGGAATCATTGTCAGTAATAAACTGAACAATGTTTCCTGGCCCTCCTTTGATCTTCTTTTCATTTTTAACAAACCATAACATTATATTCACCATTTCATATTTCGTTCTTAAATATATATGTTGCTTTTACAATTTTTAATTGACATTAATAAATGTAAGTATAAATAATTAAAATTTACAACTACAAGTCTACAACATATTCACAATTTAACAACAAACATTCAATACATCACTTCTTTATGCTCAAACAAATTTTTTCCTAAATGAATAAATTCAATACCAAATATTAAAAATAAATTAATATTTCACAAATATTAACAATATATCAAATATCAATTAATGATTTAAAAATCTTTGAGTGTTGTGAAAGTCCCTTATAATTAACCGTGAGTTGAGCTACTGGAATGAATTTGCTTAATGAAATGCCATAGCTCATTTCTCTAAAATGCAAAGTTTGAGCCATAAATAAAAGAGATAGGTATATTGTACTTTTCTATGATGAACACAAGTAACATTGATGAGTTGATCAAAAGTAATAATGACTACTCTCATATCAAAAGTAATAATAATTTTCCTATAGTGATTTAGCAATTTAGGTACGATTAAACAAAAAGGTCCATCATTTTTTCTAGGAATTCTAATCACTTCAATTTCTCCAAACTCCATACTAAGCTTAGTCTCAATTAGTTCAATTATTGCGTACTTATTCTAAAAAACAAATTCTTATAATGTTATGTATTTTTTAGGTGGTTATTACTTATTACCTCTAAAATTCCAATAAGTTATGACATATGGATAATTTCACATTTGAATTTGATTATTAATTTTACATTTAGTTTTAAATGTTAATTATCAACTTTTAATTTTAAGTTTTAACAATCTTTATTCTTTGTATAATACATAATCAATTAATTGCATACTAATCCCATTTTAAATTTCCATTTTCAATTCCAATTCTAATTTTCATGTAACAAATTCATAACAAAATAATATAAATTACTTACCCAAATCCAATACCCACGGCCACGGTATTCTTCAACTTCAATCCAACAATTTCAAATTATCAACTTTAAAATTCATTCCAAAATTCCATTCCTAAACAATTTTAATTTCCAAACATTCAAAATTTTAACCTTCAACTTGGTATTCAAAAATCAAAATCCAAATCCATTCCTCCACAAACAAGTCCACCCACCGATAGCATTTTCATCAACTCATCAACACTAATACACGACAAATCCAATCAATTTCCAAATTCCAATCCACAATACAAAAAACAAAATCCATTTACCAGCAATTTTTGGAGTATCAACAGTCAACACACACCCAAAAAAATTATTTAACCATCGGATGACTCAGTTCTACACTTGGGTATTCGGGTTGGGGCTTCGGGTCGTGCCTCGAGGGGTTGTCCAAGTCCAGCCGTCCACCTGTGAGCTGTCAGAGGGTTGGGTAGATTTTTAGATTTTTTTTTGCAGATAAGTCCTCAAATTTTTTAAAAATTCAAAAATTATCCGAAATTTTTCAGAATGTTGGGTACCGGTCGATACCCAACAGAAAACTCCGATACTGGCCGATATTTATGGTCGGTATCAAGGTTGGGATCCAGGTTTCATTTTCCGGTCGGAACGGAACGGATCCCATAACGCTGTTATAAAGAGTAATAAATATTATTTTTATACAATAATTTTTTATTAAATAATAATAATTAAAACTACAAAACAATAGTTACACACTTAACAAACCAATAATTCCTCGAACTAAAATTCATAAATTAACAAAAGATATTGTATACAACATCAAAATTAATAAATTAAATAAAATTGGTTCTGAGATAATATTCAAAATTAAATTAATTTGAAGATGAAGATTAATGTTTGAAGCAATCTCAATTCCTTGGGAGGAACACTTTAGAGCCAAGTTATTACTAATCTTGTTCATTTAGAACATTGTAAATCCTATTCTTAACGCATATTTAATCATCACAAATCAAAATGATTGATTAGTGATTACTAATTTATTTATAATTGGGATAAACTATTTAGTATCCATAAATATACATTCGATTGTCACGTACACTCTCACCTTTAAAATATGCTTCAGTCTTTTCTAATCCAAAGAAAACCACAATTCAAGGCCGAATGACGTAGAAGTTATTTACTACTACCTTAAGAACAAGGTAGAGAACAAGTGTCTTCGGCTAACATAAGAGAATTTGACATATACAAGTTCAATCCTCAAGCTACCGAATAAGAAAGCAGGAGATAGGCTTTAGAAAGCTACAAGCGTGGATAAAATAGTGAAGATGAAACGCAAGGTTAGCAGGTTGAAGAAAACTTTGGTGTTCTACTATGGAGTGAAGAAATACCATTCTTTAGGTCTATCGCAGTTAGGTTTATACTTTTCTGACAAGTCCTAAGTATTGAAATCATATAATTCAACTTCCTTGATGTCAACAGGAGGCAATAGGCTGTTCTCTACCTGACTCTTAAGCTAACATTAAACTACTTCTACATCACTGGGTGAGAACCTCCAACCAACCGGGTATGTCTCCAAGTCAGTTTTCGACCGCTACACCGTCAGTAACACCATCACCATTAATGTCATGATCATGACTACCAACTAGGTATTTGCTGATCGACTTCCCTACATTCAGATTGACCGCTGTTGCCCCTTGTGCTCACAACAGATGGAGACATGCTCCATCTATTTTTCGAGTGCTCCTTCACCAAAGCTATTTGGGAATCTCTCTCTGCTGTCTGTTCCTGGCAAGCTCCTGGACTGACTCTCGTTGAGATCTCTCATTCTATTGCTCTCCAGCCCGCTAACCGTAAACCTCTCCTCACCGTCGTTTTGGGTGTATGTATCTATTCGATTTGGCGCGAACGCAATCTTCGTCATTTTCAACAAACAACGTCATCGAAGGAATGCCTCATCTCTTTGATCTTATCCAACATTCGTGAATTGGTTGTGGCCAAACGTATCCCCGTGTGTTGCTCGTCTGTCTGCTCAGCGTTACGTCTTTAATGTGTTGCTGCCTCACTTCCTCTGAGCACTAGCCTGTGGCGTTGGATACAACTCATGTTCTTTAGTTTCTTGTTTTCTTTCTCGTTTCTAGTTAGGGGTCCCCCCCTTGTTTCCCTGGTGTACTCTGTCATATTCTTCATTTATTAAATTCATTTCTATTTTCAAAAAAAAAAAACTAGGTATTTGCTAATATCATTATCATAATTACTATTGGAGGGGTTTTCGTCTATAAGAGCTAGGCTTTGATCTTGCATTGTGATTTTTTTTGTTCTTTTGAATGAGAGGAGAGTAGACAATAAATTTTGTGCTTAGAGGTGAATTTACATTATTAGTGGTAAGTCTCTTTGTGTGTGTGTATATATATATATTTGATTTTCTGGATATATTATGAATTAATCATAATGAATTTGTCATATAATAATGATTACTTTGTGTTTTTAGATATAGGATTTGACCTTTAAAATAAGATTAGATTCTTATTCATGTGGATTAATATTTAGATGAAATAATTTAAAAATTAGAAAGCATAAATAGAGAAATTCGGAGAAGAAAAGTACTTAGAAGAAGCCGAAAAGGGCTGAGGAAGTCGACGACACCGTATCTTTCTCTTCAAGTAATAGACCACTATCTTTGTATCTGTTGAAGTAAACCTGTAGGCAGGACGTTGCCTGACTTCTGCTCTTCTTTCTTATTTTCGTTTGGAAGCTTTCTGATTTCCATGGATTACTGGTTTGATCACCTTTCCAGTATTTAGATGCAAACTGTTAGCATATTTCTTCTCTTCTCTTTTCTGTTTCTTATTGTTAGCGATTGGGTATGGAACAGAACGTTTATCTTCAAAATCTTTACAATTGTGGTTTAGCTTAGAAAGCGGTAATTTCCAGAGCAATTGGACAATTTCATCTATTGCATATATACGATGTTGTGTGTACGAGTAGAATATCTGGAAATTTTTTTTTAAAAACCGTACTGAGGTTAAAAGAATGGAACAATGTCAGGTGAGCGGAAAGCATGCACGCTCAAATGCATACACACAAGTGCTCAAGAAGAAGCAACATTTTGAAGAGGGAAGGAAGAAAGTGAGTCAATATACTAATTCCTCGTACCGCACTGAGTATACCAATTGCCTTCAGTTGTAGCTGGAAGTTATCCACCAAAGGTTGTCTTCACCACTTGTAGAATGCAGCTATTGGAAAATTTTGCTATTAATAGCAAATCCTTCGATAAGCCAAGAATTGTGAACATTTTCAAGCATCAAAAACAGTCACCATATGTGATTTATTTTAAAAGAGAAATACTAACTCTAAAAGAAAAACTTCGCAAAATAAGTTGCAGCCACATAAAGTTGGCCAGAATGTCACCAAGCAATGTACGTACATTTAAGGCCACTTGTAATAAATCTAGGTAATTTAGTTCCCAAGAATTTAACAAGGCAAACCAATTTGCATAGTATCTAAAATGAAAATACAGAACCAACTACTAGAGAATGACAGTTGACAAATATGACTTCTTAGTGATTGCACTAGGAAAGGATTCACTAGTTGCAACTATAGCATGCATAACCTTCATAAGAAAGAGACTAAGGAATGCACCATCAGTAAGAAACCAACGGACACATACTTGAAAGGAAAAATAAGGTGATGATAAAAAGAGGGGAGCAAGAAGTGGAATGATGACACTTGCATGTTCATATTCATTGATAGATAAACCTTCTGCTCGATGTGTATGATGATCTAGAACTCTTAAGAGTCTTACAAGAGTATCTAATGGAACCAAATGTAGAAGGATTTTTTGCACATATTGATGTTATTTCATGAACAAGCATTTTGAGATCTGTCATTGGCAATGATAGCCACTCTGCTTCATCACGTTAATCACTATTAGAGTATCCTATATTGATTAAACATGAAAATGTTAAAGAGTTTATAAGTGGTAAGGGTTAATTATCTAAACAACTAGTTCTAGTTATTTGGACAATAGTTGACCCAAACCCAATTTTTGTAAGTAGACTTTACACTCTGCCCATATTAAAAATTTAATATGATATCAGAGCAAATTTGGTCTGGATTATTAATTTTCCGATTGTCCGTCTGAATGTCCAGTCCCAACGGCTCGTTCTGGTTATCACTGTATATATTTCAAGTTACAACTGGATGTTCAGTTCCAGTTGCACTTGGGGGGGAGTGTTAGAGTATCCCATATTGATTAAACATGAAAATGTTAAAGAATTTATAAGTAGTAAAGGTTAAGTATCCAAATAATTAGTTCTAGTTATTTGGACAATAGTTGACCCAAGCCTAATTCTTATAAGTGGACTCTACACTCTGCCCATATTAAAAATTCAATAATCACTAGGAACTTCAACTCTTCCACATAAATCTTCCAACATTTCACAAAAGTTCACAACGGTGGCCTCTAGAAAAGTTGTATGTACCATAAGCTTAGCATTAAGATTGAACAAAACACGCACAGTTGGTTCACATCTTAGGCTAGGTCACCTTGAAGCTCAACAGGCTCTGGTTGATCAAATGTGAGATGTCATTGCTAACTTTCTTCTTGACTTTAGGTTTTCTCAAAGATGATGCAAACTCCTCCAGTTAACCTTCCATGTCAGGGATAAAGAGCAACCTAATCTTACACAAAGACATACGCATAAACATACATGAAGAGTGTGATCTAGCTCATGAGTTTGACTTCCAATATAGTCTCTTTCCACTAGACTTTGAGCAGATGTACTCGGCTCAATGGATTTGTTTTCGAATATTCTACTTCCAGAAACCTGCTTTTTACCTGAGAAACTTGGGAATAAATTCAATAAACCACAAGCACAACAGCACTAAATCATACATAAATACTCTATTATCAATTAGGACAAAAAGTTTTGGATACTATAGATCAAACTCATAGTATCCTTAAATGGTTAACACAGGGCATCAACAAATTGTATTAAAAAATTTACTACCTCAAAAACCACACTACTAGCTCTTAATTATGCTAAATTGTCTCAGTTCCTATCAACTATAAAAATATATATATTTTTTGACAGAATTTCAACTCTTATAAAATTCTGCCTATCTAGACATGACAATAATACCTGTACAGGCATGATACTGTAGCATGTCTATATACTTACCACTGCAACAAATATTTTTTATTTTTCTACCCCAAGTTGCAGTGATATGCCATTCATCCATCTCAACATCTTCCCCAGCAAAAGGCTCTTTTCAGCCAAATTCCTTTCATTTTCACAATATGATGGATTCTTCTAAGTTAGCAGTTCAAGTGGCCTATGAATAATCATGTCTATCAAATTGAACAACCAACTTCAACTCAAGCTTCCAAAGCTCAATTTCCATGAAAGTTTAATGTCCAGGCATCAAAACTAAGTCATGAATATTAGGATTCTGTCATTTTGAGTCTCCACAGATATTGTAAACAACAATCCATGAGAAAATAGTCAACTATCCCCCAATACTTATTTCTTCTGTTAGAAAGAAGTATGGCCTCGAATTAATCAGATGCTTCAATTATCAATCTCACAATAAGGAGGCAAAATTATCTCTCTTCTTAACGAAACACAAAAATCTAAGAAACCTATCATGTAACAAATCAATTATTCTCTTTTGTAAGGGAAAACTCACTAGACAAACATATTCATCTTAAGTAGAAACTATACATCAAAGAGCAATAGTGTGTATTTCGTTTACCAGGAGTTACATACTCGAATGCTTCAGGATTGTATTAGAGAACCTGCTCGTGCAGTTCCAAGGGCTCAGCATAACCAAATGGAACTGGTCTAGTCTTCCCACAAGATATCTGCAAATAAGCAACCATGTAAATCTCAAAACAATTGAATAGTGCTATCAGCTATTAAGAAACAGCAATAGATTTAAACAGTCAAATCATAGAAAAACAGTTGTCACTTGAAATACACACTATTGCTCTAAGAAACCTATCATGTAACAAATCAATTATTCTCTTTTGTAAGGAAAATGAACTAAAACCACATGTATTTACTCTACTCGAACGAAAATCTCAAAGAGCCGACAACGAGGCTAAAACTCCAAATTCAAGTACAGCTCATTCAAAATATTCTTCATGCTTCATTTCAAAGTCTACAGCACCATAATGGACACAGTTCGCCAGCACAACCGAATTCAATCAACATTCTCACTCTATTTGACTAACAACCATATTCCCACCAACTCCAACTCACTTCACAAACTCAAACAACTAAAACAGCCAAACACTTACAGGTAAGAAACATCAGTTTTGGCAAGCAGATCAGCAATTCTCGGGGACTGAGCGAGAATCTCGTTCCGACTCAGAGCCCATGCACTTCGAACACCAGAAGCTTCGTCGAACAACCGGAGCTCCGGCCAAGCAAAGGTTACGGTGAGCACGGTGCCACCTCTGAGTGTATCGAGTTGGATAGTCCGATTCCCCTGGGACCCGAACCCGAAACTACAACATTCGAATTCGAGCAGCCGGCCGTTACTTGCGATTTGGTTAACGACTTCGGCAGTTAAAAGAGCATGAAGATAGGAAAGTGATACGTGGCAATAATGCCGAAGGTCAAGGGCAATTCGGCAAGATGAAGGGGTCTTTTTTGAGTTATGGAGTCCTAGAATGAGAGAGAACAAAATAAAGGAAGCAATTGGCGGAGAAAGTGATAAAATTTTACGGCATCAGATCATCTGTGCCACAAATTCTATACCTATTCTGTTCCACAATGAAAACTTCGACGTTTTAATTAAAACAAGAAACAAGCGTTGCATCTCGGCTTGACGCTCACCTAAGCCAAGCCTTCTTCTTTTGATTTTGCTTCCCGCTATAAACTTCTTCGATCTTGCTCTCAGCTCTTTCCATCCTTTTGCCCCTCTTCTTCTCATCTCTTTTGCCCCGTTATCCAACACTTTCTTTACCAACAAAATACACAAACAAAGAGACTCTTTCTCTCCATCAACTACTCACCTACGGTTTGCAACTCTTTGGCAACAAGAGTTTATGAAACTCTTTGCCAACAAGAGTTTCTCGGATGGGCTGGCTTTGATGGGTTTATGAAATTTTTTGTTCTTGCGCTTTTGTGGTCTACTCTTTCTAAGATTCGATACATCACGTCCTCTACCATGAGCCCTACTATTGGCGTTGGTGATCGGGTCCTTATGGAGAAGGTAAACATTTCTTGAACGCTTAGGCTTTGGTGGTGATATGGCTTATATTTCAGTCCATGTCTAGCTTTCTGATGTTAGTATATGGTGTTTGGTTATGTTGCTGAATTAGACTATTGACGCCTAAGGGAATGAGTGTGAAGTTCATAGCTTCATGAGAATGTGTGATGGTTATCGGGTGAATAGTAGGTTTTCTAATCTAAAATTTAGGAAAATGAAATCAAGTTTTATTGTTATTCCAATTCATACATGTAGGTTTTGGAGTTACTTATAATTTTACTGGTTTATGGGTATTTTGAAGATTGTTTCCTTCAATCCACAAAACAATTTCTAGCTCCTCTGTTATCTAATGTTTATTACATTTACGTGATTAGTTGCAGAACATTTTGAGCTGTCTCATCGTTGAAATGGTTTTAAAGAACATAGCTTCATACTTATTTCTTTGAAGTCCTATTTTACGCTTTTGGAAATGGATCCATGATGACGATGATGGTATCAATAAGTGGAGTATTTATCCCTAATCCTATGGAAATATTTTCAGCAAAAATGGTAACAAGATTGGTAGATTTGAGGTCTGACACTGTCACTAAACCAAATGAAACAATGAGAGCTGCTATGGCAAATGCTAAGGTGGATGGTGCTGTTTTGGGTGATGACCCAACTGCCTTCCGTTTGGAATTTCAAATGGCTTAGATTGTGGGAAAGGATGCAGCTCTCTTTGCTCCGTTAGGCACCATGGGTAAGCTTATTAGTGTGCCTACACACTGTGATATAAGAGGAGCGAAGTCATTCTTGGAGATAATTCTCACATCCACATCTATGAGAATGGAGGTAGTTATAGGTCTCTTTTATATATAAACTATTTCTTCCTTTTGTTCTCATTCAATATGGGGTCATTCCACTTTTAAAACCCAAATTATTTGGCACTAGTCCAACATTTGAGGAGTCATGTTTGTGAATGTCCGTGACTCGTGATTACTATTTGTGCTATGAAATTCTCATATATTGGCTTCTATTGCAACTTATTTGGTTTGTTCTCAAGATTCTTCTGGATGTCTTATGGGTGGTTGTTTGTTACAGCTATGGTGGTAGATGCCTATCGGTAGAATATACTGATAAAGCTGGGGAATCGGCTAAGAAGCATGGTCTCAAGCTTCACATTGATGGTGCTGAGTTGCAATGAGAGACCTAAAACTAGCAGCATTATTGAGGAAAATTAATTGAAAAATTAAATCTGTAGAATGTGGAAAATTCTAAACAATCACGCAGAGTTGCATCAAATATTTAGGAGATGTAACTTTTTATGTTTTCCCTGATGAAGGTGGTCATTTTCCGGATACAATTGGTTCAACTTCTTGCATCTCTTTGCTCTCTTTGGTGAATATTAAAGGAAAGTTGGTGTTAAGGTCAATACTTGTATTATAATTGTTTAGCTTATGAATCCAAAAATCTTTTGTGACAATTATACTTGTAGACTCTGATTTATTCTCAAAGTTGACTAATGTTGATTTATTTTTAAAAATGTTACTTTCAAGATTGTAACCATCAATAGAACAGATGTGAAATTTAAGCATTAAAAAACATCACAAACTTTCAATGTCGGCTAAATGATTCATGACAAGATCAAGCATCAATCACTAATAATTAACAAACGATTCAGGCAATAGCTATTCCACAAGCAATTCTACTACAACACGTTTATACATAACAGTTGCTTAAATCTGTGGTGCCATCGAATATTATAGCATATTTTCCAAACCAGCTTGTTGTCTCTTCCCTTGAAGTTGTAATCTGCCCTTTATTATCAACACATGCCATTCCAATCAGGACACCTGAAACAAAAACCAAAAATTTTATTAAAAAATCATATATAAAATGTTATTGGTTATACAAGGATAACTTATTGTTACCACAAATGGGATAGTCATAAAGAGATATTTGGCCATCTTTGCATTGGTCGCAGAAGACAGCCCCAGTGACCACTGTATTTGCATTAGCCCTACTAACGACTGCAGAGAAAATGGAAACAACTGAGAAGAGAAGCTTGCACCACCACCAATACATCTTTGTGGGAAGCAAAGGTAGAATAAGCAGAGCAGAAAGGACTAGTATATAGCAGAATGCTTATGAACATAGAATAAATAACGATGTTTTAACTCTCAGCTTTCTATATTTATTAAGTGTTGAAAAAAAACATGTTTTGTAGCCAACGGATTCCATCACGTGTAGGGACAAGTTGATTTAAGAGGTTGAGAAACGTTTTAATTTCTCATTTCATCCTTCCACTACCCGCTGAAGCTATCCTGCTTAAACACATAATCTCCCCTAAATGTTGATCATGAAGGAAGCAGGCAGGCAATGACCACACCATGAATCAAATCAAATTGATGAACCTTTTCTTCCATTTTATATGTTTATTCACTTCCACCCTGCTGGAAAACAATTAAGTTTCGATAAAAAAATTACCATTCTATTTGCCATGCCATTGTGTATTTGTTGAGGTCGCAGTCCAATGTAGCAAGAAGCATTAATGGATTAGTTGGCCGCCAAAGTAGCAAGAAGCTTTAATGAGTTAGTAAAAAGACTGAATCATGTGCTTAAGTGGAAGAGGACAGCCATTTGCGATCTCTTTCCAACCAGTTGTCGCCATGTTGATGCAAGATTCTACCGAAGAGGAAAGAAAATTCAACTAAATAACAGAAGATGACTTGAATCCCATATGATTTCCTATCCTTTCCAACACTCCTTTCTTTACCCATCAAATGGTACAATTCCCTCCAAAGATTTCAAAAACAGAAATACAATTTAACATCCCCTCAGCAACCACACAGAACAATAAAATGGAAGACTCAAAATTTAATCAAAAGAAGCCAAAATGTACGCCTTCTACATTGACATAGAGTTTTTCCTCAAATTCCCAACATATTTCATCGTCAACCCAAATGAGCAAACCAATCAAAGACTCCAACTTTGACCAAAATAAAAATAAAATAAAAACACACCTCATGTTACATGAACAAGAGTCTGGCGATCCCAAACGAAGAGGGAAGCAGCAACAAAGGCAATGAAGAGCAAAGCCAAGCGCTTTGGTCTCTTGAGGTAAATACACCGGGTTAAAGTACCTCCTTTTGCTCACCGACGACGACGATCTGCTCCTTCCCATCTGGATCGATGACTCCGATCAACCACTAGCCCTGCCTGTGTGAGATAGTCGATAAAAACCCAAAAAAGATTGACTGCCCTTGAGCCAAAAAATTGGTTAGCATTCGTAGATTGAAAATAGAAATGAAAATGTCAAGAGACTGCTAACAAAAGAAGAGGACAAGTGTCCAACGGGAGAATAAAAAGGAGTCCAAAACAACTACAAGCTGACAGAAGGAGTGTTGTTTTCAGAAACACTTCTATTTATTTCCAGGAAAAATCAAAAAGAGGAGTCGTCGGTGGCTTGGATAAGGCAGAGGAGACGTTCGGCTTGGCTTGGGTGAAAACAAAGTGGAAGCTGATTTAAATAAAGCAAAACTTCAACGTTTTAATGTTGGCACAGAATAGGTACAGAATTAATGGGACAGACGATCTGATCCCAAATTTTACTGGGGTGTTTGATCGACGGAATGTTGCATTCTTTATCTATTACTAATAATATGTTTTTTATTAAAGAAAATATATAATATGGGTTTACCTATCTTTATCTATTTTAATTATATTTCAAGTTTGATTAATTATATTACCAAATTACCCTCATTATAATTATGATGGTTGATTAAGAGGAAGGAATGATTATCATTACTATTAATAGTGGTTGGTTTGTAAAAATAATGTAATTAATTAATTACAATGTATTAATTAATTAAAATATTGTAGTTAATTAATTAGAGTATTTTAATTAATGAATAAATTAAATTTCAATTAATTATATAATAACTAATTAATTATTTTAATTAATTATAATATTATAATTAATTAATTATAATATTATAATTATTTATATTTTAATTAATAATAATATTTTAATTGATAATAATGTAATTAATTAATATTAATAATTTAATTAATTATATTTTAATTAATAATAATATTTTAATTAAATAAATAATTACAATATTTTAATTAATGAATAATTATATTTCAATTAGTTATATTTTAATAAATAATAATATTTTAATTAATTAATTAATTACATAATTTTAATTGATGAATGAATTATATTTTAACTAATTATAGTAATTAATTAATTATATTATTTTAATTAATTATATTTTAATTGATTAATTAATTAATTAATTACTATATTTTAATTAATGAATGAATTATATTTTAATTAACTGTATTGTAATTAATTATAATGTAATTAATTAATTAATATTATTATTTTAATTAATTATATTTTAATTATTTGATTATATTTAATTAATTAGTATTAAAATATTTTTAAAAATGTTTCTACTAAGAAATGAGTTTCATTCCTCTACTAAATGAGGTGTATGGAGGATTCCTCCAAAGTGGGATATCAAACCATTACCCCTATAATCATAATCAAGAACCAACCACTTATTTTTTATTTTATACCCATTAACCCCTTTCTAAACTCATCAACCAAGCACCCCCTTAGTTTATCTTCCTCTTGTTATTTTGGTTGAAGGGTTTTGGGTAATACGCAAACATGAACTTCAGGATTTGAATGACTGCAATTACGAAACTACCATAATATCGTTAATTTTGTTGTTATTGTTGATGGATGATTCGAATCAGAGAATAGTTTAATCAATGAATTAAAATTATGGGGGAAAAAACAAATAATTTATTTTATAAAAAATCAGTAAAAAAATAGCATCTACTGCTCCCCAACCCAAAAGTGTCTTCACCAATGCTTCTTGTCATCAAATTTTCAGAATCGGGTTACAAAATGTTCCTTGGTTTGAACTCATATGGAAAAATATCATTAACCCCAAAGCCTATGTCATTGTGTGATTGGCTATTAAAAACGTCGTCGAACAAGTGTTGGTGGTTTAACTCACCTGATAAGGTATGTGTCTTTTGTAAGAATGCTGATGAGATCAGAAACCACTTGTTTTTTTTTGTTGAAGTTTTTCCAAGTCTATTTGGAATAGAGTTCAATATATGATGAATGGAATATAGACTATTGTAGTGGTAAGGAAAGTAGAGCAAAAGTTAAGTGGCACCTCTAATGTTAGTATGTGCGATATAGTTCGTTAGAACTATAAACCCTACTTGTATCACAACTTGTCTATGCTTATTTTGTACATTTTGTAATAGTCAGCTATAGTAAATGAAACATTTTTATTAAAAAAAAACAAATTTAGATACGGTCTATATTTTAATCAACAACCAGCCTTAATCACTAGAAAAGCTAACAAATACAATCAATTAACACACAGTCTACCTTTAAATCATTTGTCCTAAGAATTGCAGTTTCTTGACGCACCCAATGAATAGTTCTTATATGCTACTATTGATTAAAGAAACTATACTGATTAAAGAAACTATACAATTATAGATGCAATTTTAATTTAGCAATAATTCATTTAAATTAGCTAACTAATAGGCATCTTAATGGTCAATCAAAATCAATGTTTTGAAAATTGAATCAAAAGTTAAATCGATAAGACAAAAATTTAATGGTTAAAATGTCCAACGATATTTGATTAAAGATTGAATAAAATTATAAAATTTGATTACCCATCGATTAGTTTATGAAATTAAAATTTACTGATTAATTAATAAGTTAATTAGTTTTTAATAATAAGGATAATTAAAGTAAATTAAATCAAAAATACAAAATAAATAAATAATTGACTGGTATAAAATTTTTATGGTCATGACTGAATAGGTTCAGTTTTTTATCATTCTTCAAAACGATAATACCAAGAATAGATAAGAACAATCAATATCTGAATTATTAAACCAAAATAATTGGAGTACCTCTGGAGTGTCAATTGGGAGTCATCTTATTGTTTTCGTCAAGGTCAATGATGATTTTCGAGTCAAGAATAGGGCTCTTTCCAACTAATTGAACCATCCAGCAGATGGAAGTAAGATACATTGAAATTGATGCTTCCAGTTCCAGGAAGTTAAGCTTGCAGTGTGGTCCACACGCTTTGGAAAAAAATTGCACAAATGACAACTCAATCACTCCTCTCCTCCGTTTTGAACAATTCGCTCCATTCAGGTTTCTGTTTAGAAATTTGGTCTCGAGTCATCACACTGCAACACCACCGATTTAAAGGGTGTTAATTGTTAAACCACAAACACGATCTGGAGCTTAAATTCGTGGCTTTTAAGGATTCTTCTCAAGTTAATGCACGTATAAACATTTAACCCTTCATTTCCAGTGAGATGGTTGCTTCGACTTGGTTGTTTTTGACATGGTTGACTCACACTTTAACCATGTCAACGGCTGTGTTTGGAATGAAAACTTCGCTAAATCTGGAACGGCAAGCTCTGCTGGAAAGTGAGTGGTGGGCATACTGCATAAGCCACAATGTCTGCGACTTCAGCAGCAGCAACCTAAGTCATTGCACGTGGCCAGGAATAGCTTGTGACAGCGGTGGAAGCGTCGTTCGGATCAATCTAACTTCTTTTGATAGTATTATTATTGGCGACAAGTTCAATAAGATGAACTTTCCTTGCTTGCAAAACCTTGATGCACTTCATGTTTGGGGGCAAGGGCTCACCGGGCAAATTCCTTCCAATATCGGAGCTCTATCAAAGCTTATATATCTTGAATTGTTTGGGAATTACCTCACGGGTATGATTAAATACTTCAATTTTTCAAGTTTCAAACATTATTATATGTCTATATGATAGATTATAAATATTCAAGAAATGTTAGAATTGACAATTTTAATTTTCATCACACGACTTTCAAATCATCTTCAAATTATTTATCATTTCCTAGTGTTAAAAAACTTGTAGGACCAATCCCGAAAGAAGTTGGAAACTTGAGTTCTTTGCGCTACATGTACCTGAGAAACACCAAATTATCTGGTAATGTCCCTTTCCAACTTGGCCAGTTTAGTTGATTAGAGGGAAAGTTTCTGCATTAGAATAACTTTAGTGGGCAAATTCTTTCCAATATCGGAACTCTTTGAAAGCTTACATATCTTGACTTGTTTAATATTACCTCACGGATATGGTTAAATACTTCAGTCTTCCAAGTTTCAAACATTATTATATATCTATAAAACAGATTATAAATACTCAAGAAATGTTAGAATTTACAATTTTAATTTCCATTACAAGACTTTCAAATTATCTTCAGATTATTTATCATTTTTCAGTCCTAAAAAACTTATAGGACCAATCCCAAAAGAAGTTGGAAACTTGAGTTCTCTGCAATACATGTACCTGGGAGACAACAAATTATCTGGTAATGTTCCTCCCCAATTTGGCTAGTTAAGTCGATTAGAGCAAATGTTTTTCTATTGGAATAACTTTAGTGGGCAAATTCCTTTCAATATCATAGCTCTTTCAAAGCTTACGTATCTTCGCTTGTTTGACAATTACGTCACATGTATGATTAAATACTTCAATCTTTCAAGTTTCAAACACTATTATATATCTGTATAGCAGATTATAAACATGCAAAAAATATTAGAATTGACATATTTAATTTTTATTACAAGACTTTCAAATCATTTGTTATTTTTTAGTGTTAAAACACTTGTAGGACCAATCCCAAAAGAAGTTGGAAACTTAAGTTCTCTACGCTACATGAACCTGAGAAACAACGAATTATCTGGTAATGTCCCTCCCCAACTTGACCAGTTAAGTCCATCAGAGCGAATGTTTTGTATTGGAATAACTTTAGTGGGCAACAACTTCACAGGACCTATCCCTGTTCAACTTGCAAATTTAACAACATTGGAGTCTCTGAAGTTGAGCAACAACAATCTAAATGGAACCATTCCTGATTTTTCATCTATGTTGATCAAGTATAATTTCTCTTACAACTCTTTCGAGGGTAAAATACCGTGTAACTTCAGGTTCAGTGATTCTTCTGCATTTTTGGGCAACAAAGGTTTATTGATGGCAGAAATAAATGTTCTTTGCTCACCACCCTCCATTGATAGCTCCATACGACAAACAAGCAACGCGGTGTTCTGTATGGAACTTATTGGGGGTATAATCGGCATGGTCGTAGGGTTCTCAACAATTTGGTGGTTGATTTTCTCGTGTCTTGACTGTATCATAAAGAGCTCCCCGCAAGAGTATAAGGCATTGAAGAATGGAGACCTATTCTCGATTTGGAACTACGATGGCAGGATCGCTTTCCAAGACATCATTGATGCAACTGATAATTTCGACATCAGATATTGCATTGGAACAGGTGGCTATGGCAGTGTTTACAAGGCTCAACTTCCGAGTGGCAAAGTGGTTGCAATTAAGAAACTCCACGGTTCAGAATCTGAAGAACCAGCTTTGGACGAGTGTTTCAGGAACGAGGTGAAGATGCTGACAGAAATTCGTCACAAAAACATAGTGAAGCTACACGGGTTCTGTTTGCACCGGAGATCCATGTTCCTGGTCTACGAGTACATGGAAAGAGGAAGCTTGTTTTACGCTCTCAGAACCGATTCTCTAGCTGTGGAGTTAGGTTGGAGAAAAAGGGTTAAAATCATCCAAGGCGTAGCGTATGCTTTAGCTTACATGCATCATGATTGCAATCCTCCAATTGTTCATAGGGACATATCAAGCAACAACATTCTCTTAAATTCTTCATTGGATGGATTTATCTCAGACTTTGGTGCTGCTAGGATTCTCGATCCCGGTTCATCTAATCGAACCCTAGTGGCCGGTACTTGTGGATATATTGCGCCAGGTTAACTCATTTTCAACAGCTTTATCTATTACATTTTATAAACTTGCATGCTTAAACTGCTTAATCGAAATTTCCCTCTAATGGGTTTCCTTTCCTTTTCTATTCTCACTGCAAGTTCTTCAGAGCTTGCTTACACCATGGCTGTGAACGAGAAATGCGACGTTTTTAGCTTTGGAGTGGTGGTGCTAGAAACAATCATGGGGAGACATCCTGAAGAAATTGTTTCCACGATAACATTACTACGAGATTGTCCATCTCTAATGTTGAAAGATGTGCTAGATTCACGACTCTCCTATCCCAACAACAATCAAGAAGTTGCTCAAAGCTTGGTTCTTGTGGTCAGCATCGCACTGGCATGCCTGCGTTTTCACCCAAATTCTCGACCAACAATGGAACAAGTTTGCGGACAGCTTCTTGGTCCGGTGGGGTCGCCGTTGCCTGGGACATTACATCTTGTCTCATTGAGGGATTTAATGAATCCGGGAATATGCACTGTAGACAACAGTAGAGAAATAAATGTTCTTCCATGATTTGCTTAGGCCACCGCATAAGTGCTAGTGTGAATCTTGCAAGAGAATTTCAGATTGTATATGAATCAGTGACAATAGTGTTGTGCAGAAACGTGAATAAATTTGGAGTGAAAAATAAACAGCAACACAAGAACACCAAAATTTTTATACTGGTTCGGCAATGCCTACGTCCAGTTTGGAGACGACTGAGTATTTCACTATAATCAATGAGAGCATACAATGGTGTTTGTCACTCAATTTTTCAAGAGACCCAAAATAAACCAAGCTCACAGAAAAGAGAAACAAAAGATTTTTCTCTCTCACTAAACAACACTCTCTTCTCACACCCGAAACCTTAAGCTCTCCTTTTGTGCTCTCTTCCTCTCCTCCTTCATTTGCTTCCCTTTTATAGAGATCTTCATGGGTGTGAAAGCCTCCAAGGTGTGAAAGCCTCCATTGGGTGTGAAAGCCTCCAATGGGTGTGAAAGCCTCCATTGAGTGTGAAAGCCGCCATTGAGTGTGAAAGCCTCCATTGAGTGTGAAAGCCGCCATTGAGTGTGAAAGCCTCCATTGGGTGTGAAAGCCTCCATTGGGTGTGAAAGCCTCCATTGGGTGTGAACGTCTCCAAGCCTCCATTGTTGAGCCACCATTTTTGATCACTGAAAGTAGCTGAGATTTCTGACTTTTCATTTGAGTCAATATTCAACAATCTCCACCTTGGCTCAAATCCTCGAAGTGAAATTTCCAATAGTCGTCTCCCAATCCCCCACGGGGCAATCAACAAATTTTACAAATACCAATCAAGTCTAAGCAATGCTTAAACTTGAGTAACGAAACTGGTTTTGTCAACATATCAGCAGGATTATCAGCGGTCCCAATCTTCTGAAGAAGAATATCTCCCTCATCAATAATCTCACGAACAAAATGGAACCTCACATCAATGTGTTTTGTACGTGCATGATGAACTTGATTCTTTGCTAAATAAATAGCACTCGATATCATGATGAACATCCACATGGTCCCGATGGACCCTAAGTCATCAAGCAACCTCGAAGCGGATGGCTTCTTTAATAGCTTCATTCTCGCCATGTATTCTCGCCTCAGAGGTTGATAAAGCAATCGTAGATTGCAAAGTTGATCTCCAACTCATCGAACCTCCGAAGAGTGAATACAAAACTGTAGTGGACTACACGCTTGTCCAAATCACTGCGTAATCGAATCTACATATCCAACAACACATTTACCATTAACGTCTTCTTTACGAAATGATAAACCAACATCCACGATACCTGAATATACCGTAGAATCCATTTCACGACTTGCCAATGCCCTTTTCCGGATTATGCATATATCTCGACAATACTAACAGCTTGTGAAATATCAGGCCTAGTACACACCATAGCATACATTAAACTACCAACAGCACTTGCATATGGAATTTTAGCCATGTAATGACTCTCCTCATTTGTGTTAGGAGACATAGAAGCACTCAGTTTGAAATGAGGAGCAAGAGGTGTACTAACCGGTTTTGAATTTTCATTTATCCCAAAACGTTGTAGTACCTTCTTCAAATACTGCTTTTGACATAGACCAATCTTGCCTTTTGCTCTATCTCTTTCAATTTCCATACCTAGTATCTTCCGAGCTTCTCCCAGGTCCTTCATCTCAAATTCATTACTCAGTTGAGTCTTCAATCTTTCAATTTCCACTGTGCTTTTACATGCTATAAGCATATCATCAACATATAAAAGCAAATAAATAAAGGTTCCATCTTGTAGCTTGCGAAAGTATACACAATGATCATAATGACTTCTTGTGTACTCTTGCTCAATCATAAACCTATCAAATCGCTTATACCATTGTCTTGGAGATTGCTTTAAACCATACAATGATTTTTGCAATTTACAAACCCAATATTCCTTACCAACAACCGTAAACCCTTCTGGTTGAGACATAAAAATATCTTCCTCTAAATCACCATGTAAGAACGCCGTTTTGACATCAAGTTGGGCTAGCTCAAGGTCAAACTGCACAACCAAAGCCAACAAAATACGAATAGAAGAATGTTTTACTACAGGAGAGAATACCTCATTGTAGTCAATGCCTTCCTTCTGAGCATAGCCTTTAGCTACCAATCTGGCTTTGAATCTTACATTGTCTTTTTCCAAAGATTCCATCTTCTTAGCATATACCCATTTACAACCAATTTTCTTCTTTCCTTTTGGTAACTGAACCAGCTTCCAAGTCTTATTTTTATGAAAAGAATTCATCTCCTCATCCATAGATTTCTTCCACTCCACGCTCTCAACTCCCCGATGCTTCTTTGTAAGTGGATGGAATATCATCTTCAATAACTGGAAGTGCATATGCCACAATATCAGTAAACCGAGCAGGCTTTCGAATTTCCCTTCTTGATCTTCTGGTTGCAATAGAATCTTGTTGTTGTGGAGGTTCTTGGGTAGGTACCTCCTCTTCATTAACCTCGTCCTCATTATCAAAATCAACTGTAGGACTAGTGTTTGTAACATCAGACTTTACTGGATCAACTGGAGTCTTTAATAACTCCACCTGCTTTGAACTACTCATGGTCTTGGTTGCTTCAATTTCCCCTTCATGCTTGTTTTGATTAACCATAGCAGTCTCATCAAAAGTCACATCTCTGCTTACAACAAATTTCTTCTCCTCTAGACACCAAAGTCTGTATCCTTTCACGCCAGTGCTAAAGTCCATAAATAGAGCTCTCCTTGCTCTTGGATCCAACTTGCTTTCCCTGACATGATAATAAGCAGGACAACCAAATATGTGTAAATACTTGTAATCGATAAGGTTTACGGACCATACATCCATAGGTGTTTTACCATTGTTTGCAGTAGTAGGCAACCGATTAATAATATGGCTTGCATAAGTAATTGCCTCAACCCAAAATACCTTGTCTAAACCAGCATTAGACAACATACACCGAACTTTCTCAAGTAAAGTACGGCCTTCATGCCTCTGCCACTCCATTCTATTGTGGTGTCTCCCTAACCGTGAAATGCCTCATAATACCCTCATCTTGTGGACTTCCAAAAAGGATCGACTTATATTCACCACCATTATCGATCCGAGAGTCTTGATCTTTCGACCGGTTTGCATTTCAACCATCTTTTCCACTTCAAGAATATCATAAGACTTCATTTTATGCTTCATGGTGTACACCCATACTCTCCTAGAAAGTCATCAATAAAGGAGACAAAATAATGACTACCTCCCAAGATGCATTCTTGGAAGGTCCCCAAACATCAAGATGAACATAATCTAGAATGCCTTTAGTATGGTGAATAGCGTACCAAATTTCACTCTAGTTTGCTTACCCAATACACAATGTTCACGAATTCCAACTTACATGTCTTTGCACCTTTCAATAAGCCTTGCTTCACCAATCCTTGCAATGCTTTTCACCAAAGATGCCCAAGATGCATATGCCATAACCTTGTAGTGTCTGAAGCTATCTCCATCGCCAGACTTCAATGATAGTTGCTCCACCAAGAATCGTATTCCCCGCAAAAATACAAGTTATTTCGCCTTGTACCTTTCATCACCACAAGTGCCCGTGCATACGCCTTTGAGAATTCCACCTCTATGGTAATCTTGATGCCCTTGGATTCCAATGCTCCTATTGAGATAAGATTTTCTTCATATCCAGACATACCGAACATCACTCAATTCTCATTGTTCCATCGTGCATCTTCAAGCAGTTTTACCTATCCTTGTGTTTTGCAGGCATTATTATTTCCCATCAAAACAACTCCACCATCCACTCACGGAAGCTAGAGAACCATTCCCGAATGGGACACATATGATAAGTGCAACTTGAATCCAAAATCCACTCCTTGGGTGACCATCGCAGATGAACTAGTCAAAGCAAACTCGAAATCATTATCTTGATTTTGCGGCGTTTGCTCTGTAACCCACTTTCTCCTTCTCTTTGTTCTTCAATTTGGGGCGATCTTTCTTCCAATGACCTTTTGACGACAAAAGCACATTCATCTTTAGCAGAAACTTACCTCGTGACTTTGAACGAGATTTTCCCGCTTCCATGTTTTCTTTCCTCTGTTCGTCCCTTACGGTGAGTGCCTCGGTTTGTGAATTGTGAGTCTTCAGTTCCTTCTTACGACACTCATGATTCACCAATGCCGCAGAAACCTCATCAAGTTTCACCTCAGATTTTCCATACAACAAAGTAGTTGTCAAATGATCATAATCATCAGGCAATGAATTTAACAAACATAGTGCCTTATCCTCGTCAGGAATTTTCACATCAAGGTTTGCTAAATCAGCAAGTATTTTATTATAATCATTTAGGTGCTCATGCATAGAAATACCTGGACGATACTGAAATCAGAAAAGTCACTTCTTTAAGAAGAGCCGATTTTCTGCGCTCTTGGTCATATACTTTTCCTCCAATTTCGTCCATAACTCCTTGGTAGCGTTTCCTTCATATAAGGATATTTGACTCCTTATCAAGGAATGATCGAATAGAGGCACAAGCATGGAGATTAATTCGCGTCCACTGCTTCTCATCCATATCTTCGGGTTTATCGTCCAGAACCATATCCAACTCTTGTTGGTACAATACATCCATAACTTCACACTGCCACGTACCAAAATTATTAGAGCCATTAAATTTATCAACCTCTAACCTTGTAGTAGCGATTGGATGTCTACTAGATGTGGGTGTTGGACCCCGAACTTTTGATAAAAAATAGAAATATTAAAATGAATTTTAAATGAGAAAGAAATTGGTGAGAAAATTATGAATTTAAGGAAATTTGATGAAATTAAGAAAAATTTATGAGAAATGAATTGTTTAATTTTGAGGACTTTGATATTTGAGTGAACTTATATGGATTATGAGAGGAAAGTGGATGAGTTGATTGAAATGAAGTTAAATAGCAAGAATTAAAGAGAAAAAGTGTGAAAATTTGAAGAATTTAGAAAGTTTGACTTTTGGAGAGAATGTTTGACTTTGAGAGTTGACTTTTGATGTAGGCAAAATTTGATAAAATGATCTACATGAAACTTGTAGTTTATGTCAAGAGCTTTTCGTAGATATAAAGTTTGATATTTTTCGATATCGGGAGTGAGAGTTATGATCAGTCAAAGTTCGTTTGAAGTTTGACTTTGAGAAAAAAATTGACTTGTTAATTGAGGCAAAATCTGAGAAAATGATCAACGTGAAACTTGTAGCCTCTGTCGAGAGCTTTTCGTGGACATAAAGTTTGCTATTTTTCGATGTCGGGATTGAGAGATATGAATTTCGGAAGATATGATTTGTTTTGAAAATGTTATTAAGTATAGATTTGCATGTCTTTGTACTTGAGGCCACTCGTCGTATGGATTTAGTCGGAATTGGAAAAAGTGGCTTTACTGAAAGTTGTAGCTTGTATGTCGATCTTTCCGACGCCATAAAGTTTGTAATTTTTCGATATCGGGACTAGGAGTTATGAGCGATTAAAAATTGGAAGTCGTTTAGGAAAAGCTGTTTTGGATAGAATCTTTGATTGAGGTTTTGACTCCTTTAAAGACCTAATTTGATTTTGAGTACTTCAGGGAAGTTGTAGAGCTTCCTTTGATATTTCCATAGACACCAAATTCGTCAAATTTCGAGTTCGGAATTAAGAGATATGATTTTCGAAAAATTCAGTTATAGGTGGGTATTTAAGGTTTTGTAACTTTTGCTTGAACTCCGACCCTTTTGCAATCTTTTGTTATAAATCTTTCGTCCGACATCTGATTGATTTGATTCTTGAAGCGTTGGATTCCTAAGACAATTGCGTTCATGTTTATGAAGAATTATGATTTTTAGGAGATTAAATGGAAAGAGATTGATTGAACCAAAGTAAGCAATGCGTTATAGGTTATAAGTTGGATAATTTTCTGAACATGGTTCAGTATTTTGCGATTTTCGGGAGATGTACAACTCCGATTGAGTTGATTCTTGAGGGAAAATAAAGTTAAGATACGGGGCTACAAATCATGTGAAGGGATCGAAATTTAATTTCATCCCTAAGATTGTCAAATTCTGGACTGAAGTTATGTTAATGTTCAGTTTCGGATTTTGTGCAGGTCAGTTAGTAATTCGGCCATAACTTCTTCGTTTTAGATCCGAATTGAGCGCCGTTGGTGGTGTTGGATTCGTAAGATCGAGAGGAACAATTTTCATGAAGAAAGTTTATCCAAATTATTTCGTTTAGATGCTGGAAATCAGGACGCAAGTTATCAGTTTTTCAAAATCCTGCACAGGGGTAATTTTGGAATTAGGCAAATAAGTGAGGGCAAAATAGTCATTTGCCCTCCATTTTTAATGAGGTGGCAGAACACATGGGAGGCTGTCGTTTTGTGTTCTGAAATGCACGAAATTGAAGCAAAATGAAAGAAAGAAAAGATGAAGAAGAGAGAAGAAGGAGAGGGGCGATAGTGGAGAAGGGAGGAGAAGCAAGTTTCAATTTTTTTTCTCCATGTTTCTCAAGGGTGATTTTCGTTAGTTTTAAGAGTAAAGAGGAGGAAGAAGAACATGGAAGCTTGCAACATGAAGAAATTCAAAAATTAGAGAGAAAAAGGTAAGAGAGAGAAAATTTTTATGTTTGAATTTTGATGAGTTTATTGGTTGATTTAGTTTAATATGGATATGAATTGAGTTTATCTATGATTATTTGAAGAGATTAGACTATGGTTATATTTAATTTTGGTTATGGAAAATCTTAGAGAGAGAAAGCTTAGTGAAGAAGATGATGAATAGTGAAATTTGGGGATTTTTGAAATTGATGATTTAGATAGATTGAATTAGTGATGAATTTGAGACATCCTAAGTTAATTTTGATGTTTATGCTTTAGGTGAAGTTTAATTTGAAAATTTGTAAATTTGGAGTTTAGGCCAAATTAGAAATTTGGGGTTTTTGTGAATTATTGGGGTTTTTGTGAATTAATGGTGTAGAATCATAATTAAGAGTGGGAATTGATGAAATATGGAATCAATTTTGAAGACATGATGTTTTATGAGATTGAATTTGAGTGTATTGGTTTAGGCCAATTTTGAAAATTGAGGATTTTTAAAATTGGAGATTGAAATAGCTTGAATTTATATGGAATTGGTGTTTTCTAAGTTTAATTTGAGTAAGTAAGTGATTTATGATATTGAATTTGACTAATTCGGTTTAGGTCAAATTTGAAATTTGGGAATTTTAAAAATTCTGGTTTTAGAAAGCTTGGAAAAGCGATGATTATGAATTTCCGATAGTTAATTGTGAGAATTATGCACTTTGTGATGTGAAATTTGGATATTATGATTTAGGTAAATTTTAATTGAAAGAAGGAAAGAAGCAAGGAGCAATTGGAGCTTGAAATCAAGTTTCTGACAATAATTCGAGGTGGGTAGTATATTTATTTATTGAATTATAAGCTAAATGTGACTTTTTAAAAATTAAAGAAAGCAATTGTTGAAAAAAATGTTTGAAAAAATGTAAATAGTTGAAAATATGATTTCAAAGGATGAAAATGAGTTTAAGAAATACAAGACTTATGAACTTCATGGGTTTCAAATTATTTGATTTATGATTTAAAGAAATTAGTGCATATTTTGTCATGAATGTGATTATTATGTGATTAATTTGATGCTATGAATTGCATTAGATGATTATGTGAATTTATGTGATTTTATGCTTGTGTCATTTATGACAATTTGATATTATGAATTGAAAATATGAAAATCAAGAGATTTTAAAAGGTGCCTTGAATCAATTCTTTTAGTTATGTGTTAAGTGGGTTTGGTCAGTCCTTTGTGAGTCGTTTTGTCTCTACTGTTTAAGCCTTCGCCATTTTGCTGCAATAGGCAATGGAGATCCGATTATGGACTCCTTTCACGGCTACATTGGACCGTTATGGGAAAGTGTAGTACGCGTCTGTTCACTACCGCATATAACCGTTATCTTGAGAATGTGCGATGCGTCTGTTAGGACCGAACCAAACCAATTCTGATGTGTTATGTGTTTTTGATTTGTTTATAATGTGATGCATTCATATTTAAAGTTGTGCATGATTTGAAAAAGGTTCGAGATTTTGAGAAATAAGACAGTAAATTTATAATCATGAAATTTCGGAAGGTTTATGTAAGTTTTGAAAAGTTTGAAAATGAGATTTTGGATAAATGCTTAAATAGGAAATTTTTGAAAAGTTTGAAAAGTTTAAAAGAAAATATTTTTGCTTATTGTTCGGTTTATAAATGTATTATCCACGAGCTTAGAGCTCACCCCCTTTCATCCCCAAATCTCGTGTTTTCTGCAGGAGATCGGATGGAAGACGAGTATGATCACAATCAGACTTGTGCATGTTCAGTATTATGTTTAAAGTTTGATGTGGTATTAGATCTTTATGGATAGTTAGAAAGCTAGTAAAGTGTATTTTAGTCCGATTGTATATGAATGGTTTTGCTTGTGGCGATAAATGTATAAGATTGTATTGTGTTGAATGAGTTATAAGTATGATTATACTTTATGTATGAAATTGGATTTTGAATGTGGTTGGGATTGATTAAAATTTTGAGTTGAGATGGTTATGGATTGAATTTATGAAGTGTTTAGAATTAAGATTATGTTTACTGATGTTTGGATGCTTGGACGGAGGTCCGATGTTGCTTTGTGTTATTGGATGAATTACGATATTAGAAGTCGTTTGCTTTGTTTTAAATTTTTTGAAATTTGTCAAAATCTGGTAGTTATCTTTCATCGAAATTTCATAAAATTTACGTAAAATGGGTTTAAAAAATGAGTTTGAGGATTTATATGAATGTATAAGAAATGATTAAGATGGATGAAGTGAGAAAGAATAGAAATGTAGGGATTGTTTATATGTTGAATGAGTTTGATTAAAGAAAAGGAAAGAATAAGAAAAAAAAATGTTATCTGGATTTGAAATGTCATAAGGTTTCCAACGCGATTATGTTCGTTCGATCATTTTCTCTGTTTTGGTTCTCGGATGTCGGATCCGCTTTGCTAAGTGTTTGTCTCGCTTTCGCTTTGTATTTTGATTCGATCCTTTAGCTTTGTATTTTCAGATTCGATCGCTTCGCTACCTTCTTGGTTTGAATCGATTCGGTCCGATTCAAACTTTCCGAGTATTTGTTTAGCTCAGATGATTCGATTTGTATTAGATTAGCGATTTCTCGCTTTTCGATTTTCCATTTTTCCGTTCCGTCTTTCGGTTGGGATCCGATTCCCGGATCGGGTTCCAACAGTGGGTGTCGACGATGACGATAACGACTCCATCTTAACGAACTCGTCTTTATCACCAGCCATCTACTCGTCCTTTGTTCACCGATCTTGTAGCTCGATATATTTTCACTCCTACAATACCCCAGTCGAAAACCTGGAGCTCTGATACCACTTGTTGTGCGGAAACGTGAATAAATTTGGAGTGAAAAATAAACAGCAACACAAGAACACCAAAATTTTTATACTGGTTCGGCAATGCCTACGTCCAGTTTGGAGACGACTGAGTATTTCACTATAATCAATGAGAGCATACAATGGTGTTTGTCACTCAATTTTTCAAGAGACCCAAAATAAACCAAGCTCACAGAAAAGAGAAACAAAAGATTTTTCTCTCTCACTAAACAACACTCTCTTCTCACACCCGAAACCTTAAGCTCTCCTTTTGTGCTCTCTTCCTCTCCTCCTTCATTTGCTTCCCTTTTATAGAGATCTTCATGGGTGTGAAAGCCTCCAAGGTGTGAAAGCCTCCATTGGGTGTGAAAGCCTCCAATGGGTGTGAAAGCCTCCATTGAGTGTGAAAGCCGCCATTGAGTGTGAAAGCCTCCATTGAGTGTGAAAGCCTCCATTGAGTGTGAAAGCCGCCATTGAGTGTGAAAGCCTCCATTGGGTGTGAAAGCTTCCAATGGGTGTGAAAGCCTCCATTGGGTGTGAACGTCTCCAAGCCTCCATTGTTGAGCCACCATTTTTGATCACTGAAAGTAGCTGAGATTTCTGACTTTTCATTTGAGTCAATATTCAACAAATAGGATTCCTGATTCTAAGCAACTCTTTCCAGTTGCCATACAAGCTAAAGTTAGTGCTTCCCTTTTGCTTCTACTTTGGTCGTTCAAACGAGGGACAATTAAGCTTTCCTTGGCCGTTGATACAGAACAGGAATGCGATGCATTCTCAGTTAAAGAAAATCTTATTTCAATCAACATTTCAACAGAAGTTCTGAAATTTCAGTGATTTAATAGTAAGTTTTATTAATAGTAGTATTATATACACTTGTAGAGTTATTCAATACCTTCATAAAATGCAGTTAGAAGAAACATGCATCTGTTTTTGCTCAAAAGGTTCTTATACTTGAATCTTCCACACCATTCAATACAAATTTACAATGATGGATCATATGCTATCATAACATCGACTATCTCATGATTGGAGAATTCCAGGATTCTTTCAATGATCGATGAAACAATAGTATGAGCGATCATGTATTACAATCATTGGAACTCTCAAAAGCAAATGACGTCTTGAAGAACTAACAAAACATGTACCTCGCCTTGTAGAGTTTGCTTTGGCATGTTATTATTTGCAATATTTCCAAAGACACAAAACACTAAAGATACTATATCCGAATCATTTGCACCATCAAAGCAACAAATAAAGAAAATAACATGACATCTTAAATGCGGTGAAGATTATGCGAAACAAAGAAATGATCCCACTATCTAACGAGGGAACACCATCAATCCGAGTTCTTAAGATGAAAACTATGATAATTTGTCTATTAATAAAGACTTGGAAGTGTGCTCCAAATATGGAATATTTTCAAGCATCAGCAGTCACCATATGTGATTTATTTAAAAGAGAAATACTAACTCTAAAAGAATAACCCATGAAAATAAGTTCTGACACATAAAATTGGCGAGAATGTCACCAAGCAACGTACATACATTTAAGGCCACTTGCGTAAATCTAGGTCATTTACTTCCCAAGAATTTAACAAGAACCAATTTGCATAGTATCTAAAATGAAAATCTGAACCAAGCGCCGGAGCATGGAAGTTGACAAATATGACTTCTTAGTGATTCCACCTAGGAAAGGATTCACTAGTTGCAACTATAGCATGCATAACCTTCATAAGAAAGAGACTACGGAATGCACCACAAGTAAGAAACCAACGAACACATACTTGAAAGGAAAAATAACGTGATGATAAAAAAAGGGGAGCGAGGAGTGGAGTGAGGACACTTAGATGTTCATATTCATTAATAGATAAACCTTCTGCTCGATGTATATGATGATCTAGAACTCTTAAGAGTCTTACAAGAGTATCTAAAGGAACCAAATGTAGAAGGATTTTTTGCACATGTTGATGTTATTTCATTAACAAGCATTTTGAGATCAGTCATTGGCAATGATAGCCACTTTGCTTCATCACGTTCATCACTAGGAACTTCAGCTCTTCCACGTAAGTCGTCCAACATTTCACAGAAGTTCCCAATGGTGGCCTCTAGAAAAGTTCTATGTACCATAAGCTTAGCATTAGGATTGAACAAAACACGCACAGTAGGTTCACATTGTTGAAATTTTGAGAATGAGAAACTATCTAAAATAAAGTAGAATAAAAAAGAGATAAAACAAGAGACAATTTATTGATTGGTTCTCATTTACATTGACATAAAAGTCTAAATATATAGAGAATGAAATAACAACTTTAGCTAATATCTAGATAAAACAAATCAAATTTAAAAGTTTAAATCCTAACTAGATAATAACTCTATCTTAATAGATAAAATTTTATCTTTTAACAAATATCTTATCTTTAAACAAAAATTTCAATTTTAACTTTTAATCAATATTTCCAACATTCTCCCTTGATTCAAAGTTGCAAAAAATTCAAACTCTATGGAGCACATCTCTCCAAATTTTTTATTTGTGAAGCACTTTCTTTTCACTGTATGATGCACTTTCTCATCATCTTCACTGTATGATGCACTTTCTCACAATCTTATCATTGTTGATGCACTTTCTCACCAACCTACAATCATTAGAACACGTTTCTTCAAACTTTTCAATAGGGCACTTCTTCATATTCTTCAACATGAGCACTTCTTTCATTTCTTATCTTCATAAGGCACTTCTCTCTAAAAATTTTTATTTGTGAAGCACATTCTCTTCACTGATTTTCGTTGATGTACTTTCTCACCAACCTACAATCATTGGAGCACGTCTCTCCAAACTTCTCGTTGATGCACTTTCTCATCATCTTACCATTGTTGAGCACTTTCTCTCAGCTAATTCTATAGAGCACTTCTCTCTATGATGCGTCTATATTGGAGAATATTCCTTTCTTCTTCGATAATGGAACCTTTTCTAGATAGGCTTCTTCTACCATTTTTTTTCACTTTCTTGCTTTCTCACTTAATCACTCATTGGTCTCTTAAGGATCTAAGGCTCTGATACCATGTTGAAATTTTGAGAATGGGAAACTATCTAAAATAAAGTAGAATAAAAAAGAGATAAAACAAGAGACAATTTATTGATTGGTTCTCATTTACATTGACATAAAAGTCTAAATATATAGAGAATGAAATAACAACTTTAGCTAATATCTAAATAAAACAAATCAAATTTAAAAGTTTAAATCCTAACTAGATAATAACTCTATCTTAATAGATAAAATTTTATCTTTTAACAAATATCTTATCTTTAAATAAAAATTTCAATTTTAACTTTGAATCAATATTTCCAACACACATCTTAGGTGAGGACGAGGTCACCTTGAAGCTCAACAGGCTCTAGTTGATCAAATGTCGAGATGTCATTGCTAACTTTCTTCTTGACTTTAGTTTTTCTCGAAGAGGATGCAACCTCCTACGGTTAACCTTCCATTTCAGGGATAACTAGCAACCCAATCTTACACAAAGACATATGCATAAACATACATGAAGAGTGTGATCTAGCTCATGAGTTTGACTTCCAATATAGTCCCTTTCCACTAGAGTTTGAGCAGATGTACTCGGCTCAATGGACTTGTTTTCAAATATTCTACTTCCAGCAACTTGCTTTTTACCTGAGAAACTTGGAATAAATTCAATAAACCACAAGCATAATATCACTAAATCATACATAAATACTCTATTATCAATTAGGACAAAAAGTTATGGATACTATAGATCAAACTCATACTATCCTTAAATGGTTAACACAAGGCATCAACAAATTATACTCGAAACTTTACTACCTCAAAAACCACACCACTAGCTCTTAATTATATTCAATTGTCTCAGTTCCTATCAACTATAAAAATATACTCCCTCCGATTCATAATAAGAGTCGTTTTAAAAAAATACACGCTTATTAAGAATGTTAATGAAATTATAAATATACCCTTGCAATAATTAGCATGTGAGAGAAATTGTATATTAAATTGCCTTGAAATTATGATCTGTATAATTAAGATGAGAGAGAAATGAAAGGTTAATTTTGGAAGAAAAATTATAAACATGTATACAAAGTCAAGAATGATACTTATTTTAAATAATTAAAATGTATCTAAAACGACTCTTATTATGAAACGGAGGGAGTATATTTTTTCTGACAGAATTTCAAGTCTTATAAAATTTTTCCTATCTAGACATGACAATAATAACTGTACAGGCATGACAATGTAGCATGTCTATATACTCCACACTGCAAGAAATATTTTTTATTTTTCTACCCAAGTTGCACCAGTATGCCATTCATACATCTCAACATCTTCCCCAGCAAAAGGCTCTTTTCAACCAAATTCCTTTCATTTTCACAATATGATGGATTCTTCTAAGTTAGCAGTTCAAGTGGCCTATGAATAATCATGTCTATCAAATTGAACAGCCAACTTCAACTCAAGTTTCCAAAGCTCAATTTCCATGAAATTTTAATATGCAGGCATCAAAACTATGTCATGACTCTTGAATATGAGGATTCTGTCATTTTGAGTCTCCACAGATATTGTAACCAACAATCCATGAGAAAACAGTCTACTATCCCCCAATACTTATTTCTTCTGTTAGAAACAATTATGGCCTCTAATTAATCAAATGCTTCAATTATCAATCTCACAATAAGGAGGCAAAATTATCTCTCTTCTTAACGAAGCATAAAGATCTAAGAAACCTATCATGTAACAAATCAATTATTCTCTCTTGTAAGAGAAAACTCACTAGACAAAACATATTCATCTTAAGTAGAAACTATACATCAAAGAGCAATATTGTGTATTTCGTTTACCAGGAGTTACATACTCGAATGCTTCAGCATTGTATCGGAGAACACTGCTTCAAATGCGGTTCGAGGGCTCAAAGATAACCAAATGGAGTTGGTCTCGTCTCCCCACAAGATATCTGCAAATCAACAACCATGTAAATCTCAACACAATTGAATAGTGTTATCTGGTTGGGTCGGTCGTGCTGGGCTCGAACCCAATCATAATGACTCATGGGCCGATCGATCCGTTTATTAAAGATTGGTCTCACACCTATTGGCTATGCTAGGCCAGGCCCAATCCATGCATCCATGGCCCATTCGTAGGTGGAAGTCTCCCATGCATACGTAAAGACTTAAACCTAGCATCTGCTCCATATATAAGGTACGACTCTGTCATAATAGAGGTATGTGATCATAACCCTAGTTCTCTCTACTTACAGCGATCCTTCCCTCACAAAAAGACTAACTTGAGCATCAGAGGGGCTTATCGGGAAACAACCCCCGACGTGTCTTCTCTCTTTTGCAGGAACCTTCAAGTCGGAGCTCTCGTGCTCAGCAGTCGACTCCATGGATCCAAACGGCAACGTACAGCCTTGCCAGAACCAGGCTGAACTAGTTGGCGCCTACCGTGGGGCCCGACATCAGGGCACCACGTCCAGAACCACACAGATCAGTCAGGCGGCAGCAGCCAACCTTGACATAGCCGCCATCGCGGCACTCGCGCTACAGCGGATAGGCTCACAATTACTAGCCACTCTTCCGCTAACACGTCATGATTCCCGCACGCAGTCTACACACCCGAACGATCAACAATTACCTCAAAACCCAGATCAGGAAGAACAAAGCGTGGCCCTGAAGGACAACGTTGAAACTAATACACGTCCGAACTTCCAGCACCCACTAGATGCAAATCCTCCTGCGCCTGTGCATACCTCCCTCACCCGAAAACAAATCGAGGAAGCAGCTGATCTGTTGATTCGTCAGATTTTACAATCACAGCCGGAACAACCGCAACCGTTCGCACGGCAGATCAATATGACGACTGATCACCATCCCACTGAAGCCCTAGAAAAAATCGTGGATGATCGGATCAATGCGGCCATGAGCTTCCGTCCGGATTGTCCAACTCAATATAGCTCTCCCTTCATTCCGGCAATTTTGGATAGCCTCCCAGCGGTCGGCACCAAAATCCCGACCCCCGAAAAGTACACTGGAAAGACCAATCCCCTAGATTATTTGTAGCACTTCCAGTCGATGATGAACCTACATTGCATCCCCAACGCCATTCATTGCAAAGCATTCTGTATCGCTTTTCAAGAAGGAGCTCGGCGATGGTTCAACAGTTTACCTCCGAGCTACATTACTTGTTTTGAGGACTTCAAATTACTATTTCTCAATCAGTTCGCCACAAGTAAACGGCCACAGAAGACCGCCTTGGAAGTGATGCAGTTGACCTAAGGGAGGAACGAGAGCTTACGGGAGTTCATTACTCAGTTCAATAATGAAGCAGTTGAAGTCCCCGACCTCACTTGCTCGTCCATGTTGGCAGCACTGATGAGCAACACAAAGGATGAGGAGTTCAAAAAATCATTAGCCCTTGATAAGCCCCGATCTATCCAGGAAATCAAAAATAGGGCGGATAAATATATCCAGCTCGAGGAAGTGTAAAACAACACAAAACGTAGAGCAGACGACCACGGGTCAAGCGGACGGTCGGACGATTCCCACAAGCGACGGAAGGATCAGTCGATCTGGAGAAAACCGACCGAGTGACGAGGGAATCGACAAGAATTCTTCATCCTGCTCAATAGACGGTATGCGGAAGTGTTAGCGGCCATGAGGCGAGAGGGGAACCCTTCGAGCCCAATAAGTTGGCCCGACTTCAAAATGAGGGATCCCGATTTATATTGCCGTTTCCATAGGGACATCGGTCATGACACGGAGGATTGCTGGGATTTGAAAAGAGAAATCGAATTCCTTATCAAAAGGGGAAGACTGGGTCGATTTCTGAAGTGCGGACAGAATGTCGATCGAGACAATGACAATAGGGTCGGTCGGTTAGACAATGGACGACGACCTTGGAGACGAAACGATAGGAACGATGGGGGGAGGCAGAATGCGAACACTGATGGTCGACGCGAACGGAGAGGACAGTCTAGGCCAAGAGGCGACAAAAACGCAGGACAACAAGATGACCGGCCGGTTAGGATCATTAACATGATCTTCGGCGGTAGTGCAGCAGGCGGATCAACCGTTAAAGGAAGAAAGAGGTACGCCAAGCAGGTCGGTGAAGACTTGTCGGCCAAGAGGAACAAGCAGAACGATGGGATGATATCGTTCGACGAATCCGATCTAGATGGCGTCACCGTCCTCACGATGGCCTTTTCGTAGTAAATCTGAACATGGATGGAAGCGAGGTGAAGCGGTAATGATCGTCTGGAAGCTCGGTTGAATTATTATATTATGATGCTTTTAAGCGGATGGAATCTGGAGGATCGATTCTTGCTGTAGAAGGACCTATCAAAGGGTAATCGGGCATCGACCTACCCTTTGCGCGTAGTATTCTAAAGGTAAAATTCGGACGAAAGCCATGTCTGATAGAGAAGGACGTTGAGTTCCTAGTTGTGAAATTTACGGAGGCGTACAATGCAATAATCGGACGAGCTACTCAAAATATCCTTAGAGCAGTCATTTCCACATACTACCAAGCAATGAAGTTCCCAATGTCCCATGGGGTCGGTGTTGTCAGAGGTCAGCAAAGAATCGCTAGGGAATGCTACTTAGCGGAAACAAAGACATTAGACGGGGCGGTAGTCTTGACGAGCTCTCTTGACGTGAGAGCCGATGAAGAAACGGAGAGGATGAACCCCGTAGAAGAAACGCAGCGGGTCGTATTGGATGAAGCGGACCACTCCAAGTTCACAAATCTTGGTTCCGAGCTTTAGAAGGGCCTAATCAAAGAAATCACAAATTGCTTGGTAGAAAACAGATCGGTCTTCGCCTGGGTACTGAGCGACATGCCGAGAATTTTACGATCAGTCGCATCGCATTCTCTCGGTATCCAAAAGGACTGTAAGTCGGTTAGACAAAAGAAGCGATGGCATAGCAAGAAGCGACAGGAGGTCATCGAGAAAGAAATTGAAAAGCTACTTGACTCATCCGAGAAGTCAACTATCCCGAATGGCTAGCCAATGTGGTATTGGTGAAGAAGAAAAACGGGAAGTGGAGAATGTGCATCGATTTCACCAACCTAAACAAAGCGTGTCCAAAGGACAGTTTCCCTCTGCCCAAAATCGATCAGCTGGTAGACTCCAAGTCAGGGCATGAACTCCTTAGCTTCTTGGACACCTTCTCGGGCTACCATCAGATTCAAATGAGTCTTGAAGATGAAGAAAAGACTGCGTTTATAACTAACCAAGGCACGTATTGCTACCAAGTAATGCAGTTCGGCTTGAAGAATGCGAGGGCCACTTATTAGCGGCTCGTCATGGAGGTTTTTAAGAGACAGATCGGTCGATCTGTGGAGGCTTATGTGGATGATATGGTGGTCAAGAGTAAAACGGTCGCTGAGCACGTGGAAGATCTAAAAGAAGTCTTACAGACCCTAAATAAATTTTAGATGAAGCTGAACCCAGAAAAATGCGTCTTTGGTGTGGCATCGGGAAAATTCCTGGGGTTTATGATCACTCAGCGGGGAATTGAAGCTAATCCAGAAAAGATCGAAGCTATCGTCCAAATGTCCTCGCCACGTTGTTTGAAGGATGTTCAGATATTGACTGGGCGGATAGTTTCTTTGAGCAGACTTGTCTCCAGGATGGGGGACAAGTGCTTCCCGTTTTTTAAAATTTTGAGGAAAGCGAATATGACTCGATTCCAATGGCCGGATGAGTGCGAAAGAGCCTTCCAACACTTGAAGCGATTCAACAAGCCCACCTATTTTCTTTGAGGGAGACTCGATTATTTATCTAGCGATCCTGAGAGGCGTCGGTATGATCTGGTTCGATCGGATGGTAAGGAGTAATTTTCGATCTACTACGTCAGTAAGGTACTAAACGGGACAGAAACACGGTATGCGCCCATAGAAAAGTTAACTCTTTCCGTGATAACTGTGGCACGGAAACTGAAGCCATACTTTCAGAGTCATACCATCGAGGCAGTGCCTCCAAAAGTCCGAGACCTCCAGGCGGTTAATAAAATGAGCGGTAGAGCTGGGGGAGTTCGATATACATTATAAGCCGCAGACGACGATCAAGGCCCAAGTATTGGCAGACTTCGTAGCAGAAATGAGTCAACCCGACTCGCAGGATGAACAGCGCCCTGCCTGGAGCTTGTTCGTTGACGGATCATCCAACGCCGAGGAATGCGGAGCAGGAGTGGTATTGATCAGCCCATACCAGGAAGAAAAGGTGGAGTACGCTCTTCGATTGAAATTTAGAGCATCCAATAACGAGTCAGAATACGAAGCTCTAATAGCCGGCCTCCGGGTAGCAAAGGAGATGGGGGTAAAGCGTTTGAAGGTATACAGCGATAGCCAGATAGTGGTTGGTCAAGTCTCTGGACAATACGAGGCCAAGGGAAGCAGCATGATCAAATACCTAGAGTTGGTAAAACAGGAGTTGAGTGCTTTCGAGCAGTACTGGATCAGCAGGATAGAACGGGCTCAAAATGCTCGACGGATGCACTTTCAAGATGGCTTCACCGAATGCCAGAATAACATCTTAATCGAAGCGGCTCGACCGACCTAGCATCCGAAGATTACGAAGTCCTTGGCGGATGAGCGGTCAAGTTAGATGGAGCCGATCAGGCAATACCTTCTCAAGGGAACACAGTCGACGGAAGCTCTGGAGGCCAGGAAACTGAGGATAAAGGCGGCTGAATACGCGATCGTAAACAACATTCTGTACAAGCGCTCTTACGATTGGCCGCTATTACGTTGCTTGAATAAAGAGGAGGCGGAACAAGCAATGGCTGAAGTTCATGAAGGAATGTGCGGAAATCACTTAGGGGGCAGAATATTGGCTCATAGGTTGATCAGACAAGGGTATCACTGGCTGACAATGAGGAATGATTATCAAGAGAAAGTTAACTGGTGCAAGGCCTGCCAGAAGAATAGCAACTCGTCTTACCAGCCAACTGAGCAGTTGAAAATTGTGAGCCATCCCATTCCTTTTGCTCAATGGGGAATGGACATTATAGGACCTTTTCCTCTTGGTCCGGGACAAAAGAAGTTTTTTATAGTGGCGGTCGAATACTTCACTAAATGGGTGGAAGCGGAAGCGGTCGCCACTATCACTGAGCAGAAGATTGAAAGCTTCGTGCGCAAGAATATTCTAAGCCGTTTTGGGATGTCCATGGTCTTGGTTGTAGACAACGGGCGACAGTTCCACAACGAGAAGTTCAGAGACTTCTGCAAACGGCTGAAGATAAAACTCCAGTTAACTTCAGTAGCCCATCCTCAAAGTAATGGTCTAGCGGAGAATACCAACAAAAAGATAATAAGTGCTCTCAAGAAGCGCTTAGACGGACGCAAGACCTGGGTAGACGAAGTATTGTGGGCATACAGAACTACCCCAAATGGAGCCACAGGAGAAACACCGTTCAGGATGACTTTTGGGGCGGAAGCCTTAGTCCTAGTAGAAGTGGTGTTACACAATCAGAGAGTTTCGGGTTACGACGAAGAAAGGAATGACGAAGCCAGCAAGGCAGAACTGGTACTTCTCAGTGAAGTTAGAAAAAGGGCAGCCGCTCGTTCGGAAGCCGTCAGGCTAAAAGCAACGAGGTTCTACAATAGAAGGGTAAAGTCGAGTGTCATAAAGATCGGAGGGTACGTTCTACGAAAGGCCGAGATAGTTGGAAAGCATCCTGGAAAACTCGGTTAGACATGGGAAGGACCTTACCAGGTGGTCAAACAAACTGGGAACGATTCTTACATTCTGCGCGATTCGAACGGAAAGGTTCTACTGAGGCCCTGGAATTCTCAAAATTTGAAGGCATTCTACCAATAGATAAGTTTGATTTTAGTTATTTCTTTGTTCATTATTGTTTATTGTAAACCTGTGGGTACCTTTTTCCTGACCTTGCCAGTCAGGTTTTTTAACGGCCCACTCCCTTATCATCATCAATAAAGGGATTTCAAATTTCTCGGCAAACAGTTTAACAAATTATTCAAAAGGGGGCCTGTCAACACTGCTCCGCCAGGTCGCCAAGTCACCAAGACAAGATCCTTGGGACCTTCGCTCGATTGACACAATTCGTCAGGTCGCCAAGACAAGATCCTTGGGACCACCGCTCGGCCTCGACCGACGCTCGACCTCAACACAACTCGGCAAGTTCACCAAGACAAGATCGTTGGGACCTTCGCTTGATTGACACAATTCGCCAAGTCACCAAGACAAGATCCTTGGGACCACTGCTCGGCCTCGACTGACGCTCGACCTCGACCACCGCTCGACCTCGACCGACACTCGACCTCTACCGACACTCGGCCTCGACACAGCTCGGTAAGGTCGCCAAGACAAGATCCTTGGGACCTTCGCTCGATTTACACAATTCGCTAGGTCGCCAAGACAAGATCCTTGGGACCATCGCTCGGTCTCGACCTATGCTCGACCTTCACATCGCTCGGTCGGGTCACCAAGACAAGATCCTTGGGACCATAGCTCGGCCTCGACTACAGATAGACAAGGTTGCCAAGACAAGATCCTTGGAACCATCAATCGACCTCGACATCGCTCGGTCGGGTCACCAAGACAAGATCCTTAGGACCATAGCTCGGCCTCTACTATAGATTGACAAGGTTGCCAAGACAAGATCCTTGGAACCATCGATCGACCTCTAGCTCGACCAGGATCCCAAGACAAAATCCCGGACAGCTCGGCCTAATTCACCCGATTGGCGCACATCGAGTGTGCTCATTCGTGACCTGCTATTTAAAGAGAGTAATATTTAACACAAAAGAGGTAATGAAAGACGAGTCTCTATTTATTCGAAATAAAAAGCTCTAGCCACAAGCCTGACCAGATGAGCCTTACAAATTCACTCTGATCCTTCGGGAGGAGAGGAAGGGCCAGCAGCAGGATCGGTCGGAGGAGAGGAAGGGCCAGCAGCCGGATCGGTCGGAGGAGAGGAAGGACTAGCAACAGGATCAACCGGGTCAGCAGAGGAAGGGCCAGCGGCCGGACCGGGAGGAGAAGACAACGGAGAGACGACCTCTTCCTCTTCTGAACTAAGGTCCAACTCTTTATCCGAGATTATAGTCTGCTCTCCCTCGGCCCACTCCCTCATCTGCTCCAAAGAAAGGCCGAGAGCAGCGGGAAGCATCGGATCGGCATAATCCTTAAACGGAAGACACTCCGACCCATCATGAATATGAACCTCATGGCACCTCTTCAGGACTGAAAGGGTCAAGTCGGGGGCGAACTCTAAACACTCCCCGTGTAGGAACCGCCTCTTCCATCGCTTGATTGCCTCGACCCTCTTCTTTTTGACGGAGCATCGCAACTCCCTCAATATATCCTCGGTCTTATACCGACCCTCCACCGCTCTGTGGCAGTCCTCGAGGAATTTCCTACCGTGCTCCTACTCCGTCTTCACCTCTTTCCTCAAGGCCTCATACTCCTGAGCCAGTCGATCCTTCTCCCCAATTAACCGGCTCCTCTCCTCCTCCCCTGTAGTAAGTTGAGCGCTCAGAACGCTCCTCGCCTCCTCCCAAGATTTCTTCTCGTCCTCCAAGGAAGAGAGTTGAGCCTAGAAGAGGTCTCTCTCTTCCTTAGCCTCTGAAAGCTCGCCCCTCAAAGTTTTCACCTGCTCGAGGAGATCATGGACTTCGTGATCTTGCGATTGATTGATCCCGTCGAGCTGCTTAATACGCTGGTGCACTGCGAAAGACATCATCAGACTTATTACACAGCTACGGATGAGACGGGACCCCAACTCCAGATTGCTCAACGAGTCCAAGAGCTCCTCATCTACGAAGGGAGTGACCCTCTCAGCAATGTGAAGGGACACATCGAGGTCCCCCATTGATGCAGTTTTGGCCAAGCTGATCGCAGACTCCCACCCGTCGGTGCTCTTCGTCGCTCCTTTCCCCTTGCTTCCTCCCTCCTTCCCTCTCTTGCCTTGACCCGACGAGCCGGACGGTAGGTCAGCAAGTCGAGCAATCCTCTTCCTCTTAAGAGGTGGCTCCACCTCCTCTTCCTCCTCTTCCGAACCCACTCGGCCCGCACTCGCTGGCACGATTGGCAATGACGCCGACACGATAGGACGATCTTCAGTGGGCGGAGGGGCCAACAACACTGTAGAATCACCCGGCTCCACTGGCATAGCGGTGCCTTCACCGGTCTCCGCCTCCTTCCTCTTTTTCTTCCCTTTGGCCTGTTTTTTGGATTTAGGAGGAGGGGAGGACCCGACAAAATCTTTACCCTCACCATGGCTGCACAGTAATAAAACAGGTCAGAAAGTGAAACCAATACTAAAAAATATAGCAAATAATTCAACCACGAAGGGTCAACCAGACGGGATGGTTTCCTCTCCTAGCCCGTTGATTTGTGGTGGGGGGTTGATTAGGAAGGAATCGACCAAGGCCCCCCTCGATATCCCAGAATGAGCTGAGCGAAGTCATATCGGCCAAGCCCCTTTATGCGACTGATCACCTCCCACTCCTCTGTACTAAGAGATACGCTCAACGTGTCGTTTCACCGCTCGACTAAAGGATACCTCTACTGCTGGGACTCGGAGGAGGATCCTGGGGGTTTCACAAAAAAGTACTTCGTCCGCAAAGCGGAGATTTTCGAAGCTGTTCCGACCGGGCAATATCTGGCATCTCTGTACTACAGAGAAGGGGTCCCAGCCCCAAAGCTCAAACTCTAGTTCATCCTCAAAAAGTGACGCAGGATGTCGACCGAAGGCAGACAGTCAAACCGATGGCATACCAAGGCCAAACCGTTAATGAACCTCCAGCCATTTGGAGGAATCTGACTCGGCATTAGCTGGAAATCGATGCACACCTCATGAATAATCAGGACATACGGGAGCTTCATACCACCGACTGAAAAGAAACTATCAGAAACAACAAAATATCCACTCAAGTTGCTGTGGATTCGCTCGTTCCCCAAGGCAAGCCTAGGCCCCCAGGACATGGGGATATTATTCCTGATGATCGACCGTTTTAGCTCTGACGCGGTCATCGTCGATTTATCTCTCTGCGGCTCCTCCACGACCAGCCCATCCTTCCATTCTCTCGTCGAGATTTCTTCGACGTCTCCCAGCCCCGACGTCGCCACAACTTCAGGTGCCCCCTCGGCGATTTCATCCCTTAGGTAAACCCCACTTCTAGAACCGGTGGACGACATGTTCACTGAGAGGAAATTTAGAAGAAGAGACAAGGGAAAAGGACGTACCTATTTGGTGATTTGAGGTTGGGAAATTGGACGACGGTTGAAAGAAATTTCCAGAAACTGTAAGCAAGAAAGAGAAAGTGAAAGCAAGATAACAAACCAAACGTGAAGAAAACCCGCAGTCTGTTGATCCTGAGTACTTATGGAAGACCAGTCGAACGAGCGTCCCAACTAACGTCAGAGGCCTGGAGAAGATCCGAACCGAGCTCAAACACATGGCTGGATCTGAACAGAGGTAAGTTAAGGTTTTTAGAAATCCAGAGCGGCGTAACAATTGAAAGGATGTACGTGACAGCTGTACAACGGTTACAAATTCTGAATCTGTCAGAGGGCACGCGCCGTCAGTAATAGTTACCCTGAGTACCTTCACGCGCTCAATATCGATGTCCGTCCGATCTACTTTGGTACGAGCTATCATGCAATAAGCACCTAGGCCGACCGATCGAGGCGATCGATCGACCGATCCCAATACGAGCAATCATGCACTATGCACTAATATTCGACCGATTGGGCCTACTACGAGCTATCATACCGACGAGCTATAAACCCTTACGTACTCATTCAACCCTTCTCCTTGCTCAGACTCGAGGAGTAGGGGGGCTTATGATTGGGTCGGTCGTGCTGGGCCCGAACCCAATCATAACGACTCATGGGTCGATCGATCCGTTTCTCAAGAATTGGTCTCACACCCATTGACTATGACAGGCCAGGCCCAATCCATGCATCCATGGCCCATTCGTAGGTGGAAGTCTCCCATGCATACATAAAGACTTAAACCTAGCATCTGCTCCATATATAAGGTACGACTCTGCCATAATATAGGTATGTGATCATAACCCTAGTTCTCTCTGCTTACAACGATCCTTCCTTCACAAAAAGACTAACTTGAGAGTCGAAGGGGCTTATCGGGAAACAACCCCCGACGTGCCTTCTCTCTTTTGCAGGAACCTTCAAGTCGGAGCTCTCGTGTTCAGCAGTCGACTCCATGGATCCAAACGGCAACCCAGAACCAGGCTGAACCATTATCAGTTATTAAAAAACAATAATAGATTTAAACAGTCAAATCACGGAAGACGGTTTGTGCGCATTCGAAGCCACTACGAACTACTCCAGCTAAAATTTAAAGCTCAAACTTAGTCTAATATTTACCACAAACCGAGAAAAACAAAAGGTAAACGAACTAAAACCCCATTTATTTACTCTACTCGAACAAAAACCTCAAAGAGCCCGCACCGAGGCTAAAACTCCAAATTTAAGTACAATTAATTGAAAATATTCTTCATGCTTCATTTCAAAGTCTACAACACCGTAATGGACACGGTTACAAAGACAACCAAATTCAATCAACATTCTCACTCTATTTGACTAACAACCATATTCCCACCAACTCCAACTCGCTTCACAAACTCAAATAACTAAAACAAGCAAACACTTACGGTAAGAAACATCGGTTTTGGCGGCAGATTAGCAATTCTCGTGGACCGAGTGAGAATCTTGTTCACTCGAGCCCATGCACTTGAACACTAGGAGTTTTGTCGAACAACGAGCTCCCGATCCGACGCGTCAAGCAAAGGCAGCAGCGAGCACGGTGTCACCTCCGATTGTATCGAGTTGGATAGTCCGATTCCCCAGGGACCGAACCCAAACTCTGACATTTGAATTTGAGCGGTGGCCGTTACTTCCGATATGATTAACGATTTGGTAGTTAATAGAGCATGAACATAGGAAAGTGGTATGTGCTAATAACGCCAAAGGTCAAGGGCAATTCGGGAAGATGAAGGGGTCTTTTTTTAGTTGAGTCCAAGAATAAGAGAGACCAAAATAAAGGAAGCAATTAGCGGAGAAAGTGATAAAATTTTACTGGGTGTTTGATAAAATTCTTTATCTGTTACTAAATAATTTGTTTTTTTATTAAAGAAAATATATAATCTAGGTTTACTTATCTTTATCTATTTTTACTATATTTCAGGTGGTCGAGAATAAAATTAAGGATACGTTGGAAAAAGTATCTTTAAGGACTTTATATAATTACTTAGGCTGTAATAATAAGAATATTATTATTTTTGTTAAGAAAATTATTAATAATATAATAAGAAAATTAATAAAATAAATTAATATTATTAATAATATCAATAATAATGATAAAATTATTAACAATAATAATAATAAATAACAAGAAGAATATTAGCAATAATAAAAAAAATTAAATAATAACAATAAGAAGAAGAAGAAGAAGAAGAAGAAGAAGGACATGCTAATTAATAAGAATAATTAATTAATTTGTGGGACTATTTGGATATTTGGATATTTTATTAGTTACTCTTTTGTTATTTTAAATTTATGTTTTCAAACTAAACATTGATATTACTTCATCGTTAGAAATTCTTATAAAAAATCAAATTAAATAATACTTTTTTATTTCATTCCCTATTTATTTTATTCCTAAAAATTAATATTTCATTTTTATCTGTTATAGCAGGTGAATCAAACACTTTAGGTATTAGAGCAAAAGAGTTTGATTAATTATATTACTAGATTATCCTCAATTGATTGTAGTTTATCTTCCTCTTGATACTTTGGCTTAAGGAGTTTTAGGTAATAACACAAACATGAACTTTAGTATTTGAATTACTGCGATTAGGAAATTACCATAATATCCTTAATTTTGTTGTTGTTGATGGAAGATTCAATTAAAAATAGTTTAATCAATGTATTCAAGTTTTGTGTAAATAAAATAAATCTTTTATTTTATAAAAAATATTTAAAAAATTAACTACTTAACTAAAATATTGATCAATTAATCTATGCTATGTTTTGTCATTGAATGAAATAACACAAAATTTAAGAAAAACATATAGTTATCAAATATTTTATTAGTTTCTTTAATGTTATATATTATCGTGGTAAGTTAATTTTAGATTTTATTATTATTTATTTATTTGCAATAATTTTAAAAACTTATATATTTCTTTTAAATTTCTCTTTTTGATATTCTATTAGTTCGCTGTTTATTTTTATCTTGCAAATATAAATAAATAAAAATAATAAAATATGACATTCACACGCACTTACACGTTCATTTTGTCTATAGTTTAGAAGCTCAAGGTTTTGTATTCCAGCGTAAAAGCTGATGAGGCTGGATTGATCTTTAAGGCGTATAGAGTCGAAGCAACAACGTGTCTTCTTTATGGTGTCCAGAAAATTCAAGAACGCTTCCTTTTCTTTTTCTACTGTCCAGAAAATTAAGGAGGATGGGGACTGGATAAGGAATTTCGGATGATTTGCACTGCTGCAGGAACACTTGCCTCTTCCTAAGAACCGCAGTTTCTGACGCAGCCGATGAATAGTTCTTATATGCTATTATTGATTAAAGAAAGTATACAATTATAGATACAATGCTATTAAATTACAAGCCTTTTACGCCCAAAGTATTTTTCTTGGACTTGGATCTTCCGCATCGAACTCTTCACAAATATGATCCGGCCCATTCGGTAAATAAAATGTAATGGTATATATGAAAATCGAATTTTGTCACTTTGAAAAATAAAATTCCAGTAGCAGATTTTTTAAGAAAACTAAATCTTTGTTTTGACAAAAAATTTCAGCACTAGTTTTCATTAAAACCGAAGCTCATTTCATGAAAATAAAAAAACCAGCACTTAGTATTTTAGTAAAACCGAAATTTGATTCTTTGAAACAAAAATCCAGCACTTGTTTTTACAATAAAAACCGAAAAATGATCCATTGAAACAAAATTTCAGCAACTATGTTTTCACAAAACTTATGTCAATACACAAAAGGATACACCGAAAATTTTACCTTTCCATTTCTTCAATCCATGGCTGCTTCATCTTCATCATTACATCAATTTGTACATTACAAAATCAAAGAAAAAAAAAAAAGAAACCAAGGAGGAAACATGGTGATGATAGACCACCCTCCTTGTTACAACCAATGAAGAAATCTTACAAGGTAAATTTAACTTCTATGGACAACCAAAAGAGCAAATATACACCATGCATATTTCTATCACACAAAAATATGCAGAATACACAAAAAGATTGCCAACCCATGCATCTAATATATAGGAACCGAAATCATGCATTAGAAACTGGCTCTGATGCCAATTGTTGGATCGGAAACAGAAAACATGCTTTGTTTGAAAAACGGTAGATTTCAAAACTTTTAAGAAATCATTACTTGCAGCGGAAGCAACAAATCCAAATCAACATGCCAATCCATACATGATATGGTATAAGGATAGTAAAATATAAACAAGATCAGGAGTATTACCGACTCCTTCGCTACAACTTCAAATCCTCACTGCGCTATCCTCTCCTTCTTCGTGTATCCAAATCCTTTGCCTTTGACTCTTTTCCTTTAGCAATCTACTTTCTCCTTGTTGTAGTATCCTCAACCAATTAGATTTACCACCTGTTCTTCAAGGACAATTAGGTTAACAAAATCCTTTGGGAAAGGAGAAGAAATGTTTGGAGGAGATTTTTTTAGAAGAAAAAGAAGCAAAATTGAAACTCTTTCAATTAGTATTTTCGATTCTCTCTTTCATGAAAGGAGAGAAGGTGTAAAGAACATGCAAGAACTCTTTCTTGCCTACCAATTTCGTATATGCATGGATGGAAAGAGAGAGAGGCATCAAATGCATCACTTCTTTCATTAATCACTCATAAAATAACCAATAAATGAGATTATCTTCATTTATCTTTATGATGACTATTTGAAAAGACCATAACCTAAAATTAAATACCCAATTTCGGTTTTGCCAAGAAGAAAGAAGGAAGATGATCCATCTAATGTACATCTTTCATCTTTAATCTAATGAATGCAAATAGGTTACAAGCCAACATTAAAAGACAACCATTAAACCATTTAATGGTAAGTTCATAACTCCATTTAATGATGATTAACCATAATAAAGACCATCTTTATTTAGCATTTTAATGTCAAATGTGTGGTTACACATTTAACCTAGGAATAACCGAAATTGCTATCTTCTTTTTTAAAAAATTGTTTTAATATAATTAATCTAATTAATTACATTAAACCAAAAACCAAGCCCATTACTAAATGTACATTTGGGTTTCTTTAATTAGACCAAGCCCAAGATTTAATTATGGGCTTCTAATTAACCTCCATTTATATTTTTTACTTAGCTTGATAACCTTCCTTAAAGCCAAGTGGGGAATCTTATTGAACTTTGATAATTCAAGCTCCAATAAGCCTAGAATTAATTCAATCTCATTGGAATTAATTCTAACTTATTAAATAAATGTCATTCCACTAAAGACAATTAGTTGAACTCTTGAATTATTAAATATTATGAGAATATGTCCAATTGCAAACCCTATTTAGAGCCTTATTATAGCCATCCGCACAATAAAGGGTAAATTACCGTTTTGCCCTTATGTTGATTTTTTCCTTCTAGATCTCTCATTTTACTTTATATGGTGATTAACACATAAGATCTCATCTCAGTGTTAAAACTTGATAGGTAGCTAGTCCATCAAACTACTGGCGCCAGTTTAATCACCAAATCTCCTTAAAACATCTAGAAGAGATGATAACACTATAAACTCTTTATCTGAGTGAATGTTCCCTGATACATGTTTCAATTAATAATTTCAACATGCAGACACTGGATTAATAATCTATAAAAATCCATTCCGATCATATCAAGAATTATAATGAAACATATATGAGTTCACCACTCATTAAGATTAAAGTAATGGCTCACTTTATTCTTGAAAACATACTTGATTCCAGATTCATTTAATAGTGCCATTATTGATATTCAACTACTATTATGATATGAAACTCATCATTATCTTGAAGTAAACTCCTTTACTTATATGGAGATAAATCGCAACACTACAGTATAAACCATAATCAAGCGACCAACTTGACTATTCAACTGTGAATCAATTAATTCAGATTCTAATAATATACATATTTCCCATACATCTCTATGTATATGTATATTACTTACAAAAGAATCTTGGTACCTTATGACCAGATATATAATGCTCATACAGATAAAACCAAACTCTTTTGTTTTATTAATAATAAATATTTTCATTATAAAACTATAACTGAAGAAGATAAAGTTACATGTAAATACACTTGCTTTTCAGGGCACTATATTTACATAACTCCAACAATCTCCCACTTGCCCTAAAGCATGTTTGACATATCCCTCATTCCCATCCCTTCTAGGTGACCCTCAAAGCTCTTTTGAGTCAATGTCTTTGTGAGCGGATCGCAAGGTTTTGCTCGGTGGGAATCTTTACCACATCCACTTCTCCACGTTGTATTATCTCCTTATAAGATGATACTTTAAGCTCGATGCCTTTGGCGCTTTGGGTTCCGAGGTTCTTTAGAATTAGCCACGCCCCACTATTATCACAATAAAGTGTAATGGCCTTTTTCCGCCTCTGAACTACCTCCAAATCATTTAGAACTTCCGAGTCGATCGCTTCCTTTGTTGCTTCACAAGCAACAACATACTCAGCCTCCATAGTCGAATCAGCAATACAAGATTGCTTGACACTCCTCCAAACTATGGCTCCACCTTCTAAAGTAAATATAGAACCAGAAGTTGCTTTCCTTGAATCAACATCTGATTGGAAATCAGAATCCGTATATCCTGTCGGAATAAGATTACTTCCAGAGTAAACAAGCATTAAGTTCTTCGTCCCACGAAGATACTTAAATATACACTTAACATGATCTAATGTTCCATTCTGGATTAGATCGAAATCGCTACCATCCCTCGCGTAATGTATATCCGATTTAGTGCATAACATTGCATACATCAAACTACCAACTGCCGAAGCATATGGAATGTTACGCATGCATTCAACCTCCTCTTGGGTTTTAGGTGCTTGTTCCTTTGAAAGTTTGATTCCATGTCTAGTAGGAGTAAAACCCCACTTGGAATCTTGCATGGCGAACTTATTGAACACATTCTCAATGTAGGTTAGTTGAGACAAAGCTATCTGCTTGTTCTTTTGATCCCTTATAAGTTTGATCTTTAGAACATAGGTAGCCTCTCCCAAATCCTTCATTGAAAACTGTTCATTCAGTCATCCCTTAACCACAGATAACATTCCCACATCATTCCCAATGAGCAAAATGTCATCAACATACATGATTAGAAAAATAACCTTATCTTCTTGTATTCTTTTATGAACACAAGGCTCATCTAGGTTTTGTATGAACCCATAGGTTTTGATAGCCTTATCAAACCTAATGTTCCAAGACCTAGATGGTTGCTTAAGTCCATAAATTGACCTTTGCAACTTGCAAACCTTATGCTCATTACCTGGCTCAATGAATCCTTCTGGTTGGGCCATATAAATGGTCTCCTCAAGATCCCCATTTACCATAGAGTACGCATCGGAACGCCCGTAGGTCATTCCGATACATAACCTACGATGAGGGTGCACTACGAACGATCATTTCTAAAATCCACATGGCATCAATATAATAAAACTGAAATGACAAATTTCACTAAATTTTTAAAATCGAAATACTTCTCATTTCATTTCTTAAAAACCATAAATACACGATTCTGTCATAATTACATACTGTACAAATCCAAAAGGATCTGAAATAACTCCTAACTAGGTCATCCCCAAAAGATCCCAGCTGACCGACCTGTGAGTCATACTTCTCTTGCCAGCGCTCACACAGCAGGAAAAGTCTCGCTAACTGGAGTTAAGAGTCTACAATCGCCGTCCTGAAAATAAATTGCAATGTTGGGTGAGTTTGCGAACTCAATGAGAAACCATCATCGATGGTTCACCTAATTCATGCATTACGCAAAATTGAGTACAGATCAACACAATAACACATTCAGAATAGCAATCAAAAACTTCATTAAACAATTATCACATATTTAACCCTTTTCAAGGATTACTACACAATCAGATACTTAATGCATGACATTTTCTATTTTATTTCAGTGTTGTGACTGGGCGTCAGTATAGTCTCATTTCGGGCACAATAAACAGTGATCGCGTTTTAGGGGTAGGAGAGCCCTCTGGGTATGCACTACTGCCCACGCGCATTAGGGATAGGAGAGCCCTCTAGGTATGCACTATTCCCTTTCGGCCTTAGGCCCCTTTTTACAGTGGTTGAGCTTATAGCTCCGATCAGAAATTGCTCCAGTCACAACAGATAATTACCAATTTTCGATCATGCCTAGCATACGTACACAATTTCACAATAACACATCTCATTCAACAGTATGTATTGAAGTCACGCAGTTCAATCAATTCATATTCGCAGATAGTTCATACAGAGCATTTAACAAATCAGAGATTGAGGAACCAATTAGGTTACTCACCTCTAAACTTCCGAGCTACTGCTGGGAAGTCTCTGCTACGTCGAAGGATCGACGCTCCACTTGAACCTCTATAACAATCAGAATAATCAAACATTACTAATTGTACAGTTTCCAATATTCAGTAATGCACATGTAGCGATTGAATTATGTACTATACATGTTTATGACATTCCCGATCCTAATCCCGAATCTTTCCAATTCAATTCTTTCACTCTAATAGATAGAAATTCCTAATATCATCATTCAATTAACTAAGATCTGCATTCTCTAAAGTCAATTTCAAGACACAAGAACTAACCTTAAATCGAAATCAAATTCACTATTCAATCACCATCCGATTTCGAGAACTGCCAAATTAAATTCCGAAATTTCATCCTTCTAAATTCAAAATTCTTAATCTCTAAATCATAATCAATCAATAACCAACTCATTCATCTTCGAAAATCAGGCTTCCTCGCCGCAGCGTATGATCGCTCGCCGCAGCGAGTCGCCTCGCCTTCGCCGCGACGTACGCGGAATTCTCCCAACGACGAATGCACTTATGCTCGTCGCGACGTGCGTTGTTGCTCGACGCGACGTGCAGACGAAATTTGCTCGCCACGGCGCGTGTCCCTGTTCGTCGTGACGTGCAAATTGGGGAGTTGCTCGCCGCGGCTTGTTCATCACACGTCGCCACGTGCAAACCCAGAATCGCGTCCGAAACCCAGAATTTCTCAGATCTGCAGATTTCTAATTCCTTCAATTCAACTCAGATCACTCCCAATCAATTTAAAACACTACACCCAACTTATTTTGTTGGACCCCGATCTTTGAGTGAAAATTTGAATTATGAAAATAAAATTTAAGGAGTGCTTTGTGTATGTATTGTGTAATAGAGGACTTAAAATTAAAGGATATTGATAAGAAAAGAAATGATTTGATTTTGATATCTTTGAGGTTTTGAGTGGATTGGTGTGGTTTATGAAATTAAGTGGATGAGTTGATTGAAATGAAGTTAAATAGCAAGAATTAAAAAGAGAAAGTGTGAAAATATGAAAAATTGTGAAAAAGTTTGACTTTTTGGTCCTTGAGAGTTGACTTTTGATTTAGTCAAAATTTGAGTAAATGATCTACATGAAACTTGTAGATTATGTTAAGAGCTTTCTGTAGCCATAAAGTTTACAATTTTTCGATATCGGGAGTGGAAGTTATGATCAGTCAAAGTTTATGTTTGAAATGTTTGACTTTTATTATGGTTGAAACTTTGACTGAGAAATTAACCTAGTTAGAGGTTAATTAAGCTTTGATGTTCTTCATGAAAGTTGAAGGATTTGATTTGATCTTTTTTTCGATATAAAGTATGGAATTTTTTGATCTCGGAATAATAAGTTATGATTTTTACAAGTTTATATTGTGGTTTTAGCATGATTATTAGAGGATAGTATCTTTGACCGGAAAATGGACTCCTTTAGGAGTCAAATTGAGTTTTATGTCCTTCGTGAAAGATGTAGAGCTTCCTTTAAGCTTTCTATAGAGACTAAGTTTGTCAAAATTGGAGTTTGGGATTAAGAGTTATGAATTTTGGAAGTTTTGGATTTTTTATGTGAAAAAAAAGAGGAAATTTGTTTTATCCCCGTCACTAGGGCGACGCATCGCCCTAGCGATGGCGAGTGTTTAGCTCGCGTCGCTAGGGCGACGCATCGCCGTAGTGATGGCGAGTGTTTGGCTCGCGTCACTAGGGCGACGCGTCACCAGGGCGACTTCGCCCGCACGACGCCGTTTTGATTCTTTGGTTTTCTTGACTTTACTTTCTCAAATCCAACCTTTGTTCACTATTTTGCTTATATCGTTTCCGTTCGACATCCGATTGAGTTGATTCTTGCGGCGTTGGATTCTTAAGACAATTATCTACATTCTCATAGAAATTTGTAAATTTTTTAGATTAAATTAATGGTGATTAATTTAATCAAAGTGAGTCGGGAAATTTTCCAAACATAGTTCAGTATTTTGTGAAATTCGGGATCTGTAGAGATCCGATTGAAGTGATTCTTGAGGTGAAATAAAGATAAGACAAGGGGCTACAAATCATATGAAGAAATGAAATGTCAATTTTGCCCCTAAGAGCTTCGAATTATGAATGGAAGTTCGGATTAGAGTATAATTTTTGGATTGAGAACACCTGAGAGTATTTTGAGCATAACTTTTGATTTGGGAATCAGAATGAGGCGATTCTTGATTTGAATTAAACTAGAGACATAAGGCTACAATTGTTATGAAGACAATAAGTTTCAATTCTGGGACTAAGAATGTGAATTTGTGGACGGAAATAATCGTACATGGAAAATGTGTTAGAATATGGATATACCCGAACTGTTTTGCGCATAACTTTTGGTGTAGTGATCCGAATTGAGCGCGGTTGGTGGCGTTGGATTCGTATGATTGAGAGGAACATTTCTCTAGAAGGAAGTTTGGACAAATTCCTTCAAATTGATAGTACGAATCAACCCGCAAGTAGGCATGACATAAAGTAGAGTTCAAGGGCATTTTGGTCTTTTAAGCACCATTTTAATGACTTGGCGTCAAAACACATGAGGGATGTCGTTTTAAGCAATTAAAAAGCCACGAATGGGCTGGAAAAAAATGAGAAGGAAAGGAGGAAGAAAATAAGAAGAAGAATGGAGAAGGTGTTTCGGTTATGGAGAAAAGAAGAGGGAGAAAGGTAAGTTTTAATTTTTCTACTTGTTTCTTAAGGATTTTGGGATGGTTCCAAGAGAGAAAAAGGTAGAGGAGCATAAGAGCTTCCTTCCAAGCCAAAAAAATTCGAATTTGGAGAAGAAAAGAGGTAAGAGGAAATTTTGAGCTTTAAGATTTTGATGAATTTTTGGTTTAGAAACATGGATAAAGACTTGGGTTTGTGATTTATGAAGTTGATTTTGATATATATGCCTTAGGTTGTGTTTAATTTTGGATGAAAATTTGATTAAGGTTTAGGCTTAATCTTGTGATTAAGAATTTTGTGAAATTTTGGTGTAGATTGATAGATAATGATATGGGTTTGTGGAATATGAAGTTAATTTTGAAGAAATTGTATTTTATGGTATTGAATTTGGATAAATTGGTTTAGGCCAATTTTAAGATTTGGGGATTTTTGAAATTGAGGATTTAGATATTTTGGAATTAGTGTGAATTGATGAATTATGACATTAATTTTGAAAATTAAGTTAGTTATGAGATTGAATTTGAGTGTATTGGTTTAGGTCAAAATTTAAAATTGGAGACTTTAGAAATGCTGGTTTTCGAAAGCTTGGAATATGATGATTATGAATTTTTGATAGTTAATTTTGGGAATTATGCAATTTATGATGTGGAATTTGAATGATTGTGGCTTAGGTCGATTTTAATTGAAAGAAGGAAAGAAGCAAGGATCAATTTGGAGCTAGGATCAAGTTTTTGGCATCAATTCGAGGTGGGTAGCATATTTATATTTTGATTTGTAAGTATATATGACTTTTCGAAAATTTAAGAAAGTGAAAGAAAAGATTTTCGTATTTTATTCGTTTCTAAATGATTTTGAAAAATTATTACAAGCTTAAATTCATTGTTTGAAATGATTTGATAAATCAATAGAAATTTCTGAAAAATCATATGTTATGAGTGCATTGATAAATTATGCAAATTGTTGAATTTATGGAATTGCTTGATTTGATTGAATTGTATGAATTATGTAGAATCGTGAATATATGTAGTATGAAAATCAAGTTTTCGATTTGTGCCTTGAGCAATCCGAAAGTTTCAGCTTTTGAGTTATGTGATTAAGTGGGTTTGGTCAGTCCTTGGTGAGTCGATTACCTTGTCTCTATTCGTATAGCCTTCTTCCGGCTGTCCGCTAGTGGCACGGAGCTCCGATTACGGACTCCCTTCACGGCTACACTGGACCGCTATGCGGGAAAGTGTAGTACGTTCTACTTCACGATGCAGGACATTATACGGAATGTGCGATGCGCTCGCTTCGGACCGAACCAGACCATTCTGATATGTTATATGTTTTGATTTGTTTCTTTGTGCTGCATTCATGTTTACAAATTGAGAAAGGAAAAAAAAAGTGAAAAGTGACTTTTGTTATGAAAAGTTTGAAAAATTGAAAGGTTTGAGGAAACCGTTTTGAAAAGTTACAAAGTTTGAAAAATTAGCCCTTTTGGCAAAAAGTTTATGAAAAATGATTTCTGCTTATTTGTCGATTTATAAATGTGTTATCCACGAGCTTTCGAGCTCACCCCCCCTTTCATCCTCATCTCCAGGTTTCGAGCAGGAGATCGGATGAAAGAATATGAAGACGTCAGTTTCAACATTTGTATAAGTTAGGTTTTGAGTAATTTGGATATTCGAGTATGTATTTCAGAATGTATGAAGATTATGAATGAATAAATGAGAGTAAGAAATTGTATATGAAATTGTGTATGATTTTTGTGATATATATTTATGTTTGATTCTGAGATTGAGTTTGAATCATGAGATTAGTAGATGAAATTAGAATTATGAAAGTGTTTTAGACCTAAGATTGTGTTTGTTTCTGTTGAGATCCCGGACGTCCGGTTGATTTTGATGATTGTTTGATTTATTGGGCTTTTAGAAGTGTTGTTTTGAACACTTTGCAGGTTTGGGTTAGGATAAATGCAGCCGTTATGCTGCCAAAATTTCGATAAAATTTGGGATAAAAAAATGTATTTTGAGATTTGTACGGATATGAGCAAGTGTTGAGATTTGCATGAGAATGATTTTCCAAGGGTGGAAATTGTTTGTTTGTTTTGAATGAGATTGCCTAAAGATGTAATATATGAATATGAGAAAAAGAAAGAAAGAAAAAATTTATACCGGATTTGGATAGTCTAGGTTTTCCAACGCGATTGTGTTCCTGTGTTCCTTATTGATCTCGGATGTCGGACATTTGTTAAGTATCGATTCCGCTTCGCTTCGTTTTGCTTCGGTACTTTGTATTTCGTTTCGCTTCGAAATCCGTTCATTTGGTTCGATTTGTTATGCTTTCCGATTTGCTTCCGTTTCGATTCTGTATTCGGTTCGCATTTGCTTTGCTTCCGCTTGCTTTGTGATTCGAGTTTGCTTTTACTATTCGCTTCCGCATTTTGTTTCCGATTCGATCGAAATTTCGATGCGAAATTTTCGTTCCCATTCGCATTCGTTCCCTGCGTTTCCGCTTTTCGGTTGGGATCCGGTTCCCGGATCGGGTCCCAACATATTTCTAACCTCAAATCCATCAAACATCCATTATTCTTCAAATACCCAAATCAAAATCAACATTTTTCTCAAAACCTATATCATCCGAAACGTCTAAATTCATAAACAGTTAATAACTTAATTCAATGATAAAATCAAACAACTTAAGACATAAAGAAGTAGTAACTTACTTGATTCAAGCCTTAAACCTTCAAATATCACCAAGAAAACTCCAACCCTCAACTCAATTGACACCCACGGCAATCACCCACAAAAACACCAAACATTTTCCTTTTTCCAAACCAAGGTTTAAGCTAGGTTGAATATGATGAAAGGAACAATTTAAGAGAAGAAAATGAAAACAGAAAGCAAGGATGATGATCCACGATGGAGAAGAGAAGAAGAAAATCCAAATTGTCTTTCAAAGAGAAAGGGAATATCGTGGAAGACAAAATTTAAAGGTTAGGGTTTAAATACTCAAGACTTAAGGCTAGGGCATGTTTGGCAATTCATTTGCCACATGCTTAAATCTTAGGGTCTAACAATCCAATTCTTATTCTAATTTCTCCCAATCTCCCAATGACTATGAATAATAAATCCTAAAATCATAACCCAAATAATCTCATGCCAATTGTCAATCAATTTCGGAACCGGAATCCAATTAATCAGTCATTAAACCATTTTTCTGGTTCGGACTCATTACTCTAAAAATTCCCGAAAAATTCCTATAAATCCTCAAAATTAGGAAACACATAATCCTATACTCAAATTTCAATTTTCAACCCCTAAATTCAATTTCATTCCAATTCTATATTCAAAACATAATTTATTCAATCATCATCCAAATTTTCCAATTCAGACAATTTTATCGGGAATATGTCATACATGTATGTACATACAGATTGTTGGAACCCGATCCCGAACACCGGATCCCAACCGAAAAACGAAAGGCGAAGGAAACGGATAACAAAGAGAAATGCAAAACAAAAACGGAATCGCCAGCGAATCGAAGCGAATAAAAGGACCATAAAGCAGAATCAAATCGGAATACGAATCAAATTACACATCGGAAGCAAATTGATCGAAAGCGGAAACATAAATCGAAAACAAAGCGAACTCAACTCGAAATTAAAGGGAATGGAACTGAATTTAATTAATCGAAACATACAAGCGAACGCAATAATTGAACTGAATCAAATGCCGACATCCTTGAACAAAACAAAGAAAACTTACTCGCGTTGGAAACCTAGACTATCCAAATCCGGTATAATTTTTTTTCTTTCTTATTCCTTGTCTTTTCTTTCTTAATCACTTTATTTCATTACATACAAAATCATCATATGCTTGAATACTCATACAAATCCCAAATCGCACTCAAATCATAATAAACTTCTTAACATTAATACCAATCTCATAAGTCCATCTTTCATACATCTAAATTTTATTTTTCTTCTTTTCAATTTATTTTCTAATCTAAAATTAAAAGATAACTACTGCATTTATCCTATCCCAAAATTCCTACAAAGCCAAAATACACTTCTAATATCACAAAATCCGAATCATTGGATTCTCCGTCCGAATCCAAACACCAAAGAACAAACGCAATCTTAGTTCTAAACACTTCAATCAAATTCCCATATCAATTAACAATATATTTTCCCAAAATCATACACAATTTCATATACAATTTCCAAAATTATTTACAATTACAGATTTTAAATCCGTACATCAACCTCTTCATTCTTTTGCATCAACCCAATATACACAATTACATACAAACTTCATAAATCATATACTTACATGGCAATTTAAGCCATATCCAATTTTAATATCAAAATCTCAATTTACACAAAATCCAAATACTACAAAATCGAATCGAATGTCTTGACACTCTTTCATCCGATCTCCGCACGAAACACGGAGATGGGGATGAAAGGGGATAAGCCTCGGAAGCTCGTGGGTAACATATTTATAAACCGAATAATAAGCAAATCAATTTTCATAAATTTTTGCCAAAGGCTTAGTTTTCAAACTTTTCAACTTTCAAATATTTTTCTCAAACCCTTTTCAATTTTCCAAACTTTTCATATCAAATTTCTATAATTTCATGGTTGAAAACCCTTTTCTCATTTTCAAAATTTCTCATAAACATGAATGCAATCACATCGGAGAAATTTCACGATATAAACAAAATCAAAATTACATAACATAACAAAATGGTTTGGTTCCGGTCTAACAGACGTCTCGCACATTCAGCATAGCGGTCATGTATAGCAAGTGAGCATGAGGGGAGTCCGAATCGGAACTCCTAAGCCACTTCATGAGCGATCGGAAGAAGGCTATCGAGGGAGACAAAGTAATCGACTCTACGGAGGAGACCTGACCAAACCCATACAATTCACATATTCATGCTTAAAACAAGCAGATTGCCCGAAGGCACTTTTCAAATTTCACATTTTCATGTCGTGTCTTACTAGACACAGTTACATTCACTAAGCACATAATTTCATATGTCATGCTGCAAAAATACAAATTCACCAATCAATTTCTTACAAATTCACAATCATTTTATATAACAATCATATTCAATAACTCAATTAATCGTATATCATTCAAATGCATAAAAAAGAGTGCAAGTATTTTTTTCAACCCACAATCAACATATATTAATGCATAAACAGCATGGTTCACATTTTTCAAAAATGCGAAAACACAATTTTCATAAATCTCGTATTCTCAAAATTTTCTACAATTTTCCCAAATCATTTTCAAACATTTTAACGTAAATCTTTGAATAATTATTTTCAAATCCTTTGAAAACATAATTTCAAAAATATTATTCTTTTCTTTATTTTTCAAAATCACATAATTTACTCATAATTTAAAATATAAATACATCACCTACCTCGAATTGACGCTAATACTTTGCCCAAAGCATCGAATCTCTAAATTCCTTCTTCTTTCCTCAACTTTAAAATTCCCTAAGCCATAATTATCCAAAATAAATATCATAATTCACTTAATTCTTCAAATTGGACTTAGAAAATACCAATTCTATATAAAATCAATCTATCTAAATCATAAATTCCAAAATTCCCAAATCTTAAAATTGGTCTAAATCAATTTATACAAATTCAATATCATAAATAACATAATCCTTAAAATTGATGTCATAATTCATCAATTCATACTAGTATTGATGATTCTACACCATTAATTCACAAAATCTCCAAATTTCTAATTTGGCCTAAACCCCCAATTTATAATTTTTCAAATTAAACTTCACCTAAAGAATAAACATCGAAATTGACTTAGGATATCTCAAATTCATCACTAATTCAAGCCATCTAAAGCAACAATTTCACAAAACCTCAATATTCAATTTTGGGCATAATCCCCAATTCAAAATTTTCTAAAATTAAACACAATCATAGCCTAATCTCTTCAATTAATCATAGATAAACTAAATCCATAACCATTCCAAGCCATCTAACACCATAAACTCATAAAAAATTCAAAACTCAACTTTCTCTCACTTACCATTTTTCCACCATTTTCGTTATTTTTGAGCTTCAATGGACAACTTCCATCTTCTTCCTCCTCTTTGCTCTTAAAACCAACGAAAACCCTTGAGAATCATGGAGAAAAATCGAAAACCTTCCTTCTTCTCCTCTCCATATACGAAGCTTCTCTCTTCTCTTCTCCATTCTTCTTATTTCTTCTTCTCTCTTCTTTTGATTTTCGAAAATCTCTGCTGGTTTTGGAGTTGAGAAACGACAGCCCTTAAGTGTTTCTACCATGTCATTAAAAATGGAGGGTAATTGACCATCTCGCCCTCACTTATTAGCTTATTTCCAAGTTTGCCCCTGTACAGGATTTTCAAAATCTGATAGTTTGAGTCCTGTTTTCAAGCATCTAAACGAAATAATTTGGACAAACTTTTTTCTTGAAAATTGTTCCTCTGGATCTTACGAATCTAACGCCACCGATCGCGCTCAATTCGGATCAGAAACGAAGAAGTTATAGCTGAAATACTATCGGACCTTCACAAAATCCGAGGCTGAACATTAACATAACTTCAGTCCAGAAATTAACAATCTTAGGGATGAAATTAAATTTCGATCCCTTCACAAGAGTTGTAGCCCTATATCTTAACTTTATTTCTCCTCAAGAATCAACTCAATCGGAGTTGTACAACTCCCGAAAATCGCAAAATACTGAATCATATTCAGAAAATTATCCAACTTATAACCTATAACCAAATCTCTCACTTAGGTTCAATCAATCTCTTTCCATTTAATCTCCTAAAAATCATAATTCTTCAAGAAAATGAAATTAATCGTCTTAGGAATCCAACGCTTTGAGAATCAAATCAATCGGATGTCGGACGAAGGAATTATAAGCAAAAGATTACGAAAGGGATATGATAAAGAAACAAAGTAACGAAACTTCAAAACCGAACTTTTCAAAAATCATATCTCTCGATCTCAAACTCGGAATTTGACAAATTTGATGTCAATAGAAAGATCAAAGGAAGCTCTACAACTTCCCTGAAGAACTCAAAATCAAATTATGTAACATCCCACCCCCTACTGGAAGGGGTAGAATAGTAAATTGGCATAGGATGTGCTAGATTGGGATTTCATGGGACTGCTCATGCATAATAGGATTGCTACATAGTCACAATTGTGCACATGAACTTACTGTGCATGCATATATGATATTCTCGGTTTACGTGCCTAAGACAATTTTATTGGGATTAACGTGGTTAATGAGTTTGAAAAATTATTCTGAGTGCACCATTGAGTGTTTTGTATTTTACTAGAATTATAGGAATTTTTCTGGAATTTTCCGGAGAAAATTCCCGGACCGAAAAAAAAACCGCCAAGTGGCGAACCGGTTGATTTTCGGTATCGAAAATTTCTATCCAATGGCACTACAATATTAGGTATATTATTTTGGGATTGAAATGAGGGCCATTGGACTTAAATGGGTCAAATTTTATTAGGGTTTCTTAAAAAATCCTATTACAAATTTTTGTTTTATCCCTATTTTGTCTTTTTTTCCAAACCATGCCACTTGTCCTACTTGGATTTATTGTTTTTGTCTTATGCTTGGCTTAGAATTCTCGACTCTTCCATGTTTAAAGAGTGAAAGAGACATGTTAATTGCTCATTTCTCCTCCCATCCGAAAACCTCTTCATCTTTCCTTCTCCATCGATTTTTCTTTTGGTTCTAGCTTCCCTTCTACCTTTTAAACACTTCCTTTCATGCATGCAAGCTCAACCTCTTACCTCCCTTTGCAAGTTATGATGTCGTGTATGTGTAGGAGAAACTAGGAAGTTGTGAGAGTTGGAGAATTAAGGAGATGGAAGCTTTGACTAGTAAGGTTTATGTTAAGCTTTCATTATATATTTCATGAATCATGGTTATTAGATGTATTTAAAGGAGTTAGTGTTTACTAATCATGAGTTATGATGGTTAAATGTTATGAAAATGATAGTTTGAATTGTTAGGTTATGTTTGAATATGATTTGAGGAAGTTAGCATGAAAGATGTATTGTAACTTGGTTTAACTTGATTTTGGATGATTCTTGATGATTTTTCTTACATGAAACTGATTGTGTATGGTGCTGCCAAGTTGGGGTAGTATTTCCTACTGAATGTATGCATGACCTAGGGACTGATTTCTTGTCCATTTGGTATGCTTAGTGAAGTAGAATTGGACTTGGCATGATAGGAAGTGAATGGAGAAGTAAAGCTGGAAAATTTGTTTTTGACCTACTGTACTGTTTTGGGCATAACTCATTGTGTGGTTATGCAAATGAGTTGAGGTCTGTTCCCAATGAAACTTTGGGTTGTTGGCTACATTTTTGTGTGAAATAGGTGTTGTCAAATTGTAACTCTAAGAGTTTGAAATTTGGCTTGGAAAGTTACTGCTGGAAATGATGTGAACAGTATCCGGATTTATAACCTATGAGTTTTGCAAATTTTTCTAAATTAATTGAGAAGGAATTAGGAAAAATGGACTAAATGAAAGTTTAAGCCTATTCAGTTAGCTTTCCAATGCCACTGATTTTGCAATTTTTAGATATGTCTAGTAGGAGTTATGGACCAATAACTGTTGGCTGTTTTAATGCATTGAATGAAACCTAGTTGAAATGGTAGATTTGGTGTACATTCTGATTTGGAGGAATTTTAGTAATTTGTGTGAACTGAATTGATGTTAGGGATCTACTGAAGAGTTTTATAAGACACATTTATCTTGAAAATGGTATATGGCATATAAGTTTTAGAGATCAGATGTGGGAGTTATGGATTTTCAAAATCTAAACCTGCATTAGGATGTTAACTGCTGATCATGACAGAAACTTGTATAACAGATTTGAAATTGTTAGAGATCGAATTGGATGTTGAGTTCTTCATGAAAATTGAAGTTTGAGATCTTATATTTTCAGTGATATAAGGTAGTGAATTTGGTGACATTTTTGCTAAGAGATATACTGTTGTGAAATGTGCTGTTCAGATTGGGAAAATTCTGAGGGCTGATGCTTTGGTGAATTGTTTGACATAGTTAGCAAGTGAATCTGATTTTGGGTTGTTCATGAAAGTTGTATATAACGTTGTGATATTACTGCCTTAATTATTGTGTAATTGTTGACTGAAGAATCAGAGAGTTACTGAATTTGCAATGTACTGCCCTGTTTTGATAGGTTTTGAGTAGGCAGTAGGTTTGATTGGATTTTTTAACACCCTTAGAGGTGAAATTGATTTTTATGGTCTTCTTGAGAATTGTAGAGGGTTTCATTATCTTTCCAACAAGGTATATTTTGCATTTTTCTGAAATGTGTAGAAAGGGATATGATAGATTAAATTTTGGTTAGAAATCAGGAAAACAAAGAAGGAAATAAGGGTTATACATTTAATGTGAATTTTGGTTTCTTTCGTGAATAACTCTTCCGTCCGACGTCCGATTGACCTGATTCTTGAGGCATCGGATTCATAGAATATTGAATTTCATTTTCTGAGAGATTCGGGATTTTTAGACGGGAAATTGACGTGGGTCCGGATAAGGGTCTGTCTAATTACTGTTTTGTTTAATTGGGGACCTATAGAGGTCCGAATTGCGCACCGTCAGCGCCAATAGGTTTTTAATTTTTAGACGGATTTTTATGATGGAAAAAAATGGGATTAGGGATGGGAATATCATGATCATGCATTGTGCACCTTCTAAGTGTTACATGTGTATTCTGATATAGTTCTGATTGAACAATTGATAATGTTTGTATACTGTCACTGTTATAGAGTCACACTTGAAGCGTCGGTCCACCGACGCCACCGAGACGGCCGATTTTGGCTCGAAAACACAGGTGAGTAACCTAGTTGGTTCCTCAACCTTTATGTGTTTGATATTTTGCAATTATGTCATGTGGAGATAATGGAGGTTATGTGTGTTTGATTTTGACCGATTTTGGACCGTAGGTGTCTCAAATATTTGGAATGTGATATCGAAGTGCTATTTCGTAACTATGCATGGGTGCTTCAATGGAATAATTTGTGAATATGAAATTTATTAGTGACTGAATTACCGGACCGAAGGTCCGAAGGAATGAGAATTGGTCTTTGAAATGTAAAATGACTGTGAATGTGAATTGGAACACGTACATTGCATGCATAAAAGTATGATCGATAAAGCGGTTGTGGACCGAGCAATTTCCATATCGGGCATATCATGCCCAACGTATATGAGAGCTTTCAGCTCAACGCACAGGACCTCGGGTCCAACGTATTCAGAACCTCAGGCTCAATGTATCAGGACTTCAAGCTCAATGTTTTCAGAGCCACTGGCTCAACGCAATGTGCCCATCACTGGGATAGTTTCAGGCGCACGGTCACAACAATGAAATGAAAATGAAAAGTGTCACATGTGCATTGCATCTATAAATGATTGAATATGAATTGTGTTAAAGGCGAAATGCCTTACATTTGAGAAATGTGATCGTATGTATTATTTAGTAAATTGATTGAATATGCATGAGTTGAGTGAACCATCAATGATGGTTTCACACTGAGTTCGCAAAACTCACCCAAAATTTGTAATTATTTTTCAGGACTCGGAAGAATACCCCGTTAGGCAACGGGCGTATAACGTTGGTGGGTATTGAAGTAGAGAAGAGATCGGGATTAGTTTTCGTCTGCATTAGTGTCCAATAGAATTGTATTCCAAAATGACTAATTGGATGTGTAATGGGCCAAGGTGGTTCTGTTTTGTACATAAAATGGTTATTGTAATTTATGGTTGACTATTTGTAATAACTGAAAATGGTTATCTATGCACGTTGATGCAAATTGTCTACTGTTTTCCGCGCACATTAGTGTAAATGAAAGAAAAAGGAAATGGCTTTGATGGAATGAATGTTTGGAAAAAATTTATTTATACGGAATTTTAACTGACTGAGTGATGTAGCACGCCACCCTCGTGGGGCACGAACTCGAATATCACCATCGATGTCGGGTTCGGGTCATGCGGGAGTGGGGTGTTACAAATTAGGTCTCGAAAGAGGTCGGAAACTCAATCAAAGATTCCGTCCAAAACAGTTTTTCCTAAAGGACTTCCAATTTTTAAATCGCTCATAACTCCTAGCCCCGATATCGAAAAATTGCAAACTTTATATCAATGGAAAGATAAAAACATCATCTAAAACTTTTATGAAGATCATGTACTCTAATTCAAACTAAATCCATACGACGAGTGGCCTCGAAACATAGAACACACAAATCTATACTTAATAACATTTTCAAAACAAAGCATATCTTCAGAAATTCATATCTTTCAATCCCGACATCGAAAAATTGCAAACTTTATATCCACAAAAAGCTCTCGACAGAGGCTACAATTTTTATGTTGATCATTTTCTCGAATTTTGCCTAAATCAAAAAGTCAACTTTTTCCTCAAAAAATCAAACTTCAAGCGAACTTTAACCGATCATAACTCTCACTCCCGATATCGAAAAATATCAAACTTTATAGTTACAGAAAGCTCTTGACATAAACTACAAGTTTCCAGAAGATAATTTTCTCAAATTCTCCCAAAATCAAACAGTCATCCCCAAAGTCAAACTTTCTAAATTCTTCAAATTTTCACACTTTTTCTTTTTAATTCTTGCTATTTAACTTCATTTCAATCAACTCATCCACATGAACTTTTATAAACCATACCAATCTCCACAATTATCAAATACATCAACATCCAATAATGCTTTTCTCATAAGTTTCCTTAAAGCATACATACAACACATATATATATATAACACTTATTTTATATCATTTCTTATTTCTAAATTCCACTTAAAAATCGGGGTCCAACACAGATGCTTGTGCAACAATAATCATTTATCAATAATTATAGAGGCTATAATGCATGCACTCAAACCTAAACCATCCGAATTACCGGTATGCCCATTACATCGATAACGGGATGTTACAAATGTGGTCTTGACATCCATTTGCCATATTTCATAATCAAAATAAGCTGCTATGGCCAAAAGAATCCTGATGGACTTAAGCACGGCAACCGGAGAAAAAGTCTCCTCATAGTCTATACCCTCCTTTTGAGTATAGCCTTTAGCTACCAATCTAGCTTTAAAGGTCTCTACCTTTCCATCCGATCCTCTTTTCCTTTTGTAGATCCATTTACACCTTATGGCTTTTAGACCTGGTGGTAGATCTACAAGGACCCAGACTTCATTAGTATACATAGAATCTATTTCTGATTTCATTGCCTTGAGTCATTTTCCTGCATCAACATCATTAATAGCCTGTGTATACTTAATGGGATCTATTTCTTCTTGGTCTGAGATGGCAATTAAACCTTCTCCTAAACCCAGATACCTATCTGGCTGTCTCACAACCCTCCCATTACGTCTAGGCACACCTTGATGTTCAGGTTGCACTTCTGATTCAACTCTTGAATCCATTTCGACATCTTGTTCAGTCATATCCAAAAAAACTCTTGGTTTGGATGAAATAGCTAACTCCTTTAGTACTACTTCACTTCTTCCTTTGTGATTTTTCACAAACTCTTCCTCTAAGAAGGTTGCATTTGTCGACACAAATACCTTCTTATCATGATAACTATAAAAATAGTACCCTCGAGTTCTCGTAGGATATCCTATAAACAAACATACTTCTGACCTTGGTTCCATCTTTGTGGATTTAGGATTTAGAACATGGGCTGGGAAGCCCCAAGTCCTCAAATGCCTCAATGAAGGCACTCGGCCAGTCTACAACTCCCTAAGTGTTTTAGGCACCGATTTGGACGGAGCAAAGTTAAGAAGATATGTTTCCGTTTGTATGGCATATACCCAGAACGATTCTGGAAGGCTAGCGTAGGATATCATTAATCTTACCATTTCCAATAGAGTTTTATTTCTCCTCTCTGCTACACCATTCTGTTGAGGTGTACGAGGAGCTGACAAATTGGAAACAATTCCATTTTCAATTAAATATTGCTGGAACTCTCCAGATAAATACTCACCACCTTGATCTGATCGAAGCTGTTTTAATGGCTTGCCAAGTTGCTTCTCAGCTTCAGCTTTGAATTTTTTGAACTTTTCAAAAGATTCACTCTTTTTATGCATCAAATACAAATATTCATGTCTTGAGTAATCATCTATAAAAATTATGAAATATTCATAACCTCCTCTAGCTTGTACATTCATGGGCCCACACACATCAGTATGTACTAGGTCCAATGTGGATTCAGATCTGTTTCCTTTAGAAGGAAATGAGGCTTTGGTCATTTTTCCTTCAATACAAGATTCACAGGTGGGTAATGGATCACTATCCAAGCCCATAAGGATCCCATCCTTTACTAGCCTGTCAAGTCTTTTCTAATTGATATGACCCATTCTTAAGTGCCACAGATACTTTGAATTAATGCTAGAGATTTTGGATTGTCTTGGTTTTATCAATTCTGTGGTGTTTAGTGAGCCTTTCATAGGTTCTATAAAAAACAATCCCTGTTTAATTATCGCATCACAAATAAAATCCTTATTCTCGTATATTGAAACAACCTTTTCAAAATATAAGGAATAACTAGATTTTATTACACAAAAAACAGAAATCATGTTCCTTACAATCATTGGCATGTAATAAACATCCTCCAAATATAACCTATGACCACTAGGAAAGTCCAAGATAACTACTCCCACTGATTCTGCTGAAACATAGGAACCATTTGCTATCTTGACTTGAAACTGGACTTTAGGTAGTCTTTTCCTTTGCTAGAACCCCTACAAAGAATTACAAACATGGTTAGTGACTCCTGAATCTAATATCCAAGAAGTAGATAAATCTGCCACATTTCTAGTTCCTAACAAACTTAGGAAGCCCATACCTTGTTTGCTTTTGAGGGACTCTAGGTAGATCGGACAGCTTTTTTTCCAAAGGCCCATCTCATCACAGTGGAAACACTTTCCTTTGATGTTCTCTTTGGCCTTCTTTTTCATGGATTTGGCCTTGACCCCTATTTGGGCCTTCTTTTTCATTGAACCCTTCTTCCTTTCCTTGCCCTTACCCTTGGGCTTAGAAGAAGAAGCTACATTAGCTTCTGGCCCATGAGCCTTAATATTCAATATCTCCTCCGTGCTCTGGAGGGTATTCATCAACTCACTCAAGGTGTAATCCTTGCTGTTGAGCTCATAGTCCAACTTAAACTGCTGAAAAGAAGAGTTTAAGCTATTGATGATCATAATCATTTGCGTGTCCGCATTCATATCCGCCCCAAGCATCTCAGCCTCAGTGACCACAGAGATTACTTCAACATGTAATCCCGCATCGATTCACCAGGTTTCTGTCTGAGATTATGAAAGGTTTGGATAGCTTTCACTCTTGCAAACCTAGTCCTCACACTAAACATCTCATGTAGGTGATGGACCATTGCACTAGCAGTTTTCATATAAGCAATTTGCTTATGCAACATGCCTTTGACAGAAGCCAGAATATAACACTTAGTAGTCTTGTCAGCATTCTGCCAACTCTCATGTTGTTGGACTTGCTCAGGAGTTGAATCTCCACTTGGAGATGTAGGCTCATTTTTAGTTAACACCCATGAAATACGTTCATATTGAAGAACAATGTCAAGGTTACGTCTCCATTCATTAAAATTGTCTCCGTTTTCCAATTTGTTATTAGTCAAGAGCAAGGTGAGTGGATTCATTTTGTGGTTGATTATGTCTGAAAATATAAATTATTAAAACATGAGCATACTAGTCAACAATTTATGGAACTTTGTATAAAATCATGATGCATGTATGCATGATAATAGATTTAACAAAACTTAAAAAATTAAAACATTATACGACGGTTATTTTTATTATCTATAACAAACTAAGTGACGGTGGGCCATTTTATCCATTAAAAGAAAAACTGGGACCCTCCCACTCAAAAACTACCAAGCATCTCATGCCCAATTTTTTAAGAAGCTTTAATTTGGTCCATACTTTTACCAACAGAGCTACGGCAAGGGCTTTATTGATAAAAAATGTTGAGTATTAACCATTTGATTCATTCACTAAAGATACCTACAAACCATGCCTCGGTGGGAGGTCACATTTGCTATCATTAAGTGGACTAATCCTTAAGGAGACCCAAACCGTGGACTCTCACAGAAGCATCCTCTCCCACTCAATCTTTTTGGGCTTTAAGTTTTAAATACCATCTTGTCTAGATGCAATTTATTATCCATCCTATATTGTTTCATTATATATCTCATACATAATGAATGCATGGCAAAGCCTAGGGTTTGCAATTTTCTAAATGACATGCAATCACATAATATCACATATTATAAGCATTCATTTCTCCATTCATCACATTAACTAATAAAACCACTTTTGATTGTCCATCCTAGAAAAATTAAATAATTACAAGCCTTTTAGGCCTAAAGTATTCTTCTTGGACTTGGATCTTCCACATCGAACTCTTCACAAACATGATCCGGACCATTTGGTAAACAAAATGTAATGGCATATATGAAAATCGAATTTTGTCACTTTGAAAAATAAAATTCCAACACCAGATTTTTTAAGAAAATCAAATTTTTGTTTTGACAAAAAATTCCAGCACTAGTTTTCATTAAAACCGAAGATCATTTCGTGAAAATAAAAAACCAGCACTTAGTATTTTAGTAAAAACGAAATTTGATTCTTTGAAACAAAAATCCAGCACTTGTTTTTACAATAAAAACCGAAAAGTGATCTATTGAAACAAAATTCCAGCAATTATGTTTTCACAAAACTTATGTCAATACACAAAAGGATACACCGAAAATTTTACCTTTCCATTTCTTCAATCCATGGCTGCTCCATCTTCATCATTACATCAATTTGTACATTACAAAATCAAAGAAAATAGAAAAAAGAAACCAAGGAGGAAACATGGTGATGATAGACCACCCTCCTTGTTACAACCAATGAAGAAATCTTACAAGGTAAATTTAACTTCTATGGACAACCAAAAGAGCAAACATACACCATTTATATTTCTATCACATAAAAATATGCAGAATACACAAAAAGATTGCCAGCCCAAGAATCCATTATATAGGAACCGAAATTATGCATTAGAAACTGGCTCTGATACCAATTGTTGGATCGGAAAAAGAAAACGTGCTTTGTTTGGAAAAACGGTAGATTTCAAAACTTTTAAGAAATCATTACTTACAGCGGAAGCAACAAATCCAAATCAACATGTCAATCCATACTTGATATGGTATAAGGATAATAAAATATAAACAAGATCAGGAGTATTACCGACTCTTTCGCTACAACTTCAAATCCTCGCTGCGTTATCCTCTCCTTCTTCGTGTATCCAAATCCTTTGCCTTTGACTCTTTTCCTTTAGCAATCTACTTTCTCCTTGTTGTAGTATCCTCAACCAATTAGATTTACCTCCTATTCTTCAAGGACAATTAGGTTAACAAAATCCTTTGGTGGGAAAGGAGAAGAAATATTTGGAGGAGATTTTCTTAGAAGAAGAAGAAGCAAAATTGAAACTCTTTCAATTGATATTTTCGATTCTCTCTTTCATGAAAGGAGAGAAGGTGTAGAGAACATGCAAGAACTCTTTCTTGCCTACCAATTTCGTATATGCATGGATAGAAGGAGAGAGAGGCATCAAATGCATCACTTCTTTCACTAATCACTCATAAAATAGTCAATAAATGAGATTATCTTCATTTATCTTTATGATGGCTATTTGAAAAGACCATAACCTAAAATTCAATACCCAATTTCGGTTTTGCCAAGAAGAAAGAAGGAAGATGGTCCATCTAATGTACATCTTTCATCTTTAATCTAATGAATGCAAATAGGTTACAAGCCAACATTAAAAGACAACCATTAAACCATTTAATGGTAAGTTCATAACTCCATTTAATGATGATTAACCATAATAAAGACCATATTTATTTAGCATTTTAATGTCAAATGTGTGGTTACACATTTAACCTAAGAATAACCAAAATTACTATCTTCTTCTTTAAAAAAATTGTTTTAATATAATTTATCTAATTAATTACATTAAACCAAAAACCAAGCCCATTACTAAATGTACATTTGGGCTTCTTTAATTAGACCAAGCCCAAGATTCAATTATGGGCTTCTAATTAACCTCCATTTATATTTCTTACTTAACTTGATAACCTTTCTTAAAGCCAAGTGGAGAATCTTATTGGACTTTGATAATTCAAGCTCCAATAAGCCCAGAATTAATTCAATCTCATTGGAATTAATTCTAGCTTATTAACTAAATGTCATTCCACTAAAGACAATTAGTTGAACTCTTAAATTATTAAATATTATGAGAATATGTCCAATTGCAAACCCTATTTAGAACCTTATTATAGCCATCCGCACAACAAAGGGTAAAATTACCGTTTTGCCCTTATGTTGATTTTTTCCTTCTAGATCTCTCATTTTACTTTATATGGTGATTAACACATAAGATCTCATCTCAGTGTTAAGACTTGATGGGTAGCTAGTTCATCAAACCATCGGCGCCAGCTTAATCACCAAATCTCCTTAAAACATCTGAAGAGATGATAACACTATAAACTCTTTATTCGAGTGAATGTTCTCGATACATGTTTCAATTAATAATTCCAACATGCATAATCGGATTAATACTTTGTAAAAATCCATTCCGATCATATTAAGAATTATAATGAAACATATATGAGTTTACCACTCATCAAGATTGTGGTTCATAATAAGCGAATGCTTAAGTTGTATGTTTTAAGATTAAAGTAATGGCCCACTTTATTCTTGAAAACATACTTGATTCTAGATTCATTTAATAGTGCCATTATCCATAGTCAACTACTATCATGATATGAAACTCATCATTCCCTTGAAGTAAACTCCTTTACTTAAATGGAGATAAATCGCAACACTACAGTCTAAACCATAATCAAGCGACCAACTTGATTATTCAACAGTGAATCAATTAATTCAGATTATAATAATATACATGTTTCACATACATCTCTATGTATATGTATATTACTTACAAAAGAATCTTGGTACCTTATGACCAGATATATAATGCTCATACAGATAAAACCAAACTCTTTTGTTTTATTAATAATAAATATTTTCATTACAAAACTGTAACTAAAGAAGATAAAGTTACATGTAAATACACTTACTTTCCAGGGCACTATATTTACATAACTCCAACAATCTCCCACTTGCCCTAAAGCAAGTTTGATATATCCCTCATTCCCATCCCTTCTAGGTGACCCTCAAAGCTCTTTTGAGTCAATGTCTTTGTGAATGGATTAGCAAGGTTTTGCTCGGTGGGAATCTTTACCACATCCACTTCTCCATGTTGTATTATCTCCCTTATAAGATGATACTTTCGCTCAATGCCTTTGGCAGCTTTGTGGTTCCGAGGTTCTTTAGAATTAGCCACTGCCCCACTATTATCACAATAAAGTGTAACGGCCTTTTCCGCCTCTAGAACTACCTCCAAATCATTTAGGAACTTTTGGAGCCAGACTGCTTCCTTTGCTGCTTCACAAGCAACAACATACTCAGCCTCCATAGTCGAATCAGCAATACAAGATTGCTTGACACTCCTCCAAACTATGGCTCCACCTCCTAAAGTAAATATAGAATCAGAAGTTGCTTTTCTTGAATCAACATCTGATTGGAAATCAGAATCTGTATATCCTGTGGGAATAAGATTACTTCCAGAGTAAACAAGCATTAAGGTCTTCGTCCTACGAAGATACTTAAGTATACACTTAACCGCAGTCCAATGTTCCACTCCTGGATTGGATGAAATCGCTACCACCCCATGCGTAATGATATCCGTCTAGTGCACAGCATTACATACATCAAACTACCAACTGCAGAAGCATATGGAATGTTACGCATGTGTTTAACCTCCTCTTGGGTTTTAGGTGCTTGTTCCTTTGAAAGTTTGATTCCATGTCTAGTAGGAGTAAAACCCCTCTTGGAATCTTGCATGGTGAACTTATTGAGCATATTCTCAATGTAGTTTAGTTGAGACAAAGCTATCTGCTTGTTCTTTCGATCCCTTATAAGTTTGATCCCTAGAACATAGGTAGTCTCTCCCAAATCCTTCATTGAAAACTGTTCATTCAGCCATCCCTTAACCGCAGATAACATTGCCACATCATTCCCAATGAGTAGAATGTCATCAACATACAGGATTAGGAAAATAACCTTACCTTCTTGTATTCTTTTATAAACACAAGGCTCATCTAGGTTTTGTATGAACCCATAGGTTTTGATAGCTTTATCAAACCTAATGTTCCAAGACCTAGATGCTTGCTTAAGTCCATAAATGGACCTTTGCAACTTGCAAACCTTATGCTCATTACCTGGCTCAATGAATCCTTCTGGTTGGGCCATATAAATGGTCTCCTCAAGATCCTCATTAAGAAATGCGATCTTGATATCCATTTGCCATATTTCATAATCGAAATAGGCTGCTATGGACAAAAGAATCCTGATGGACTTAAGCATGGCAACCGGAGAAAAAGTCTCCTCATAGTCTATACCCTCCTTTTTGTAGGAAAATCCCGGGATGTTCATCACATGAACACAGTGCGGAATTTAAAATTTTGAGTCCCGGGACATTCCCGAAAGCCAGGATCCAAGTGTATGTACAAACAATCAAACCATAACGACCAAAGGAGACCGTCTCTAACGGTATCCACGCAGAGGTCGGAAAACCTAACCGGGACAAACTCTTTTGACCCGGGAATAGCTAGACTAAAGAAAAGAGTGCTAGCTCTTACCTTAGCCTTGGAGAGCAAATGAGATCAACCTTGGTGGAGCCTTGGAGAGTAGAAGCAATCTTGAGAGGATGAGAGGAAGAAGATGAAAAACAATTTTTCAAAGCTTAACACTTAAGCCTTCGACCTTCTCCACTTCAAAACCGTGCAAGCCTCTTTCCATGCCTTCTAATGTGTCTATTTAACAACCTAAAGACATAAGAAGACTTGGTGGATGTTCATCCACGTTGATGGCATAAAAAAATGCATTGAAATGTTAAATGAATGATTAAGTTTGACTTTCCAAACTTACTTTTTCTTCTCCATTTGGTTCTTCCACCGAAATTCAACATATATATATATAATTAATTAATTCTTAATTAATTAATATATATATATATATTTGCTAAAGAGGTCCAGTCAAACTGGGGTCGGTTCTACCGGCCTACCGGGCCCCGCCGGTGAAAGATCGTCGGAAACGGTTTTCAGCAATGTCAATGTCGCGATCTCATCGGGACATATCCCAATCTCATCGGGATCCATTTAATCCTATTGCTCTCCAGATATCGGATCTCCGTCCAAACTATTTTACTGATTCTCCGAGTCACTCTTATGTGTGTGACCCATTAGGTTCCTTGTTATGTTGGCCACTTAGATTAACACTTAATCTGAGCAAGTCATGAGCGGTATCTAGCAACACATCATGACCCCCAATTGACCGGAAAGTAATTGGTTTGACTAATGAAACCATATCACGATCCCTTCCATAGACAATTACTGTGCAATTCGTCCTTTCACCATGTTATACCCCACTTGGTTTGAGTATGGGCAATGTTTCAACTCTTACTAGACTGATCAGATCAAATCTAGTCCAAGTGTAATCAGTTCTCGTCCTAGGACTCATTACTTTATATGTCCATGAAGACCATCTTCATGACATATGTATGCTCCGGCGCCAGAGACTTCAAAGTAATGATCCTGATAAGAGGCCATGGATATCTCTTCTGCTATCACAGAAGTGGTGAATCCTCTATTGGCTACTCAATTACCTTCGAATACCTCAAGCTGTACCCAATCACCACCCTATGAGCGACCTCTGAAAGGCAACAAGGAATGGAGTCAAAGTACGTAATCAAGACTCAAGATATCCTTGAGTACCTCAAGTCTAAGGATACTTGCACCATTGCTATGATGAGATTATCACTGACATTTGTATAGGACATCCATGCGATGATCTCATAGCAGGTCATCCAATGTACTTACTACCACTAGTAAGCATCCACATGTCAAATCTAAATATCTCAATATTTACAGCTTTACGAGATCCACCGCTGATCCAATCAAGGAGTTTGACATGTGTAGTCTATCCGGATTAATGATGTCCACCTCATTAATCCTATGACTAGGATAATTTAGGTATCGACATAATTGCACATGATAGGAATCTCGATAGTATGATCGCATCATAATTTCCTTCATGCTATGTCATGTATCAAGGACTTCATTAATTTGATTAAAGATCACTATCATTTCATAATAAAATGAACATCAAATAAATGAAATATGCCTTGCTTTATTTATTCATAAAGTCTGTATATGACTATGAACAAAATGCGCTAAAGGGATTGCCTTTAGGGCACTACTCTAACAATCTCCCACTTGACCTAAAGCCAATCGCCTTGGTATCTAATACCATAAGCGAGTACATGAGAATCAAAATTCTTCTGTGACAATGGCTTTGTCAAAGGATCAGCAATATTCTGCTCTGTGGGAATTCTCTCTATCAGGACATCACCTCGAGCAATGATCTCCCGAATCAAATGGTATCGGCGGAGTACGTGTTTGGACCGTTGATGAGACCTTGGTTCCTTTGCCTGCACAATAGCTCCATTGTTGTCACAATACAATTGTATGGGTCCATCACAGCTAGGAACCACACCAAGTTCAGTAATGAACTTCTTGATCCAAACGACTTCTTTTGTTGCGTCTGATGCGGAAATGTACTCTGCCTCGGTCGTTGAATCGGCAGTCGTCTCCTGTTTGGAACTCTTCCAACTGACTGCTCCGCCATTTAGTGTGAAAACGTAACTCGATTGGGACTCGAGTCGCCCTTATCGATTGAAAATCGCATCAGATGCCCGCCACTTGGAGACTTCCATCTCCATATATCAAGAAAACATCCTTAGTTCTTCGCAAGTACTTTAGATATTCTCGACACCACCCAAAGACCCTCACCAGATCCGATTGGTATCCGCTCAGTAATACTTAGAGCATATGATACATCGGGTCTCGTATATAGCATTACAGACATAATAGATCCTATCGCAGACGATACGGATCATATTCATACGCATCCTCTCGCCCCGTGTCCGAGGACACATAGACTTCGAGAGTGTTATCCCATGAACAATGGAAGAAACCTCTCTTGATTGCTCCATGCTAAACCTCTTTAGCACCTTGTCTATGTACGTTGACCGTGAAAGACCAAGCAACCTCTTCGATCTATCTCTATAAATCTTTATCCCAAGGATATAAGTTGCTTCTCCAAGGTCTTTCATGACAAATTGTTTGACAACCAAATTTTTACAGATCAGAAGATTGAGACATCGCTTCCTAGCAACAATATGTCATCTACATATAACACAAGGAATACGATCGCAGCCCATTAACCTTCTTATACACAATAATGTTCATCCGGATTTTGTGAGAAACCAAAATCTTTGATTGTCTCATCAAACGGATATTCCAACTCCTGGATGCTTGCTTCAATCCATAAATGGATTTCAAGCTTGCATACCTTTTCGCCATCGCGAAATGAAGCCCTCAGTTGTGTCATGTACACATCCTCACCGATTTCCATTCAGAAAGTCGTCTTCACATCCATTTGCCATATCTCATAATCATAATGAGCGCAATGGCTAGGAGTATCCTAATGGATTTAAGCATTGCTATCGATCAAGGTCTCGCCATAGTCAACTCCTTGTCTTTGATTTAAAGCCTTTAGCCACAAGCCTCGCTTTATGGGTAATCACATTACCATCCATGTCGGTTTTCTTCTTGAAAACCCATTTGCACCCTATAGGTTTTATCCCTTCAGGTGCATCAACCAAAGTCCATACTTGGTTTTCATACATGGAATCCATTTCAGATTTCATGGCACGAAGCCATTTTTCGCATCAACTCTTCGTAACCTCTTCATAGGTAGTAGGCTCATCATCCTCTATGAGCAATACGTCATTCTGTTCACTTACGAGAAATCTATATCTCTCGGGAACAGAGCGTATCCTATTTGACCTATGAATTTTGTGTGTAGTAGAAGGTTGAATCATTACCTCATCTGTATGAGTTACAGCCTTTGAGTTCAGCAATTGATTCAAGGCGTCGTCTCGAGCATCTTGAACTTCTTCAAGCTCAATTTTGCTCCCACCGTCCTCTTTTAAAAGAAACTCTTTCTAAAAAAGACAGCATGCCTTGAAACAAACACCTTTTGTTCCTCAAAGAAGTAGAATTGATATCCCTTGTTTCGTTAGATATCCTACGAACAAATACTTGTCGATTTTGCTTCAAGCTTATCTCGATCAAGTCCGCTTTACATAAGCAGACAACCCCATACTTTCAAATAAGAAAGATAAGGTTTCTTGTTAGTCCACATCTCATATGGAGTAACATCAATCGCTTTGATGGAACTCGCTTAACAAATAAACAAATTGCCTCAAGTGCATACCCCAAAAGGATTTTGGCAATTGTGCAAAGCCCATCATTGATCGTACCATGTCCAACAAGGTTCGATTTCTCCTTTCTGCCACACCATTATGCTGTGGTGTGTAAGGAGGAGTCCACTGAGATAAAATCCCATTATCTCTGAGATAATCCAAAAACTCTTGGTCTAAGTATTCACCACCACGATCGGATCGTAATGTTTTAATACTTTTCCCAAGTTGGTTTTCTACTTCATTTCTGAATTGTTTGAACTTTTCACACGCTTCAGATTTGTATCTCATCAGATACAGGTACCCATATCGAGAATAATCATCGATAAAGGTAATGAAGTAACGACAACCACTTCTGGCATGGATGGACATCGGACCACATACATCTGAATGTATTAGGTCTAATAATCCAGTCGCTCGCTCACCCTTTCCTTAAAGGTAACTTAGTCATCTTGCCTAATAAACAAGATTCACATGTGTCATAAGATTCATAATCGAATGACCCTAAACTTCCACTCTTGTGGAGCTTAGCGATCGTCTCTCATTTATATGGCCAAGCGACAATGCCATAAGTAAGTTGATTTTAAATTATCTCTTTATGTCTTTTAGCGTCATTGACATTCATAACTGGATGTGACATATCTAATATGTAAATTCCATTGCATAATGTACCAAGACCATAAAGCATTCCATTTGAGCTAATAGAACAACCATTGTTACCAAAAGACAAATGGAAACCAAATCTATTTAAACAAGAAATGCATAATATGTTCTTTGTTAACACGGGTACAAAATAACAATCATCCAAGTTAAGTACAAGCCCACTAGGAGTGTCAAAACATAAGTCCCTACGGCTAATGCAACAACCCTTGCTCCATTGCCAACACGTAGGTCCATATCTCCCTTTATGAGTCGCCATCGTCCTCGAGGCCTCGTGATATCATTACATATGTGAGCCACAACCGTATCTAATACCCATATGTTATGATCGAAACAGATAACCTCAATGACAAACATACCGAAGAAGTCGAGGCATCCGATGCCTTCTTCGCTTCGCCTTCCAGATAAACTTTGCGATTCGCCTCCGATGACCGCCTTACCGCAATGGAAGCGGTACCTTTTGGTGCAGTCTCTTTGGTCTTCTTCTTGCCTTTCACGCACTTCCTTTTGGCTTCGAGCCTTTTTCTTCTTCTTTCCTTTTCTTGAAGCAGAGGAAGAAGAACCCACCAATAACGAACGCCTTGCTATCTTGCTTGACACTTTGTTTCATTGCTCGAAAGCAGATTGATCACTCGGAATTGTGGTGGATATTTGGTTCATCCGATAGTTCAACACAAACCGTGAATAACTATCGACAAGCCAACAAGAATTAAGTCTATACTTAACTCACAATCCATCACAAAACCTAAGACGCCAACCTCTCAATATAGCCATTCATCTTCAATGCATATTGCACCGCAGATGAACCAGAGTCATCTTCGTTGTAAAGAGCAACCTTGAGGTCTCGAACCGCTCGGACCGAGCTTGCTCATCAAATAACTCTCTAAGATGAAACACAATCGTGTGAGCATCCATTGACTCATCCGCTTCGCAGCTCAGTGACATCGATGCAAGCATAATGCGGTGGCTATGTCATCGCCTTTTAGATGCTTACGATATGCCTTCCGATCATCATCGAAGCTCCTTCACAAGTGGATCCGAAGCGGAAAATCAAGGATATATCCTAGATCCTCGGATCCGAGAACAATTCTCGATTACGCACCAATCAAGAAAATTTGGTCCAGCTTAATTTGTTTGAGTCCATTAGAGCGCGAAGATTCACATCGGTCGACATCTTCAACCAACCTAAACGTAGAGAGAAAGAAAGTTAGAATAGAATTAAATGTATGACCATAAGGACTTAAATGACGTACATATAGCTCCCACTAGTTTCAACAGTAATCCATAACCCTCATCATGAATCCAAGAAACAAAATGGCACATTGACTGGTGGGTCGATATCCGACATTACTAAGAATGACCTTGGGTTTGCCCAACAAGCCACCTTAGGTCAATCGGTGGTATCGGACATACCAATTGCATCTCAAATGCAACTATCGCCCGATGCTATCAACGGTTGATGTATGCACATACATTGGGTTATCAACACTTGATGCGTGTACATCCGATGTACACTACCCAATTCGCCTCATCCACGTTGACCTCGAGTTTGCCCAACAAATCAACGCTTCTAGGAAAACCGACCCATTAATCCGAAAATCTCATTTTCATGGTTCAACATATCCAGATAGGGCGAGCTTGAGTTTGCCCAACAACTCAACCCTATAAGAACTCGGTTCTTACCATATTAATGGAAGGCGTTAGTTTTCATATTTAAATTGAGGATTTTAGGTCTCATCTTTCTAATCTCATCCAAGGATCATAGTCACCATGACTATATGGTCCGATTTAGGGCATTGCATCAATCACATTGAATTTATACCAAAACCACCCATCATCCCACTCGGCAAGTTTCGAATGATTAGCACTTGTGCGGTCGACTAGTCTTCTTCTTTTTTATTCCAATGATCGAAGTCTGTCGGTCGATCGAACCGTGTTCCAAATGACCGGTAACAAGACAAGATATAAGTCCCAATGACTAGCCTCAAGTGCGGTCATCGGTGACAAGGAATTGCTCTTAAATCGGCTAATTCTCAATCCGCTAGTTCAATTCACAATACCAATATACCAAGTATATTATCCTTTATATTGATGTGCTAATGAATCATATTCATTGAAGCGTGAATGCCTTATAGTCAAACTATATAAGAAAACTTGAAACCGATTAATCCACCATTAATCACTAGATTTCCACATAATTCAAGGACACCAAATAATCATACTAAATAGCTCTAGATAGTCTACACATTATCAAGATTACTCCGCACTTGTCACAAAAAATTGCGACGGCCAAAATAAGCAAGATAATGGAATATGCTAATAAGACGCTACAGTGACCTATTCGACATCCAAAAATTATTGGAAACCCAATTTCAAGAATCTCATTTTGGGATGAATTCCACATCAATATAACACATTTTTAATCACTATAAAAATGATTCATGGCATTGGAGCAGAAAATAACACAAGCAATCATTTCAAACAAAACAGCCCCAGCATGTTTCTCAAAACTGCCAAGCTCTGCCTTTTGCTCAAAATGATCATTGAAACAATTTCAATAAATACTGAGAAAATTACAGAGGTGAAAACATGTACCCAAAATGCTCCATGAATTTTTCCAGGATTTATTTCCCACAAAAACTCATTGAACCTCAGCAATCTAGCCGAACCAGAATCTGTGTTCTCCAACACAGACATTTCCATCAGCACACAAGAAATTCGGAAATAAATGGTAAATCACCTTGAAAACATTTTTCCATCCACAGAGACATTCAAAAACATCTTAGGGACATGTCGGTGAAAACCAATCCGAAAAACAATGTTTCTAGAATTTATTCTCGAATTTACAAGCATACCTGTTTCAGAAACTTTCAACAGGACAGCATCCGAAACTTAGGGAATTAAATTAGCAAAACCATATCAATCGACATCGATAAAATTTTTCATTTTATAGACACATTCAACAACATCTTATGAGCAAGTATATGACAGAAAATTTCGAAAACCCTAAGTCTATACTGATTTCGAAATTCACAGAAGCAGCATGCTACACAGCTCAATTCACAATGGAATTCCGACCTAGTTATCATTTCGACTGAATATACAACACAAGCGGCTCTGATACCACTGTAGGAAAATCTCGGGATGTTCATCACATGAACACAGTGCGGAATTTAAAATTTTGAGTCCCGGGACATTCCCGAAAGCCAGGATCCAAGTGTATGTACAAACAATCAAACCATAACGACCAAAGGAGACCGTCTCTAACGGTATCCACGCAGAGGTCGGAAAACCTAACCGGGACAAACTCTTTTGACCCGGGAATAGCTAGACTAAAGAAAAGAGTGCTAGCTCTTACCTTAGCCTTGGAGAGCAAATGAGATCAACCTTGGTGGAGCCTTGGAGAGTAGAAGCAATCTTGAGAGGATGAGAGGAAGAAGATGAAAAACAATTTTTCAAAGCTTAACACTTAAGCCTTCGACCTTCTCCACTTCAAAACCGTGCAAGCCTCTTTCCATGCCTTCTAATGTGTCTATTTAACAACCTAAAGACATAAGAAGACTTGGTGGATGTTCATCCACGTTGATGGCATAAAAAAATGCATTGAAATGTTAAATGAATGATTAAGTTTGACTTTTCAAACTTACTTTTTCTTCTCCATTTGGTTCTTCCACCGAAATTCAACATATATATATATAATTAATTAATTCTTAATTAATTAATATATATATATATATTTGCTGAAGAGGTCTAGTCAAATTGGGGTCGGTTCTACCGGCCTACCGGGCCCCGCCGGCGAAAGATCGCCGGAAACGGTTTTTAGCAATGTTAATTTCGCGATCTCATCGGGACATATCCCAATCTCATCGGGATCCATTTAATCCTATTGCTCTCCAGATATCGGATCTCTGTCCGAAAATATTTTACAGATTCTCCGAGTCACTCTTATGTGTGTGACCCATTAGGTTCCCAGTTATGTTGGCCACTTAGATTAACACTTAATCTGAGCAAGTCATGAGCAGTATCTAGCAACACATCATGACCCCCAATTGACCGGAAAGTAATTGGTTTGACTAATGAAACCATATCACGAACCCTTCCATAGACAATTACTGTGCAATTCGTCCTTTCACCATGCTATACCCCACTTGGTTTGAGTATGGGCAATGTGTCAACTCTTACTAGACTGATCAGATCAAATCTAGTCCAAGTGTAATCAGTTCTCGTCCTAGGACTCATTACTTTATATGTCCATGAAGACCATCTTCATGACATATGTATCTCTACGCCAGAGACTTCAAAGTAATGATCCTGATAAGAGGCCATGGGTATCTCTTCTGCTATCACAGAAGTGGTGAATCCTCTATTGGCTACTCAATTACCTTCGAATACCTCAAGTCGCACTCCAATCACCACCCTATGAGCGACCTCCGAAGGCAACAAGGAATAGAGTCAAAGTACGTAATCAAGACTCAAGATATCCTCGAGTACCTCAAGTCTAAGGATACTTGCACCATTGCTATGATGAGATTATCACCGACATTTGTATAGGACATCCATGTAATGATCTCATAGCAGTCATCCAATGTACTTACTACCACTAGTAAGCATCCACATGTCAAATCTAAATATCTCAATATTTACAGCTTTACGAGATCCACCGCTGATCCAATCAAGGAGTTTGACATGTCTAGTCTATCCAGATTAATGATGTCCATCTCATTAATCCTATGACTAGGGATAATTTAGGTACTGACATAATTGCACATGATAGGAATCTCAGTAGTATGATCGCATCATAATTTCCTTCATGCTATGTCATGTATCAAGGACTTCATTAATTTGATTAAAGATCACAATCATTTCATAATAAAATGAACATCAAATAAATGAAATATGCCTTGCTTTATTTATTCATAAAGTCTGTACATGACTATGAACAAAATGCGCTAAAGGGGATTGCCTTTAGGCCACTACTCTAACAATTTTGAGTATAGCCTTTAGCTACCAATCTAAATTTAAAGGTCTCTACCTTTCCATCCGATCCCTTTTTCCTTTTGTAGATCCATTTACACCCTATGACTTTTAGACCTGGTGGTAGATCTACAAGGACCCAGACTTCATCAGTATACATAGAATCTATTTCCGATTCCATCGCCTTGAGCCATTTTCCTGCATCAACATCATTAATAGCCTGTGTATACGTAATGGGATCTATTTCTTCTTAGTCCGAGATGGCAATTAAGCCTTCTCCTAAACCCAGATACCTATCTGGCTGTCTGACAACCTTCCCACTACGTCTAGGCATACCTTGATGTTCATGTTGCACTTCTGATTCAACTCTTGAATCCATTTCGACATCTTGTTCTATCATATCCAAAACAACTCTTGGTTTGGATGAAATAGCTAACTCCTTTAGTACTACTTCACTTCTTCCTTTGTGATTTTTCACAAACTCTTCCTCTAAGAAGGTTGCATTTGTCGACACAAATACCTTCTTATCATGAGGACTGTAAAAATAGTACCCTCGAGTTCTCGTAGGATATCCTACAAACAAACATACTTCTGACCTTGGTTCCATCTTTATGGATTCAAGCTTTAGAACATGGGATGGGCAGCCCCAAGTCCTCAAATGCCTCAATGGAGGCACTGATAAGTCAAATTATGTAGATGAGTTGGGAATGATTTAGATTCAATTTGACTTATTTTATTTGATTGGAATTGAAGTTTTATTCAGTAAATTCGCTCACATTACGAGTTTATTATTTTGTAGGTACAAATGCTCGATTTTGGGAAATAAGGGCATAATTTACCTTAGAGATGCCGGACCCAAGCCAATAGAGGATGAGTGTAAGGAGAATTCTGAGTTCTGCAACTTCCGAGAAGATTCCGAGAAGAAATTATGGCATTTGGAGGGTCAAAAGCATGCAAGTTAAGAACTAGGCCATGTCCGTTAAACGGACATGTGTGTCCGTTTAACGGAAATCATTTGGAAAAAGACACTCCCAGACCCGAGAGTGTCCGTTAAACAGACATGTGTGTCCGTTTAACGGACATGAAGCGACAACAGCAACTCCCAGACTCGAGAGTGTCCGTTTAACGGACATGCGGCGACAGCAGATCCATATTTCGAAAATTTATTTTTTCTAGAATGGGGGGAGATATAAATACGAGGGGTTTGACCTAGAGGAGGAGGAGAACAAGAAGAGGACTACAGTAAGAGGCACGAAAAAAGAGGAAGGGGGAGGAATTTGGGGATTTTTCCCAAAAAGGATTGAAACTTCATTCTTTCACTTCTCTGCTACTTTTTCTCTCTCTCTCTTCTAATGTTGAGCTTCTTATTGTGTATGATGTTTGTTGCCATGTTTGGGAACTAAACCTCACTTAGGGTGAGGGATGTAACTCATTTGAAGGAAGTTTGGTACAATGTGGATGATTGAATGTTAATGAGAAATTCTGGGCTTTGTTTATCTTCTTGCACTTCATTATGTTTCTATGCTTGATCTCCATAGATACATTTTTAGGAATCATAGGGTATGCTGAAGAGTAACCCATGTTTCATGCTTCAGGAAGATGAACACCTTGAGTTTAGAGTTAGAGATAACCTAGGCTAGGGTGAGAGCTTGAAGTGGCTTGTGGTTAGTAGTTTTTGTTAGAAAGATATTACATTGAGAAATGGGTAATTCTAGCTAAATGCTCCTTTATACCTTGAGAAAGGATATAGGTTTATTAGTGCCACTGCTTTCTTAGCCTGCATTCAATCCATTCCATGTTGTGCAACTCAGCCTTTCAATTGAGTGAATCCCTATCCCTAGTTTAAATCATTAATTAAACCAATTTTCTGATTGCTTTATCATTTCTTACAATTTAATTAATCAACCAACTCCAATTATTTTTACACTTTTCTGTCGATATCATGCAATTAGTTAGGTTTAATTTGACTCGTAGATGAATTGATCCTTGAGGGAGACGACTATAGAATATTCACTGTGCGGGGACTAGGACGATTCTGTGCGCTTGCAGAAAGTATCGATCAAGTTTTTGGCGCCGTTGCCGGGGATCTTTTTGTTTATAGTCTCTTTTAGTCTAGCTATTTGCATTATTTGTTTGTCTATTATGAACTTTGCCCTTGTTTGGTTTCAGGAATTACATGCATTTGAGGCATTCACGAAGAACGAACGACGAACCCTTGGTTGAATTCAATCCGGAAATTGAACGAACGTGCAGGAGGAACAACGCACAAAGGAAAAGAGAAATGGCTCACAACAACCAATTCCCAGAGTTGCACGAAGAACCTGAATTAGGAAATGAAAAATTTAATGGGGGAAACCAAGCTGAACCAGTGGTTGTCAATCCCACAGTTAGGAGGATTATGGATTACCAAATGCCTTTCATTGCAGGTAATCCGTCGTGTATTAGGTTAACTGTTGCTGCGTGGAACTATAAGTTGAAGCAAATCCACTTGTCTATGTTGCCACAATTTAATGGGATGCCTAGCGAAGATGCGTTGGCATTTATGAGGGATTTCTATGCGACAGTCCAAACCCTTCCATTGTACGGACTGACGGAGGACGAATTGAGATTAAGGTGTTTCCCTTATTCCATGAAGGGTTTAGCTAGAAATTGGTTGCTGAGTTTGGAAGTGGACTCCATTGATACTTGGGAGAAGGTAATGGAGACCTTTATGATGAAGTGGTACCCAGCTCATAAGACTTTGGAACTCCGGAAAATGATACACTGGTTTTCGCAAAAAGACGGAGAAAAGTTTCATGAGGCTTGGGAACGATTTAATGATCTTCTCAACCAATGCCCTCACCATGGATTTGATATGTATTCGTTGACTCAGTTTTTCTATTATGGGCTGTCTGACCATAACCAAACTTTGGTGGATTTGAATGCTGGGGGTAATATAAGTGATTTGACTTCTCAAGAGTTATGGAATATCTTCAAAAAGGTTGCTGAGAACTCACATTGTAAAGTAACCCGAAGCAAGGCAGTAACTTTGAATGAAGTAGGGTCTAAGTCGGATATGGCATATCCGACTTAGACCCTACTTCATTCAAAGTTACTGCCTTGCATATCAGGTTGCGAAAATCAATAAGAAGTTGAATGTGCTGATGAATGATAATAAGTCCAGCGGCGACCCGTGCACTCTGTAGCACCCCACTCCCACTCCCACGAGACCCGAACCCGACATCGAAGGTGATATCCGAGCCCGCGACCCGCGAGGGTGGTATGCTAGAGCAGTCAATGTAGTGTAAAAACTCATTATGATATTTTTTTTGAAACAGTCGAGTGCGCGGAATTAAAAATAAACGATTCGGGCCCGTGATACGAAAACCCATTTCAGTCATACACTTTATCAAAGATCACTTTTCAAAAAATATTCATCAATTAGGGCCCTCAAACAATTCAGTACTATTTTTGTGGAATATAAATTTACACATAAGTCAAAATAAGACAAATGCAGACGTGAACTGATCCCGACATCGAACACCGACTCTCTTGTAGTAATCATACTCCCGGTTCACTAACGGGGTACTCTTCAATTCCTGAAAAATATTTGCAATGTTCGGTGAGTTTGCGAACTCAGTGAGAAACCATCATCGATGGTTCACCCAACTCATGCATATACACAATACACATCATATCATATATATTAACACATTCATATAATCACATGCATTCAATTTCACATTTATAAGGCGTTTCGCCTTTAACACAATTCATATTCAATTGTTTGTATATACAATGCACATGTGACACTTTTCATTTTCATTTCGTTATTGTGACTGCATGCTCAAATCGTCCCAATGATTTTGCACATTGCGTTGAGCCGGTGGCTCAAACATCGGGCTTAAAGCTTTAATACATCGAGCCCGAGGCTCAATACGCTGGACTGAGGTCCTGTGCGTTGAGCTTAAAGCTCTCATATCGTTAGGCGTGATATGCCCCGATACGGTCGCTTGCTCACAAATCGCCTTTATCTGATCATACCAATATGCATGAATGCATATGTTCCAATTTCCATTTACATTTCATGCCATTTCTTATTCCTTCGGACCTTTGGTCCGGTATGTCAATCATATCATTTTCAATTTATTGCATTGATGCATCATAACCATTTACACATAATAGCACTTCAATATCACTTTTCCAGTATTTCGGACACCCATGGTCCGAAATCAATCACATATCCATCCGTTATCTCCGCATGGCATTTATGCGTAAAATTAAACACATAAAGGCTGAGAAACCAACTAGGTTACTCACCTGTACTTTCGAGCTAATATCTGGAAGTCTCAGTAACGTCGGTAGATCGACGCTCCAAATGTGCCTCTATAATAATCAAAAAATATAATCATTACCTCTTGTCCAATCAGAACTATTTAATAATGCATATGAAGCAATTTGCAGGTGCACAATGCATGTTCACGATATTCCTAGCCCTAATCCCTTTTTTTTCTATTAGAAAAATCCATCTAAGAATTAGAAACCTATTGGCGTTGACGGAGCGCAATTCGGACCTCGATAGGTCCCCAATTAAACAAAACAGTGATTAAAGGCTCCGTTTGTTGGACCCCGTCTCCGAAGCCCAACATTCGGACCTATCCAGCGTAGAAGACCCACAACCGAACACATATGCTAATCACAAATATGAAAAATTTCACTTTATAAAATTTGGGGTTAGCTCTTGATAAAATGATCCTCGGATCTCACGATTCCAACGCAATCGGAATCGCTCAATTCGAGTTAGGAATGAAGATGTTATGGTTAAAACACTATCTCGAAGAAAACAATCAAAATTGAGCACTACCGACTTCGGGTAAGCATTTGAAAATCTTAAAGGCTTAATCACTGATCGGTCTCTTCATAAAACTTGTAGGTTTATGCCTCTAGTTTAATTTAAAACAAGAATCGCTTTGATCGGAGCTCTATAGCTCAAGATATTTTAAAATTTCAAGCATAGTCAGCCCTTATCAATGATCGCCATGCTTCGCTTCAAACCACCATTTTCAATTTGAAAGAAAATCTGATAAGTCCAGTGTAGAAAGGTAGAAAAATCTTTAGAAATCCAATGCTTCGAGAATGAGGTCGATCGGAGGTCCATGCAAAAAGTTATGGCCAAAAGAAGGAAGAGGGTCGTAAGACAAAAGCAGATTTATAAAATGAGACGAAGATGACGTCATCCTTAGCAAAAAATCAGACGGAGATGATGTCATCCTCAGCAAAAATCAGACGGAGATGAACATTAACATCGTCTGATTTTTGCTCTGAATATCGCCGTCGATTTTTGCTTTCGATGCATCGTCTCGGTTTTTGTTACAGGCATCGTCGTCGGTTTTTGCTTTCTGATTACATCGTCTGGTTTTTGCTACAATGCATCGCCTGGTTTTTGCTACAGTGCATCGCCTGGTTTTTGCTACAGGCATCGCCTGGTTTTTGCTATGAGGCATCGTCTGTTTTTTGCTTCTGCATCGTCGTCTGGTTTTTACTACAGTTGCATCGTCTGGTTTTTTGCTACAGTGCAGCTCCACTTGCAAAGGTCATAACTTTCCATTCCGAACTCCAAATTTAACAAAATTGGTGTCTATTTCATAGAGAAAAGAAAGATCTACATTTTTCATGAAGATCACTGACCCAAATTCCAACTCTATAAGGGTCAAAAATGGTCACAAAGGTTCTGTCTAAAAATCTGTCATTTGACAGCACCTACATTTAATTCTAACCACTCACACCTACCATTTTAATCCATCATAAATAGCTTATAAACATCTTAGAAGAACCTTACAGCTCGCCTATCACTCTCAAGGAGTCATAAAGCTCCCATACAATCCTCTAACAACACAGAAATATCAGAAAATGCAACATACCCAGAATTTACAAAACTTTTACAACTCCTAACCTTGGAAATTTTCCAGCAAGCTCTTTCAAGGCAAAAACCCAGCAGACACCCAACATAAATCTCCAAACTTAAAAGAATGGTACACATGCTTCACACATAGGTCACAAATCAACAAAAACATATAATGAAGAGAGTACTAGAGCTCTCATTCTCTTTTCCAATCATAAGAAAGATTCATGCATAGCTTTGGTTACATATTGGCATATTCATCAAAATCAAGTACAAAACACAAAAGATGAGATGCTCAATGATCAATATGCTTACAAAGCTATTCCAAAAGCTAGTTATTAACTTAATACAAAAGTTCCTAAGTTCTTGGAGTGATGTCGATGCCTTGCAAGGTTCAACTCTCAACTTGAATTTTCACCTGAGGAGGGAGAATGGGGTGAGCTAACACGGCTCAGTGGCTAACAAATTTATAGCCATCGAGTAATGAGCCACACACACACACATCATTAATAATTCAAAGCATTAGCAATTAACTCAACTCATCACATAAAGCATAACATGGAATCCTCTTGCAATTAAAACACATATTATGCATCATGTACATAATCAAAGGATGAAATTCACACAATTGGCTCGAGAGTTCCATAGACACGACAGAAACCGAAGTTTACCGTAATCACGACGAGTCCATTTTTCAGATCTCGTAAGCCTAAAGCAGGCAGCCGGGAGAAGGCTAATGGGGGTCAACGTGCACGTGACTTCACAAAGGGGTTCTCTCTCGCCCAAACACAATCAATATGCTCACATATCAAAACACAAGATTCACATTTTATGCTTATCGCACTCTTGCAAAGCATCAAAGTTCCATTCTTTCCTCTCAAAACACAAAATTTCATTTTCAATATGCACATAGTATAACAAGATAGCACACATAGGGCTTTGCCCATTACACAATAACTATAAAGATGTTACCCACCTATCGTCGGAAATCCGGATTCACGATTGCTCTTCCTCTCTCTCGAGTGAGGTTTCCTTGGTTCCTTCAATAAAACACATTTCGAAACTCATTGGAAAAGTCGAAACATTCAAGAATCGATAAATCAATAACGAAGTCTTAAACCTAACCTACCCATAGCCCATTTAAGCTAAAACAACCAACCCTAGCTTCGGAATCACAAAACCACTCATCTCTTCTTTCTTTCTTCATTCCTACACAAACCCTAACCTTCATTTCATCCCATTTCTTGAATCTAACTCAAAGGAAGATAGATACTGTAGCGCCCCCTCATCGCAGGGTACACATTGGGACGCCCGTGGGTCGTTCCGACGCATATCCCAGATAAGGAAGTGCTACTACGAAAACAATCTCTAAACACTCGCATGGCATCAATACACTAAATTCCACAATATGAAAATCACTGAAATTTAAAACCATAATAATCATTCATTTATAACATCAATCCCAAAATATAGACCCGTCTATCAGTTCCCTACAGGCTAAATACATCTCAAAAGGGAAATTGATACAAACGTCTATACTAAGTCATCCCAAAACAATGTTCCCAAAAGAAGTCACCCCAGCTGACCGACCTATGATCCATCATTGCCGCGATCACGAACACTCACCGCAAAGCGTCTATCCCGGAGCTAGAGTCCCACCGACGTCTGAAAAATATATTGCAATGTTGGGTGAGTTTATAACTCAATGAGAAACCATCATTGATGGTTCATCCAACACATGCATATACATATATTATATCTCAAATTACACTTTAACGCTTTATAAATACTATTCACAATTTACACATTATATTATATCACACGCAATATCACAATGCGCACTTTACACCGCCACATAATTCTCACATTACACTTCACAATTTACACAATTACAATATCACATATCAATCCACATTTTCGTATGTCACTCGATTCTCCATCACACTATACACTCGATGCATATGTATACAAAGTCTCTTGTTATGACATTGTTGTGACTGAGCATTTATATTCACATTTTGGCAAGTAGGAGAGCCCTGGGGTATGCACTCGCCCACTCACTTTAGGGATAGGAGAGCCCTCGGGTATGCACTATTCCTTTTCACAATGATCACATTTAGGCAAGTAGAGAGCCCTCGGGTATGCACTCATCGCCGATTTGGCTCTAGGCCCTCTCATCGATAATCGAGCTCAAAGCTCAATCATCGTGCTCTAGTCACAACGGTAAATTTTACCGCTCATATCATGCTAGGCATGCGCTCACACTTACACAAATACTAGCACATTTATCTCACTTCACTCACTTGTCACAATCAGAGCTCTTATTCACAATTATATACACCGATTCTCATTCACATGAATTTACATTTATGTAGATCACACTTGGTACAATCACTAACACTTATCGATTTAGCTCATTCACTTCACATGTATATCACTCACCTTTACACTTAATTTATACATATTCACAGACATATAATCACTTAAAAGTCGAGGAACCAACTAGGTTACTCACCAGTAACTTCCGAGCTACGCTCGAAGTCCCAAAGAATATCCGTGGTCCGACGATCCAACGGAGCCTCTAAAACAATCAAACAATTTCTCATCACTAGGTGCTCAATTAAAGATATTCAATAATGCACATGTCTTTAATTCAAACTTGTATGATGCATGTTCATGATTCTACCGCACTAAACCCAATTCGCTATCGCCACTTTACAACCAAAATTCACTATTCACTAGGTCAATAGCATTCCCTTTAATTCAATTTCACTCACTCAAACTCTAATCATACTCCGCTAGTTACAACGTAACTCTTTGGTCACATTAAACTATAATGGACTCTCTTTCTATACTTGCAATCCCGTAAATCAAAATTCAAACTCTCAATCTTTATCACAATGATAGACCTCTTTCTAGTTCATAACGAATCAAGTATCACCTTAATTGGAATACCATAGACCAAGATATCATCACATCAACGAAACATGTTCAAGAAAACATCTAGTTCATGTTCCCTCCACCAATACCCTTACTTTGACTCACTTAATCATTTCCAATTTAATACTAAAACCCATAAATTGTTTGTGGAGAGATTAAGAAATGTGTTAGGAATCCAATGCTTCAAGAATCAGGTCATTTGGAGTTCTATAACTCAAGTTATCCTCAAAACACTGATCTATGCACAGACTGTTTTCCTTCCGTCTGATTTTTGCTTCAGCTGGTTTTCGTTTCAGCTGATTTTTGCTTCAGCTGATTTTTGCTTCAGCTGATTTTCGCTTCAGTTGATTTTTGCTTCAGCTGGTTTTTCCTTCAGCTGGTTTTCGCTTCAGCTGGTTTTCGCTTCAGCTGATTTTTCCTTCCTTCTGATTTTTGCTTCAGCTGATTTTTTCTGCCCATAACATGTCCACTTATATAGATCATATCTTTTGACTCCGATATCCAAATTGGACAAACTTGACATCTATCTCATAGAGAAAAGAAAGATCTACAACTTTCAAGAAGGAAATTTTGTCTAAATCTATCGATATCACGTCCATATTGTCTGCTTTTGCTTCAGCTGATTTTCCTTCAGCTGATTTTCGCTACAGCTGATTTTCCTTTCAGCTGGTTTTTGCTTCAGAACATGTCCACTTATATAGATCATATCTTTTGACTCCAATATCCAAATTGGACAAACTTGACATCTATCTCATAGAGAAAAGAAAGATCTACAACTTTCAAGAAGGAAATTTTGTCTAAATCTATCGATATCACGTCCATATCGTCTGCTTTTGCTTCAGCTGATTTTCCTTCAGCTGATTTTCGCTTCAGCTGATTTTCCTTTCAGCTGGTTTTCGCTTCAGAACATGTCCACTTATATAGATCATATCTTTTGACTCCAATATCCAAATTGGACAAACTTGACATCTATCTCATAGAGAAAAGAAAGATCTACAACTTTCAAGAAGGAAATTTTGTCTAAATCTATCGATATCACGTCCATATCGTCTGCTTTTGCTTCAGCTGATTTTCCTTCAGCTGATTTTCGCTACAGCTGATTTTCCTTTCAGCTGGTTTTTGCTTCAGAACATGTCCACTTATATAGATCATATCTTTTGACTCCAATATCCAAATTGGACAAACTTGACATCTATCTCATAGAGAAAAGAAAGATCTAAAACTTTCAAGAAGGAAATTTTGTCTAAATCTATCGATATCACGTCCATATCGTCTGCTTTTGCTTCAGCTGATTTTCCTTCAGCTGATTTTCGCTACAGCTGATTTTCCTTTCAGCTGGTTTTTGCTTCAGAACATGTCCACTTATATAGATCATATCTTTTGACTCCAATATCCAAATTGGACAAACTTGACATCTATCTCATAGAGAAAAGAAAGATCTACAACTTTCAAGAAGGAAATTTTGTCTAAATCTATCGATATCACGTCCATATCGTCTGCTTTTTCTTCAGCTGATTTTCCTTCAGCTGATTTTCGCTTCAGCTGATTTTCCTTTCAGCTGGTTTTCGCTTCAGAACATGTCCACTTATATAGATCATATCTTTGACTCCAATATCCAAATTGGACAAACTTGACATCTATCTCATAGAGAAAAGAAAGATCTACAACTTTCAAGAAGGAAATTTTGTCTAAATCTATCGATATCACGTCCATATCGTCTGCTTTTGCTTCAGCTGATTTTCCTTCACTGATTTTCGCTTCACTGATTTTCCTTTTCGTGACATATCACCTAACACTAAAAGTTTTCTCAACCACTCATTTAACACTATAACAGAATTTATTCCTCCCCAACTACCCAGGATTTATGAACAAACACATGAAATACATCTTTCCATGAAAACGACAAAATCTCTCAACTTTATTTCATAAATCTCTAACAATGAGGGGTTTCTCTAACACTTACCTGCTGAGAACTCAAACAGATCTTCAAGCTCTAAACTCCACACCTAAAAGATCAGCTTATGGATTCTCCTTAGAGTCGACAACACCAAAGGTAGAGAAAGGTTGGTGAAAGAAAGAAAGAACACCAAAGTCCCTTAGAAGATAATTTGGGTAGAAAGCTCTATGTCTCCGAGAGAAAAGTTTTGGAAGAAAATGAATAAAGAAGGCTTCGACAAGACTTAACCCATCAGCCCTCAAGGAATAGTGACCACCTACTCCTAGCTAGGTACAAAGTCCAAGTACACATGTCACTTTCTTAATGAATAAACTATAACTTAGTTACTTTTGAACTAACTCCATTTAGTTCTCCCTTTCCAATATAACCAAACTATCTCCAACACTTCATTTAATTAATTCTTGCTCCCAACTATAAATATATCTTCCAATACACCATAAATTTACCAGCATATACAAATACAATAATTTCACCAAAATTCATAATCGCAAGATTTCATTAACCCAATTATTTCAACATTTTAAATAATCACAATTCACAAAATCATCTCAATTTCACTTTTCCAAACACAATCACTATCAAATGCCTGAACAATCATGAATACATGTCACTATGTATATGCATGTGCAAAATGATCTATCTCTCTAAAATCAGAGGCCACAAAACACTCGATCACAAATTAAGCACTAACAACTCTACACTCATAACACGATGCTCATCGCATCGGTAACGAGATGCTACAGATACTTACCTTAAGCTCTTAATTTCTCTTCTTTTTCTCCTTCTTTATTCTTCTCCACAAGCCTCCCACGATTTTCTCTCTTCCTTTCTTCCTTGGCTAGCTCACGTTTTTCCTTCTCTTCTCCTCTCCTTTGGATTCTACGACACTCTCTCTTCTCCTCCTCTTCCTTTAACTCTTCTTTAATTCCTTTAATTCATCCTACACCAAAACTACATAGTTTTGGCTTTCCCTACATAAAGGCTTTGGGCCTCCACCTCCCAAGGCCTACTTCCACCAAACCCACTTATTATTAATCCTCCTTCTACTTAATCCATTTACCTAAGCCCATACTTTCCAATATTAAGCCCAAGCTTTCATTTAATTTCTAACTTCTAATTTCCAAGCCCAACATAAAAATATTTACATAAACACATAATTACATCAATTAAGACAAAATAAAATAATTAACTAATAAATCCATAAATAAATAATTAATTAATTCAAATAAAATAAAATAAAATTTTCTGGCCCAACAATTCTCCTCCTAATAGAATTTCGTCCTCGAAATTCTTACCGAGTCCATGAAGAGGTAGGGATACTTCTCTCATGGCTTCCAAGGGTTCCCAAGTAGCCTCCTCATTTAATGGTTCCTCCACAAGACCTTAACCACTTCACAATCTTGTTCCTTAGCACTTTTCCTTTGAATCTAAGATTCCACCGGTTGCTCCTCATAACTCAAATCCTCTCTCAACCGAACTTCAAGGTTGAACTATATGCGAAGGATCCGACCTATATCTCCTCAAAGATCGACACATACGGAATACATTATGAATCTTAGACAACCCAATGGCAAATCTAACTTATAAGCCAAAGGTCCAATCCTCTCAATGATCTCAGATGGGCCTATATACCTCGGGCTAAGCTTACCTTTCTTACCAAACCTCAAAACGCCTTTCCATGGAGAAGCTCTAAGAAACACCTTCTCACCCACTTCAAATTCCATCTCTTTCCTATGGGCATCCGAATAGCTCTTCATTCGATCTTGAGTCTGCCTTAAGCCTCTGCGTCACTAGCTTTATCTTATCAATCGTGACCTGCACTAACTCAGCCCCACAAGCTTTCTTTCACCTTCCTCATCCCAACATATAGGAGTTTTACATCTCCTACCATACAAGGCTTCATAAGCGCCATCTCAATTCTTGAGTGATAGGAATTGTTGTGGCGAATTCAATCAAAGGTAGGTGATCATCCCACGAACCTTTGAAATCCAAAGCACAAGCCCTCAAAGATTGCCTCCAAAGTCCGAATGGTCCTCTTCGATCGTCCATCGGTCTCATGGATGGAAAGTCAGACTAAAATGCAATCGAGTCCCCAAAGCCTCCTGCAAACTCTCCCAAAATCTGAGGTAAACCTAGGATCCCTATCGACACTATCGAACTCTAATCCCATAAAGTCCGATCACCTCATCCACATACTTCTTAGCCAAAATATTCAAAGAATCATCCGACGAATCGGCAAGAAGTGAGCTGACTTAGTCAACCTATCCACAATCACCCATATAGCGTCATGCTTCCGCCAGATCTCGGAATCCCATCGAAAATCCATAGTTATCTTTTCCCATTTCCACCCTAATAGGCAAGGGATTGCTTGCTCGAAGGTGCTTGGTGTTCACTTTAACTCACGGCACACCAAACATCTTTTAGCATACTCGCTACATCTTTCCTCATTCCTTTCCACCGAAATGCTCTTTCAAATTCGATACATCTTAGAACTCCCTCGATGCATTGCATAAGGAGCATTATCGCCTCATCAAGAATTTCATCCTCAACTCTAACTCTGCCTTAACACACAATCTACTACCCACAACCATCAATCCATCTTCCTTTACCTCTACATTAGACGGCTTTCCATTCTTTATCTCTTCCCTAAGCTTACTCAAGTACTCATCCCGATCCCGAAATTCCTCGATCTTCTCCTTCAAAGACCGGCCTCACCTCGAAACTTGCCAAAATACACTCAGCCCATCTTGCCTCAACATCACATCAAGTCCGCTAAATCCTTCAAAGAAGGAAGGTACATCGTCTCCACATGTGCCATGGTGGACTTTCTACTCAATGCATCACCATAACATTAGCTTTCCCGATGGTAGTCTATCACCAAGTCATAATCTTTAGCAACTCTAACCATCGCCTCGCCTCAAATTCACTCTTTTGGGTCAACAAGTATTTAAGGCTCTTATGATCTCAGAATATCCTAGTGGTAACTCCATACGATAATGTCTCCAAATCTTCAATGCAAAGATTATAGCGACCAACTCCAAGTCATGGATTGATAGTTCATCTCATAAGGCTTCAACCGCCTAGAGGCATAAGCAATCACTTTCTCTCCTTGCATCAATACACACCCTAAACCCTTCCCTGAGGCATCACTGCACACAATGTACCCATCATTACCGTAAGGCAATGTCGAATCGGTGCGGTGGTAAGCCGCTTCAACTCCTCGAAACTACCCCGCACTCCTCACCCATTCAAATTTTTGATTCTTCCTTGTCAACTTGGAAAGTGGAGCAATTATCAAGGAAAAGCCCTCCACAAACCTCCTATAATATCCAAATAATCCCAAGAAACTTCTCACTTCAGCTACATTCTTTGGCGCTTCCCATTTAACCACGCCTTCTATCTTCATGGATCCACATGCACTCCTTGCTCGAGATCACATGCCCAAAAATACCACTTCCTTAGCCAAAATTCGTGATTTATCGAATTTGGCATACACTCATTCTTCCTCAATGTCTCCAAGGCAACCATCAAATGATCCTCATGCTCCTCATCACTTTTAGAATAGACCAATATATCATCAATAAAGACGATGATAAATTGATCTAAGAAAGACCAAGACTCTATTCATCAAATCCATAAAGACCGCAGGAGCATTCGTTAACCCGAAAGGCGAACTAAAAACTCAAAGTGGCCATACCTCGTCCTAAAAGTGCTTTGACACATCGGTCTCCTTAATCCTCAATCGATGATAACCCGACCTCAAGTCGATCTTGAAAAGACTCTCGCCTTGCAATCGATCAAACAAATCATCTATGCGCTGGAGCGGATATCCGTCTTAACAAAGGCATGATTCAACTTCCTATAATCCACACACATCCGCAACGACCCATCTTTCTTCTTCACAAAAGAACCGAGCTCCCTAAGGCGAAGAACTCGGTCTAACATAACCCTTCTCTAAAAGATCCTCCAACTGCTCCTTAAGCTCCTTCAATTCCACCGGAGCCATCCGATAAGGCGAAATTGAGATCGGCGCAGTGCCTGAATGAAGCTCAATGGGAAACTCAATTTCCCTAGAGGAGGTAGTCCCGCAATTCCTGAAAGACATCCGGAATTCCTCGACTCACCGGAATGTCTTCCAACCTCCCTCTATCTGCCTCCATATCTAGCACATAAGCCAAAAGGCCTCAAACCCTCGCTCATCATTCTCTCTCGCCATCATAGCTGAAATAACCCGAGGTGGACTGACTTTTCTATCTCCCATGAGTATCACTTTCCCGCTATCCTCTAGCTCAAACTCCACCGCCTTCTGCTTACAATCTAAAGTAACATGATACCTCTCTAATGTGTCCATACCTAGATCACATCCAATCCTCCCATCTTCAAAGGCATCGATCCACCACCAATTTTCCTCCACTAATCTCTATCTCACAATCTCTATATACTTGATCGATAATAATATATTGGCCGATTGAGTACTCACCATCACGGAGTATCCAATGGGCTCAAACTCCTCCTAGAAATAGTCCCACCAAGACACAAAGGAATGGGTAGAACTCGAGTCAATCATAGCAAGCACATAATCATCAAACAGTTTAACCATACCCGCCACAACTTCGGCGCGGTCTCTCCTCCTCTCGAGTCATGACAAACACTGGCCGAACTTGCCCTCTGGATCTGTCTGAGGATAAGCTCTCTAGGACCTCCAGAGCTACCCACTTCATCACCGCTTTACGAGCCATCGCCTCGTCCTTCTAGAGGGTCAGATCCGAGATCCCTCTCTCGTCTCGGCTTGGGACAAAACCTAGCGATATGCCCTTCCGCCACAATTGAAGCATGCTCTGCCAATCATGACATTCTCCTCTATGGAGATATCCACAAGGCTCACACTTAGGAAGGGTGGTCTCTCCCATCTCCTCTTCTACCGCCGCCCACCGTTGAGACTTGGTGGGAAACGGAAGAAGTCCTCATCGGTCTCAGCCGGCCCCACCGCATTCTCTCCTCGATCTGCACAGAAAGGCTCTAGCACTTCTCTCGTGCATAGAAGTACCACCTCCCTCCCGAATCGCTCTCTTCCTTCCTCTTCCCGTTAATCGCACTCTTGATGTTCTCGAGGTTCTCAACCCTCGCCACGCTTCAACTAACTGCCGTAAGTCACGAAGTTCAGACTATCACCTTCTCTCCGATAGCTGTGCAAACCCGAATCAAATCGACGCAGACTTAGCAATTTCACTCAAATTTCATCTCTACAAAGATATCTAGCTAATCAGAACCGACGTCAGATTCACTGACCGTCATCTCCTCCTGGGTAAGGCTTAGAACTCCCTCGCTTCATTGAATGTACACTTCAGACAGATACTTCTTCTGAAGACACCAGAAGTCTCCCATGTCAATCCCATCGGTCTCAATCGACTCGCACAGCCTCCCACCAAGGCAAAGCATCACCAAGCAGATCGGCAAGATAGACTACCCTCTCATCATCCTCGACTCCATCCGATCCAAAGACTCTCTCGCCTTCCTCAACCAGTCTCACCTTCCTGGATCCGTGGTCCCATGGAAGTCCACCGCTCTGCATTTCCTTAGCTTATCAAACTGCCTTCCCCTCTTAGTCGGGTCAACCAGAAGCTCGTGGCATTTGCCCCATAGCTTTGAACAAAAGCTTGGGTAAATGCCTCGAACACTGGGTCTAACGTGAGGCACTTGCTCGCATGCACTAGGTGATCGCCGAGTCTGTGAACGAAGAGGCTCACTACCACGCCTTGAGGGGCCTCTGCCACCCCTGGGCTACAGACTCATCCGTGCTCTCCTCTCTCAATGGAGAGTCAGTGCAATTGAACCTTGCAAAACTCCTCGTGTCCTTCGATGAGGTGGCATCGCATTCTTCAATGAAAATACTAGTGATTAGCTACAATTGCTTTTAAGCTTAGTTCTATATGTATGCATGATATGCATGTCACGTAATGCAAACAATCAATTCATAAAATAAACATTTAATCACATACAATGTTCCCTACTATACATTTTAAGCCTAGGAGTAAGCCTAAGCTCGATATCAAACAATGTTGGACCTCGCCTTCAAGCCCAACATTCTGACCTATCCAAATAGAAGACCCACAACCGAACACATATGCTAATCACAAATATGGAAAAATTTCACTTTATAAAAATTGGGTTAGCTCTTGATAAAATGATCCTCGATCTCACGATTCCAACGCAATCTGGAATCGCTCAATTCAAGTTAGGAATGAAGATGTTATGGTTAAAACACTATCTCAAGAAAACAATCAAAACCGAGCACTACCGACTTCGTAAGCATTTGAAAATCTTAAAGGCTTAATCACTGATCGGTCTCTTCATAAAACTTGTAGGTTTATGCCTCTAGTTTAATTTAAAATAAGAATCGCTTTGATCGAGCTCTATAGCTTAAGATATTTTAAAATTCTGAAGCATAGTCAGCCTTATCAACCGATCGCCATGCTTCGCTTCAAACCACCATTTTCAATTTGAAAGAAAATCTGATAAGTCCAAAGTAGAAAGGTAGAAAATCTTTAGAAATCCAATGTTTCTAGAATGAGGTCGATCGGAGGTCCATGCAAAAGTTATGGCCAAAAGAAGGAAGAGGGTCGAAGACAAAAACGAGGCGATAAAATGAGACGAAGATGACGTCATCCTTAGCAAAAAATCAGATGAGATGATAAATATCCTCAAAAAAATCGACGGAGATGAACAAGAACATCGCCCGATTTTTGCCACAAGAATATCGCCCCGATTTTGCTCTGATGCATCGTCTGTTTTTGCTACAAATGCATCGTCTGGTTTTGCTAAAGATTACATCGTCTGGTTTTTGCTACAAATTGCATCGTCTGGTTTTTGCTACAGATGCATCGTCGGTTTTTGCTACAAAGGCATCGTCTGGTTTTTTGCTACAAGGCATCGTCTGGTTTTTGCTACAAGGTAGCTCCACTTGCAAAGGTCATAACTTTCCATTCAACTCCAAATTTAACAAAATTGGTGTCTATTTCATAGAAAAAGAAAGATCTACATTTTCATGAAGATCACTGACCCAAATTCCAACTCTATAAGGGTCAAAATGGTCACAAAGGTTCTATCTAAAATCATCATTTGACAAAGACCTACATTTAATTCTAACCACTCACACCTACCATTTTAATCCTCATAAATAGCTTATAAACATCTTAGAAGAACCCTACAGCTCGCTTATCACTCTCAAGGAGTCATAAAGCTCCCATACAATCCTCTAACAACACGTAAATATCGAAAATGCAACATACCCGTAATTTACAAAACTTTACAACTCCTAACCTTGAAATTTTCCAGAAGCTCTTTCAAGGCAAAACCCAAAGAGACACCCAATGTAAATCTCCAAACTTAAAAGAATGGTACACATGCTTCACACATAGGTCACAAATCAACAAAACATATAATGAAGAGAGTACTAGAGCTCTCATTCTCTTTCCAATCATAAGAAAGATTCATGCATAGCTTTGGTTACATATTGGCATATTCATCAAAATCAAGTACAAAACACAAAAGATGAGATGCTCAATGATCAATATGCTTACAAAGCTATTCCAAAAGCTAGTTATTAACTTAATACAAAAGTTCCTAAGTTCTTGGGTGATGTCGATGCCTTGCAAGGTTCAACTCTCAACTTGAATTTTCACCGAGGAGGAGAATGGGGTGAGCTAACACGGCTCAGTGGCTAACAAATTTATAGCCATCGAGTAATGAGCCACACACACACACATCATTAATAATTCAAAGCATTAGCAATTAACTCAACTCATCACATAAAGCATAACATGGAATCCTCTTGCAATTAAAACACATATTATGCATCATGTACATAATCAAAGGATGAAATTCACACAATTGGCTCGAGAGTTCCATAGACACGACAGAAACCGAAGTTTACCGTAATCACGACGAGTCCATTTTTCAGATCTCGTAAGCCTAAAGCAGGCAGCCGGGAGAAGGCTAATGGGGGTCAACGTGCACGTGACTTCACAAAGGGGTTCTCTCTCGCCCAAACACAATCAATATGCTCACATATCAAAACACAAGATTCACATTTTATGCTTATCGCACTCTTGCAAAGCATCAAAGTTCCATTCTTTCCTCTCAAAACACAAAATTTCATTTTCAATATGCACATAGTATAACAAGATAGCACACATAGGGCTTTGCCCATTACACAATAACTATAAAGATGTTACCCACCTATCGTCGGAAATCCGGATTCACGATTGCTCTTCCTCTCTCTCTTGAGTGAGGTTTCCTTGGTTCCCTTCAATAAAACACATTTCGAAACTCATTGGAAAAGTCGAAACATTCAAGAATCGATAAATCAATAACGAAGTCTTAAACCTAACCTACCCATAGCCCATTTAAGCTAAAACAACCAACCCTAGCTTCTAATCACAAAACCACTCATCTCTTCTTTCTTTCTTCATTCCTACACAAACCCTAACCTTCATTTCATCCCATTTCTTGAATCTAACTCAAAGGAAGATAGATACTTACCTTAAGCTCTTGATTTCTCTTCTTTTCTCCTTCTTTATTCTTCTCCACAAGCCTCCCACGATTTTCTCTGTTCCTTTCTTCCTTGGCTAGCTCACGCTTTTCCTTCTCTTCTCCTCTCCTTTGGATTCTACGACACTCTCTTCTCCTCCTCTTCCTTTAACTCTTCTTTAATTCCTTTAATTCATCCTACACCAAAACTACATAGTTTTGGCTTTCCCTACATAAAGGCTTTTGGGCCTCCACCTCCCAAGGCCTACTTCCACCAAACCCACTTATTATTAATCCTCCTTCTACTTAATCCATTTACCTAAGCCCATACTTTCCAATATTAAGCCCAAGCTTTCATTTAATTTCTAACTTCTAATTTCCAAGCCCAACATAAAAATATTTACATAAACACATAATTACATCAATTAAGACAAAATAAAATAATTAACTAATAAATCCATAAATAAATAATTAATTAATTCAAATAAAATAAAATAAAATTTTCGGGCCCAACACCGTTATCAGGGCCACGTCAATTTCCCGTCCAAAATTCCCAATTTCTCACAAATGAAATTAAATGTTCTACTAATCCGATGCCTCAAGAATCAGTCAATCTGACGTTGACGGAAAAGAAATTGACAAAAGAATCACCAAATACCAAATAATCAAATAAAATAAATAAGAAAACCAGCCTCATGGGCGAGCGTCGTCTCTCATGAGGCCGATCGTTCGCCTCTTCGCTAGGGCGAGACGTCGCCCTAGCGATACCGTTCATCTGAGCCTCGTCTGTTGGACCCCGAACTTTTGATGATAATTAGAAATATAACAATGAATATTAATGATAAAGAAATTGGTGAGACAATTTATGAATTTAAGAAAATTTGCTGAAATTAAGAAAAATTTATGAGAAAAGAATTGTTTAGTTTAGAGGACTTTGATATTTGAATGAATTTATATGGATTATGAGAGGAAAGTGGATGAGTTGACTGAAATGAAGCTAAATAGCAAGAATTAGAAAGAAAAAGTGTGAAAATTTGAAGGATTTAGAAAGTTTGACTTTTGGAGAGAGAATATTTGACTTTGAGAGTTGACTTATGATTTAGGCAAAATTTGATAAAATGGTCTTCTGAAACTTGTAGGTTATGTTAAGAGATTTTTGTGGACATAAAGTTTGTAATTTTTGATATCGGAGTGAAAGTTATGATCACCAAAGTTTATGTTTGATCGGGTTTGACTTTTATATTGGTTGGAACTTTGACTGAGAAATTAACCTAGTTAGAGATTAATTGAGCTTTGATGTTTTCATGAAAATTGAAGGATTTGTTTTGATCTTTATTTCGATATAAAGTATGAAATTTTTCGATCTCTAATATTAAGTATGATTTTTACAAGTTTGTATAGAGGATAGTATCTTTGACGGAAAATGGACTCCGTAGAGTCGAATTGAGTTTTATGTCCTTCGTGAAAGATGTAGAGCTTTCTTTAAGCTTTCTATAAAGACTAAGTTTGTCAAAATTGGAGTTCTGGATTAAGAGTTATGAATTTCTAAGTTTTGATAATAAGTGAAAAATAAAATAAAATAAAAAATTGGATGTTGGCTGCGGCGCCTCGCTAGGGCGACGGCTCGCCTAGCGGGCGGGCGCCCGCATGCGCCTCGCTAGGGCGACGGCTCGCCCTGGCGAGGAGGGCCCCGCTCTCGCCCTCGCGAGGGCAAGGCTCGCCCTCGCGAGCAATGCGTCTCGCAAGGGCGACGCCTCGCCCTAGCGAGCCCGCTTTCGCCCTCGCGAGGGCAAGGCTCGCCTCATGAAGTTATGCGTTCAGCGCCTTCCGACGCCTGCTTTTTCTTAAATTTCTTGATTTCTTTGTTTTCAATCCACCTTTGCTCACGATTTTGCCTATATCTTTTCCGTCCGACATCCGATTGAGTTGATTCTTCTTGCGTTGGATTCCTAAGACAATGAATTTCATTTTATAAGAAATTTAGAACTTTGAGATTAAATTAATGGTGATTAATTTAATCAAAGTGAGTCGGGAAATTTTCCGAGCATGATTCAGTGTTTTGAAATTCGGGATCTGTAGAGATCCGATTGAAGCGATTCTTGAGGCGAAATAAAGATAAGACAAGGGGCTACAAATCATATGAAGACATGAAATGTCAATTTTGCCCTTAGGACTTTTAATTTTTGAAGTTAAGTTCGGATTGGGGTGTAATTTTTGGATTGGGAACACCTGTGAGTAATTTGAGTATAACTTTCGATCTGGGAATTGAAGTGAGACGATTCTTGTTTTGAATTAAACTAGAGACATAAGGATACAATTGTTATGAAGACATTGAGTTTCAATTCTGGGATTAAGAATGTGAATTTTGGGACTGAAATAATCGTACATAAGAAATGTGTTAGAATATAGATTTTCCCGCACTGTTTCGCACATAACTTTTGATGTAGTGCTCGGAATTGAGCGCGGTCAGTGGCGTTGGATTCGTATGAGTGAGAGGAACATTTCTCAAGAAGGAAGTTTTGACAAATTCCTTCAAATCGATAGTGCGAATCAAACCGCAAGTAAGCGTAACTTTAAGTTTTGAATGGAGGGCAATTTGGTCATTTGACCTTCATTTAATGAAACACATATATGGATGTCGTTTTGGCTTATTAAAAGCCACGAAAGTGGCTGGAATTACAGAAGAGAGAAAGAGAAATAAGAAAGAAGAGAAAGATGTAGAAGTTTCGGTGATGGAGGAAAAGATGAGAGAAAGATATTTTCGATTTTTCTACTTGTTTCTTAAGGATTTTGGGTTGGTTCCAAGAGAGAGAAGATAGAGGAGCATAAGAGCTTCCTTTTAAGCCAAAAAATTGAATTTGGATGAGAAAGAGGTCGAGAAATTTTTCTACTTTGAGATTTTGATTAATTTTCGGTTTAGAATTATGACATATAAGATGAGTTTGTGGATTGTGGAATTAATTTTGAAATATATGCTTTAGGCTGGGTTTAATTTTGGATGAAAAATTGATTAAGGTTTAGGCTTAATTTTATGATTGAGAATTTTGAGATATTTTGGTGTAGAATTATAGGAAATATGATGAATTGATGATATATGAAATCAATTTCGAAGAATTTGTATTTTATGGTATTGATTTGGGATAAATTGGTTTAAGCCAATTTTAAGATTTGGGGATTTTTGAAATTGAGGATTTAAATAGTTTGGAATTAATGTGAATTGATGAATTGTGAGATTAATTTTGAAGAAATTATGTTTTATGAGATTTAATTTGGGTGTATTGGTTTAGGCCAATTTTAAAAATTGGAGATTTTCAAAATTGGAGATTGAAATAGCTTGGAGTTATGATAGTTATGTTTTTCCTATGGTTGAGTTTGAGAATTATGCAAATTATGATGATGAATTTGGATGTTATTGGCTTAGGAATTTTTAAATTGAAGAAAGAAGAAGGAATTTGGAGAATTGACTATTCGGACAAGCTTCTAGCGTCATTTCGAGGTGGGTAGCATATTTATATTTTGATTTATAAGTTAAATATTACTTTTCAAAATTTGAGAAAATGAAAGAAAAGATTTTCGTTTTGTTTATTTCGAATGATTTTGGAAAATTATTACAAGCGTAAATTCATTGCTTTAAATGATTTGATAAACCGATAGAAATTCGAAAATGCATTTGTTGTGTATGCATTGAATGATTTGATTTCAAATTAGAATTGAATGATGAATTGATCAAATTGTATGCTTTATGTGAATGTGTGGAAAATTAAGAAATTGAAAAGTGCCTTCTGCAATCCGACTCTTCGCTTTCGATTATGTGTTATGTGGGTTTGGTAGGTCCTTGGTGAGTCGTCGCTATCTCTATGTGTATAGCCTTCTCCAGTTGCCCGCTAGTGGCACGGAGTCTCCGTTTCAGACTCCTTCACGGCTACACCTGGACCGCAATGCGGAAAGTGTAGTACGTTTCGCTCACGACCGCATGACCGCATGTGGGACCGTGCAAGACGCTCTGCTTGGACCTAGTCGGACCATTCGATATGTTATGTGTTTTGATTTGTTTCTATGTTCGCATTCATGTTTATAAAGTGAGAAATGAAAATTGAAATTATGTTGCATTCATATTTATGAAGAATTAGAGAATTTTGAAAAATGAGAAAATGAGATTTTTATGAGAAGTTTGGGAAAATTGGAAAGAGTGTGAGAGAAATATTCCAAAGTTAAAAGTTTGAAATATTAGCCCTTTTGGCAAAAAGTTTATAAAGAAATGTTTTACCTTATTTATCGCTTTATAAATGTGTTATCCACGAGCTTCCGAGCTCACCCCCCTTTTCATCCCCATCTCCGTGTTTCGACGGAGATCGGATGAAAGAATGTGAAGACATCGCCGACATATGTGTCGCTTAGATTTTGTGTATTTTGGATTTTGAGTATGGATCTGCTTGTGGTTTAAGAAAGGTTTGAAAGAAAATGTATTTGTGTATAAAGTTAAGTATTGTGAATGATTGTGAAATTTGTATAGGAAATTATGGAGAATTTGAGAACATATTGTATGGTTGATTTGGGAATTTGTATAAATTTGAGATATATATTGATCTTGAATTATGAGATTGGTATATTGATTTGAGAAATATGGAAGTATTAGTTTTAGGTTTGTGTTTACTGCTGGTGTTAGGATTCCGGACGGGAGAGTCCGATGGTTCTGATATTCTGATTAGGGATTATAGAAGTGTATTTTGCCTTTGCAGGAAATTTTGGGTTAGGATAAAGGCAGCCGTTATGCTGCCAAATTTTGGTAAAAAAATTTGGATAAAAGTGAGATTTTGGATATGTATAAGTGTATATAAGAGTTTGAGAAATTTGAGATTGGTATGGATTTATATCGATTATGTACGATTGTATGGATTTAAGATGATTGGTATATGATCGAGTAACGAGAAAGAAATGAGAATAAGAAAAGAAGAAAAAAATTCATAACGGATTTTGGAACGCCTTAGGATTCCCAACGCGATTATGTTCATTCGATAAGTTTTCTTTGATTATTGTTTCCGATGTCGGATGTGTCTCTTTGATTTCGTTTAACTTTAAGTCGTTCGTTTGATTCGATTAGTATTTGCTTCCGCTTGCATTTGCTTCCGCTTCGCTACTTTCGGTTTGTTCGCTCGCATTTTGTTTTCGATTCGACATTTCCGCTTTCCGCTCATTTGCGATGTGCTTTGTTTTCGATTCAAATTTCGATCCAAATTTCCGCTTCCTTCGTTTCCGTTTGCTTCGATTTCGCTTCGCTTATGTAGTTGGGTCTCGGTCCCAACATCGCCACTAAAGGCGGTATGTCGCCTAGTGACCGCATGATTCCACATTCCCCTTCCCTTTTTTCTTGATTTCTAATCCAACTTCCAACACTCATAGCTCTTGGTACACAATTCAGAAAAATACAATTCATACCTTGTTGGAAAGATCATGAAACCCTCTACAATTCTCAAGAAGACCATAAAAATCAATTTCACCCCTAAGGGTGTCAAAAATCCCTTCAAAGCTGCTGCCTACTCAAATCCCATTAAAACAGACAGTACATTGCAATTTCTATAACTCTCAGATTCTTCAGCCAGAAATTACCACATAAATATACAACTTTCATGAAGAACCCAAAATCAAAATCACTTGCTAACTAGGTCAAACAATTCCACAAAGAATCTGTCTACTGAAATCAACCAATCTGGACAGTAATTTTCCAAACAGCATAACTCTTAGCACAAATGTCACAAAATTCACTACCTTATATCCCTGAAAAGATAAGATCTTAAACTTCAATTTTCATGAAGAACTCAAAATCCAATTCAATTTTTAACAATTTCAAAACTGTCATGCAAGTTACTGCCATGATCAGCAATTCATAACCTAATGTAGGTTCAATATTTGAAAAATCATAACTCCCAAATCTGACCTCTAAAAATTACACACCATATATCATTTTCAAGATAATTCCTTCCTCTGCAACTTTTCAGAAGATCACTCACACCAGTTCAGTTCACATAATTTGCGAAAATTGCTTCCAATCCGCAAGCTCACAAACTCAACACTTAGGCTAGGTTTCATCAAAATGCTTAAAACCAGTCAATAGTAATCAGTTCATATCTCCCAATATACAACTCGAAAATTAGCAAGATCAGTGGAAATGGAAAGATAACTCAATATGCTACAACTTCCATGAAGACCATTTTCCCAAATTCCATCTCAATTAATTTAGAAAAATCAACAAAAAAATCAGGTCATATATGCGGGTACTGTTCACAGACCCTACAAACAGAAACTATCCATGCAAAGATTCACCCTTCTAACATTACAATTTAACATCACCTATTTCACACAAAGTTGAAGCCAACATCCCAAAGTTTCATTGGGCATAAACCTCACCTCATTTTCTCACCTACACAAGTAGTTATGATCAAAACATTACAATAGGTCAAAGATTCATTTTCCAGCTTTCAACATTAACCTAACTCCTATCACTTCTAATATAAAACACACATCACTAATGTAACATCCCGACCCCAATGGGAAGGGTATATGGGTCAATTTGGTCAGGGCAGTAATTTGCATTTCATATTTCTGATGTAAACATTTATTTGGCCTCTGATTGTAGAGGACTGAGTCATTTGGCACATGCACATATAGGTACATGCATTCGTGACTTTTCCCGGCATTTGATTTTGTAAATGATTTGAACTATGAATGTGTGAGATAATTAGATTGGATTATGATATATTGTGAATTATGGAATAATTGGGTATGAATGGTGGAATTGGAACTGTGTTAGAGTGATCGCAAAGTGACAGTGATCGTTAGGATAAGTTTCTGGAATAATTAGGAGAAAATGTTTGGATCGGAAATTTTTCGAGTGGCGGACCGATTGACTGAATAGGACTGAAATAATTGTCCTATGGCTATGGAAATTAGAAATATGATTTAAGAGTTTAAATATGTCGAGGCATTGAAATTTAGAGACAAATTGGACCGAAAATGATCGTGAAAAGAGTAACAGAATTTCTTGTATTATGAGGAAAAAGGGGACAAGAGATATATGGAATTAGCCTTATAAATGCCTTATAATTTCGAAAGGAGAAAAGGAATTCTCTTCTCCTAGGGCACAAACCCTTTTCTCCTTCCTCGGTGATCTTCATTCCTGTCTTCTTCTTGATTCTTGCTTGTTTCTCCTTCATTGTGGTTGAAGACTAGCTGGAAAACTTAGAGAGGTTGATGTTGGGCTTGGCTATGGAGATCACCGTGATTGCTAGAGGTTGGAAGAGATTTTCAGAGATTTTAAGGTTTAGGGATTGAGCTTCGATTGGTAAGTATATGATTTCATGTTGTTTATTATTGTGTTTAAAGCATGCATGGGGTTAATTGTTAGAGATTTGAGTGTTTAAGTTGAGTTAATACTAGATTTTGGAGAGAGAAAGAGGAAAAAGGAAATCGGAGAAGACGAACCAGGGTCGCACGTCGCGACGAATAAATATTTAGACGTCGCGACGAGGAAAGTGTTTAGACGTCGCGACGAGCAAGGTGGGGACGTCGCTGCGAGCCCGAAGGAAACGTTCGCCGCGGCGAGCCACTCCTGCACGTCGCGACGAGCGTCTATGCATCGCGGCGAGGAACAGTTTCTGATGTGTTTTAATTGGAGCTTTGAGGTATAACTAATTGTGTAGACCTCCAATTGAGGTGAGGTTTGATTTGCTATGATCTAGTGAATGAGGTTTATGATTAAGGAAAAGAATGAGAGTTTGAATTTGGGTTTTAGAGATCTCATTTAGTGAAAGAAGTTATGAATGTGATTGCATTGCAACCTAAGGATAGTTTCCTGATGATTGGGTTATATTTATGAGAATTTCGAATATATGAATTCAGTGTAATTGGAGTCTTTATTAAGTGAATTTGATTTAGTTCAAAATGAAAATTGGTTTTGAGATCTTGTGAGCTTGGTTAGTGCATATGAATTGACAAATGGAACTAATTGGTATAAACGAAATTGGTGAGTTCTACGTGTTATTGAATCGAAATGAGCCGATAGTGATCATTGAGTAAAAGAAAGTGGAAAGGGGAAATGGTACCGGAAAATCATGAATAGGCATAGTACATTTGTTATTCAGGCATGTGCATCATTAATTATTTTTGACTGCATTTTGTAATGAATGAAATTAATTGATTGTTATAGAGTCGATGGATCGATAATCCACTGACGATCTTTGGAGCTTCTAGAAACAGCTAGAAGTTCGGTGAGTAACCTAGTTGGTTCCTCAACCTTTATGTGTTTAATATCTTACCATTATGCCATGTGGAGAGAATGGAGGATATATGTGTTTGTTTTGATTGATTTGGACCACGGGTGTCCAAGTATTTGAACGTGATATTGAAGTGCAAAATGTATATCGCATGTGAATGTTTCTTTGTGAAATGATTGGAAATGTGATTTGATACATGTGTATTGTCTATAGAGATATGAATGAACTTGTGAAATCCATAATTGGTTAATAAATAATGGTTGTGACTGGAGCATATTCTGATCGGAGCTATAAGCTCATCAATTGTGAAAAGGGAATAGTGCATACCCAGAGGGCTCTCCTATCCCTAATGTGAGCGAGCAGTAGTGCATACCTCGGGGGCTCTCCTACTTGCTTAAAATGTGATTACTATGAATGAACCGAGCTTTGAGCTCGAGGGAAGTCAGTGTATACTCAGAGGGCTCTCCTACTCCCTAAGTGTATCTGAATTCTGTTCCGTTAAGCGCCCAGTCATAACTCAAAGTAAAATAATGGAAATTATGGGAAGAGATTTGTGTGTGCAGTGTCGATATGTATGTGAATAGTGTGAAAGGTGATACGCCTTATATGTGTACAAATTGGCAATGCCTGAGTTAATTTGGAATGTGATAATATGTGATAAGATGTGAATTGTTTGGTTATGCATGCGTTGAGTGAACCATCGATGATGGTTTCTCTCTGAGTTCGCAAACTCACCCAACATTGCAATTATTTTTCAGGAATTGAAGAGTACCCCGTTAGTAAAACGGGAGTATGTTTGCAAGATTCAAGTGAAAGTCAGAAGTCGGGATCGGTTAGGTATGCATTACATGTCTTTATTTTGTAATAAAGTGTTTATTTGTATTTGTGAAATTGACCTCGGTGGCTTTTGAAAATGTGTGTATTGAAATTGGATGTGATTGAATGAGTACCCAATTTGGGTATGGAATTCGCATATGTGTTTTAAAAAGAATAATGTACCGATTTCGAATGAGTGGTTAGACGCCACCCTCATGGGCACGGACTCGGATATCACCATCAATATCGGGTTGGGGTTCATGGAGTGGGTGTTACATTTTGGTATCGAGCCCGTACAATCTTACATGGGCGTTCTAAAAATGTGTCAAGTTACATGCATTTAAGTCAAGTCATGGCGATAAAGGACAATCGATCCCCGCCTAGTATATGAGTCATATGTAGGAGCCTGTACCAATTGTTTGATCGTTAGAATTTGTGAGGGCATTGATGATATATCGAATGGGATAAATGCCGATTAGGATATCATGAAATCGGAAAAAGGTATATGATTCGATTTGACAAATGAAGATTGAGTGTATTGGTACTAGTGGATACATTATGGAAGGCGATATCCGGTTATACCCTGGTATATCCTTGAATGTGAGATAGATATGAATATGTTCGAATCGATAGAGGAAATTAGAGCTATGATAGAAATGACAAGAGTACAAGTGTATAATGTAGATAAAATGAAAGGTTATAATTGAGATTGATTATCGTGACGAGTGTTATGAAAATAATTTATGATCGTGACTCGATTACATTAGAGAAATCAAGAATGATGGTATATATATGATGTTGCCTTTTGAGTGTGAAAATAGAAGGTGCGATGTAATAATGAAAAGATTGAGAGGTAAGACAATGATACTTGATAAGTGAAACAGATGTTCGGTTTAGTTGATTTGCCTAAGTGAATACACACCTGATTATGGGAGCCCCATGGTAAGTGAAAAATTGTCTCGTGTATGTGGAGATGGCATGAGAAGTAAATTAAGGGGATGATTGTAGTGTATAAAGTTCGAATGAGAAAAGAAAGTGTTTATGAGAAATCAATTGAGAAAGAAGGGAGACTGTTAATGTGGTACCAAAAAGAGAAAGGTTATCTAAAGTTAAATGTGATTAAAGAGTTCTTAGTAGTATAAGCTATTAATGGGTAAATTGATGAGAATACATTTTCAAATAAGATGTGATGATTATAGTGATTTATTGGGAATGAATTGAAATTGTTACATGTTGAGGACTTGATCATGATATAATCCTCACGAGTGAGGATAGGTGCAAAAAGAGAGTATTGTGTATCCTTAGTGTAAGTGACTAATTGGTACATCGATGCAATGATTTTTGCTGGTACGAACCTCATTGAACGGTATTAAAAAGGATGTTCTGATGATATGGATTATGGCATAGATTGATCTGCATGGAATATTGTGTATGGTTGGAAACTGAGTCCCTGTGGCATAGAGAATGACTGACAAGAAATGTGATGACTGTGATATTGAGGAATTTCATAAGTAGTATTGATGAAAATAGTAAGAAATCTACTTGCAAAGAAGAATTTACCTGAATTGGATTAAGTTGCTCAATGATTCAATTAAATAGTGATCAATGCAAGGATCGTATAGAGATAAATTTGAAATGAATTACAAGTTAATTTGGAGTCATAATTCTAGCAGAGACTCGAGCGTAAGAGGTAGAAAATGCTTTCATTATGATGATGAGATGAATCCAATTATGTAAGAGAATTACTGAACATTAAGAAAATAGTAATTGCGAATATGAGGAGAAAATAGATTCGTGTAAGGTTGTGTAATTATGTGTTGAAAATACTGAAATTGATTTGATGAATATTTATTTAACGCAGCAAAGGACCTATTGCAAATAAATTGGGTTATGTGGAGAAATTAGGTAAAAGGAACATATGTCGTAATATGTTGTGATGGAATTGAGAAAATTATAAGAAAATCGTTCCTCATTGGAGACTTTTGATATTTAAAGAGTTATACAAATTGATCACTGGTATAAGGAATTTTGGATTGAAATTGTCCGAGGTGACAATGCCCTAATAGTATTGTGCTACTAAAAAGTAAAGTGTCTTGAGTGCATTCAGATTGGGAAATGATGAAGATCATTGATGATCGATTAAATGCATTTGAAAAGTAACGAAGATAAATCGCATGATGAGGAAATTGTATCCTATCTGAACTTCATAAGAGTGAATTTGACCTTGATTGAATAAATAGTGGATGAATTATTATTCAAAATGGCATTGGGAGACTTAATGACGATAGGGTATGGATACTATGCTAAATTGTTAGGGACTTATATATGTATACGGGATTTGGAGATTTTGCATTATATACTGAAATGTCCCAGTAAAGGTTATACTTTAATGTCGATGAAAGTGTGTAAAGTGATTTTTGTACCTTGGGACAAGTAAAACTTCATGGGCTGTATTGTGATTGATGATTTAAGATCTGTTGTAATGAGTGTTGCTCTAAAAGCTTGGAGACAAAAATTGTACAGAAACAATTGAAGATGTCTACGAATATGCAAATCAATAGTGATAGAGGTATTTTGTGAATTCGAAAGATTTGAAAAGAATTAAGCGATTGAATAATTCAAATTATGCTAGTCATGAAATTAAATGGATTGAATAGGAAATTCAAATGAGATGATCGCAATTTGAGCGATAAGGTTTTGATTGTATGACTGAGTAAAAATCATCGAGCTAGCAAATGGGGCAAAAAGAAAGTATTATTTGTTATTGGAATTCCGAAATTGGTGTGTATATTTAAAAAGATCGACAAAGACCAAATTAAGGTGTTGACATTTGCGAATGTTATCGAGAAACTGTTAAAGAAATCGCAAGAAGCGATTAGAGTATTATGGTTTAGTACGGGCAAATCGAAAGAGGAATTGATAGTTTAGCGTGTTAAATCGAATGATTATAGGCGTGAGTAACCAACAAATTTGACTGTTGGAGATAAATGTGAGATTGATATTTTGGAGTTCCTAGGGACATGAGATTGATGTACAGTTCAAATTGATTGAGTGTATATCAATTGTATATTGGTGACACCATTTGGATTTTGTATGAGGGGTTAAGAAATTAAAGTTAATGTCAATAAGTCAAATTGATTATATTGAGGTTATTGGAACCTTACAAGATTAGTGTTTTAAACGCTATAGTTATGTAGTATGATAAGCGATAAATGAAGTGTTTCGAAGTGTATCGCCTCGGCCAAGATACACTAAGATGAGATAAAGGTGAATTGGGGAAAGCTAAATTCGTTATAAGTGGTCTCTCTGTGACTGTGGTGTAAATAGAATTAAGGATTGGTAAGTCAGTTGAAAACCTAAAAGATGATTCGGTTTCGTAAAAAGTTACATGGTTAGAATTTGGAAATATTGTTATGATCTGATATATGTATTATCGATATCGAAAGTAAAGAATTGCGAGTGATCTTGAGGAAACAATGAGACTGTAAAGTTAGAGAAAGATAAAGAGTGATTGATAGTATTGATTTCAGTTATTTGGCAAAATTGGCTATATAGTGAAATAAGTGGGAAGCAATATTTAGTGATCTGAACAATTCCCCTACCTCCCTGATCAATCGTATATGAAATTTCAAGGACGAAATTTTGTAAGGAGGGAGAATTGTAACATCCCGACCCCAATGGGAAGGGTATATGGGTCAATTTGGTCGTAGGCGATAATTTGCATTTCATATTTCGATGTAAACATTTATTTGGCCTCGATTGTAGAGGATCGAGTCATTTGGCACATGCACATATAGGTACATGCATTCGTGACTTTTCCCGCATTTGATTTTGTAAATGATTTGAACTATGAATGTGTGAGATAATTAGATTGGATTATGATATATTGTGAATTATGGAATAATTGGGTATGAATGGTGGAATTGAACGTGTTAGAGTGATCGCAAAGTGACAGTGATCGTTAGGATAAGTTTCTGGAATAATTAGGAGAAAATGTTTGGATCGGAAATTCTCCGAGTGGCGGACCGATTGACTGAATAGGACTGAAATAATTGTCCTATGGCTATGGAAATTAGAAATATGATTTAAGAGTTTAAATATGTCGAGGCATTGAAATTTAGAGACAAATTGGACCGAAAATGATCGTGAAAAGAGTAACAGAATTTCTTGTATTATGAGGAAAAAGGGGACAAGAGATATATGGAATTAGCCTTATAAATGCCTTAGAATTTCGAAAGGAGAAAAGGAATTCTCTTCTCCTAGGGCACGAACCCTTTTCTCCTTCCTCGGTGATCTTCGTTCCTATCTTCTTCTTGATTCTTGCTTGTTTCTCCTTCATTGTGGTTGAAGACTAGCTCGAAAATTTAGAGAGGTTGATGTTGGGCTTGGCTATGGAGATCACCCTGATTGCTAGAGGTTGGAAGAGATTTTCGGAGATTTTAAGGTTTAGGGATTGAGCTTCGATTGGTAAGTATATGATTTCATGTTGTTTATTATTGTGTTTAAAGCATGCATGGGGTTAATTGTTAGAGATTTGAGTGTTTAAGTTGAGTTAATACTAAATTTTGGAGAGAGAAAGAGGAAAAAGGAAATCGGAGAAGACGAACCAGGGTCGCACGTCGCGACGAATAAATATTTAGACGTCGCGACGAGGAAAGTGTTTAGACGTCGCGACGAGTAAGGTGGGGACGTCGCGGCGAGCGTGAATCATTGACGCCGCGGCGAGCCCTCTCCCTCACGTCGCGGCGAGCCCGAAGGAAACGTTCGCCGCGGCGAGCCACTCCTGCACGTCGCGACGAGCGTCTATGCATCGCGGTGAGGAACAGTTTCTGATGTGTTTTAATTGGAGCTTTGAGGTATAACTAATTGTGTAGACCTCCAATTGAGGAGAGGTTTGATTTGCTATGATCTAGTGAATGAGGTTTATGATTAAGGAAAAGAATGAGAGTTTGAATTTGGGTTTTAGAGATCTCATTTAGTGAAAGAAGTTATGAATGTGATTGTATTGCAACCTAAGGATAGTTTCCTGATGATTGGGTTATAATTATGAGAATTTCGAATATATGAATTCAGTGTAATTGGAGTCTTTATTAAGTGAATTTGATTTAGTTCAAAATGAAAATTGGTTTTGAGATCTTGTGAGCTTCGGTTAGTGCATATGAATTGACAAATGGAACTAATTGGTATAAACGAAATTGGTGAGTTCTACGGCGTGTTATTGAATCGAAATGAGCCGATAGTGATCATTGAGTAAAAGAAAGTGGAAAGGGGGAAATGGTACCGGGAAAATCATGAATAGGCATAGTACATTTGTTATTCAAGGCATGTGCATCATTAATTATTTTTGACTGTGCATTTTGTAATGAATGAAATTAATTGATTGTTATAGAGTCGATGGATCGATAATCCACGGGCAGTGCTGGAGCTTCTAGGAAACAGCTAGGAAGTTCAGGTGAGTAACCTAGTTGGTTCCTCAGCCTTTATGTGTTTAATATCTTACCATTATGCCATGTGGAGAGAATGGAGGGATATATGTGTTTGTTTTGATTGATTTCGGACCACGGGTGTCCGAAGTATTTGAACGTGATATTGAAGTGCAAAATGTGTATACTGCATGTGAATGCTGCTGTGAAATGATTGGAAATGTGATTTGATACATGTGTATTGTCTATAGAGATATGAATGAACTTGTGAAATCCATAATTGGTTAATAAATAATGGTTGTGACTGGAGCATATTCTGATCGGAGCTATAAGCTCATCAATTGTGAAAAGGGAATAGTGCATACCCAGAGGGCTCTCCTATCCCTAATGTGAGCTAGCGATGAGTGCATACCCCGGGGCTCTCCTACTTGCTTAAAATGTGATTATCAGTGAATGAACTGAGCTTTGAGCTCGAGGGAGTCGAGTATACCCGAGGGCTCTCCTACTCCCTAAGTGTATCTCAATTACATTCGTTAAGCGCCAAATATAACTCAAAGTAAAATAATGGAAATTATGGGAAGAGATTTGTGTGTGCAGTGTCGATATGTATGTGAATAGTGTGAAAGGTGATACGCCTTATATGTGTACAAATTGGCAATGCCTGAGTTAATTTGGAATGTGATAATATGTGATAAGATGTGAATTGTTTGGTTATGCATATGTTGAGTGAACCATCGATGATGGTTTCTCACTGAGTTCGCAAACTCACCCAACATTGCAATTATTTTTCAGGAATTGAAGATTACCCGTTAGTAAAACGGGAGTATGTTCTTGAGGATTCAAGTGAAGGTCAAGTCGGGATCAGGTTAGTTCCATTACATGTCTTTATTTTTGTAATAAAGTGTTTATTTGTATTTGTGAAATTGACCTCAGTGGCTTTTGAAAATGTGTGTATTGAAATTGGATGTGATTGAATGAGTACCCAATTTGGGTATGGAATTTCGTACATGTGTTTTAAAAAAGAATAATGTACCGATTTCTGAATGAGTGGTTAGCACGCCACCCTCGCGGGACACGGACTCGGATATCACCATCAATATCGGGTTCGGGTCTTGCGGGAGTGGGGTGTTACAACTAAGCATCCACTTAAACCTCTAATTCAACCACAAACTTATCACAACATTTACTTGTATACTTAAACAAACTTTGGCAGCACATACACAATTAACTTTCATTACTTTTCCATGCATCTAACCTTGTAAACTCAATCCAAAACCAAGCCAAATCAATGGAAACCTTATTCATTCATTCATCCATACACAAGCTTATATTTAAATCCATTTAAACCTACCCTTATAATGATCAAATAAATGCTCAAAGGATTCCCATGCATGCTTCTAACTACCAAAAGAAGGAAAGCAAATACAACTCTTACCTTAATCAAGTTCAAGCTATCAATTCTCCACAACTTCAAGTTCACACTTCTTCTTCTTCAATCCTCACCCACGATTTTTATAAGCATCTTAACAATATAATCAATTCAATTTCTAAGCTTGGTCTTGGCTGTGACTAGTGAGGAAGCAAGCAAATAACAAGAGGAACTTAGATGAGAGGAGAAGGAACTAGTCGAAGGAAGAGAAACACAAATGAAGGGGATGCAAGTTTCGGATGAGAGGTGAATGCTTGCCTTCCAAGTGAATGTTTTTAACTTGAATAAGGAGAAAAGTCGTGAATGAGTTAATGGGATAAGACAAGTTGAATAAATAGCCCTTAAATGAAGGGAATGGTGGCAAAATATGATTTGTTGATGGATTTAAAGAAAAGTCCAAGAAAACTTATCAATATTGTAACACCCCACTCCCGTAAAACCCGAACCCGATATCGTTGGTGATATCCGAGTCCGTGTCCCGCGAGAGTGGCGTACTACATCAGTCAATGTAAAACTCAGTATACATTTTTTTTCCTTTTTGGAGCCATTAATTCAACGTTAGCGCTAACACGGTAAGTAAATAAAACCCGTGTTCAATATAAACCAGCCAGCTTATTACGGTCATCCAAAAATAATTTACAATCGGACAAAGGCAAAGAAACATTAAAACCACAATGGGCTCAAGAAAATACAAAGCCTTGTTTTACAGTGATTGCGAACACAATTTAATAAGACACTAATGCGTATACCTAACTGATCCCGATCTCTAACCTTTACTCGCCTACAGAGACATACTCCGTGTCAACCGGTATTCTTCAGACCTGAAAATAGATGCAAATTTTGGGTGAGTTTTATGAACTCAATGAGAAACCATCATCGATGGTTCACTCAAATGATGCATTACGACATGGCGCATAACATAGTACAAGAATCATCAATTACGATGGCGAATAACAATGTCCAAAGAACAAGAGACCATTCACGAGAACACATGCCATCACGAGAGCAAAGACACGTAATACCATTTGTGCGAATGCAATGCATATGTGACTCTTTCCAGCTTATTTAGTATTGTGCCCAAGTGCTCATCAAGGTTCAGTGGGGACGCGTCGATTTTCTCCCTCGAGGCTCGAGGCAAGACAAAGCAGAGAGCTCAAAGCTCTTTTCAAGAAAAATAGCAACTGGGGCACGCCCATTATCCGATCATGCAATTATGCATGCAGCAAGATTCAAGAATGTACGGTGTTTGGCTATAAAGCCCAAGGTATCAAGAATCAATGATATGGCTATAAAGCCCAAGATAGCAATATTCAATATTATGGCTATAAAGCCCAAAGATATCAAGACGTTGTCATGTAGTACAAGAAAATCAAGAAACATACAATAGTCTACTCTTATACATGCCAGAAATCATACAGTTCATCATTGCATGTAATTCACGTAGAACATATAAGCAACCAGAAATTTGAGAAACCAACTAGGTTACTCACCTATTACTTCCGAGCTAATGCCGGGAAGTCTCTGTGACGTCGGTCAATCGACGCTCCAATTGGGCCTCTATATGAATCAGAAAAAGTACGAGTCACTAAATATAAAATTTGTGCTCATGTTGAGGAGATATGCATGTTCATGAATTCCCAGCCCTAATCCCCTTTTTTTTCATTATAAAAATTCATCAAAAATTTAGAAACCTATTGGCGCTGACGGTGCGCAATTCGGACCTCTATAGGTCCCCAATTAAATAAAACAAGGATTCACCGTCTGCTACCCGGCTACGCCAAATTCCGCCTAAAATCCGAATCTCTCAGAAAATGAAATTAAATATTCAATGAATCTGATGCCTCAAGAATCAGGTCAATCGGACGTCGGACGGAAAAGTTATTCACGAAAGAAACCAAAACTCAACAATTTATATTTTATATATAACCCTTATTTCCCCTTTATTTTCTGATTTCCAACCAAACTTCCAACACACATAACTCTTTCTACACATTTCTGAAAAATGCAAACTATACCTTGTTGGAAAGCTTATGAAAAGCTCTACAATTCTCAAGAAGACCATAAAAATCAATTTCACCCCTAAGGGTGTCAAATATCCCTTCAAAGCTACAGCCTACTCAAATCCCATTAAAATAGAACAGTACATTTCAAATTTAATAACTCTCATTCTGTTCAGTCAAAAATTGCACAATAAATATGCTCATCAAGGTCCCAATGTTATCTCCAACTAAAAATCCAATTCCATTGTTAACTTGGTCAAATAATTCAATCAATGATGCTGTCACTGAAATCATCCAATTTGAGCAGTAATCTTATAACAAGCATAACTCCCTGTACACAAGTCAATAAAATCAGAACTTTATATCCCTGAAAAGATAACATCTCAAACTTCAATTTTCATGAAGCACTCAACATCCAATTCGATCTCTAACAATTTCAAAACTGTTATGGAAGTTACTGTTATGATCAGCCATTTATAACCTAATGTAGGGTCAATCTTTGCAAAATCATAACTCCCAATTCTGACTTCTAAAAATTACACACCATATATCAATTTCAAGGTAATCTCTTCCTCTATAACTTTTCAGAAGCTCATTCACACCAATTCAGTCCACATAAAATGGTAAAATTGCCTCCAATCCGAAAACTCACAAAATCACACTTAGACTAGGTTTCATCAAAATGCTCAAAACCAGTCAATGGTAATCAATTCATATCTCCCAATATACAACTCTAAAATAGCAATATCAGTAGCAATGGAAAGATAATTCAATATGCTACAACTTTCATGAAGACCATTCTCCCTAATTCCATCTCAATTAATTCATAAAAATTAGCAAAACTCTAAGGTATGATTTCGGGTACTGTTTATTCCAGTTAAGAACAGTAACTTTCCAAGCCATATTGCAACCCCTTAAAGTTAAAATTAGACAACACCTATTTCACACAAAAATGTAGCCAACATCCCAAAGTTTAAGTGGCCACAAGCCTCACCTCATTTGCATTCCTACATAATTAGTTATAATTAAATCAGTATACTAGTTCAAATATCAATTTTCCAGCTTTACTTCTCTATTCACTTCCTTTCATTCCAATACCCTTCCTACATCCATAAGCATCTCAATTGGACACAAAATCAGTCCCTATATCATGTCTACATTCACTAGGCATTCCTACCAAAATTGGCAGCACTAACCTCTTCCCTTTCCATGCACAATTAATCATCAATATGAATTCAAAATCAAGCTAAAACCAAACTTAACCATTACCATTCATTATCCTAACATACCTTACATTTATACCCATTAATTTATACTATACTTCTCATCAAAATAAAGCATCAATAAACTTAATAATAACATCACAATTCCCATTAGATGCTCCTAACTACCATGATTCATAAACTACATAATCAAAGCATAATTAAAGCTTAACTAAAACACTTACCAAATCAAGTCTTCTTTCCACCTTCTCAACTCTTTACCTACTACTCCAACTTCCCACTTTCTCAACTTTCTAAACCCCACACAAGGAGTTTATTATCATGAAAAGAAGGTGGTTTTGATTGCATGAAGAAAAGCCTTTGAGTTTGGAGGAAAATGAAGAAAGAAACAAAAATCGATGGTGAGAAAAGCAAATGGAGAAATGCTCGGATGAGTTGTCTAATAACTTAATAACTTGCTCATTTTTATTCCTTTACCAAAGCATAACCGATAGGAACAAGTGAGGAGCATTTAATGAAGGTATAAGTGGCCAAATTTCATTGGTCAAAGGTGTAAAGAAAAGTCAAACTAATCATATTTTAATCCAGATCAAAAATTTAACCCAATCGACTCCAATGACTCTAATTTCAATTCCAAAATAATATACCCAATATTACAGTGCCATTGGGTAGAAATTTTCGCTACCAAAAATCGACCGGTTCGCCAATTGGCGATTTATCCGGTCCGAGAATTTTCCCGAATTATTTTTCTGAGAATTAATGAAATTCTCCAAAATTATAAAACATGTAACAGTGCACTCCAAATAATTTTTCAAGCACGAAAATCACCTTTTCTACCCCAAAACATGTTTAGGCCAGTTACCGGCGATTTTGCCGGTCCGGAAATTTTCTCCAGAAAATTCCAGAAAAATTCCTGAAAATCCCTTAAAATCTATAACGCTTAATAGCGCACTCAGAATATTTTTCCAAACCCATTAACCACGTTAATCACAATAAAATTGCTTTAGGCCCAATTACCGGGAATTATCATGAATGCATATACCGAAATTCCATGTACACAATTGATACTGTGTATCAATCCTATTATGCATGAACAGTACTAATTATTCCCTATTAGTCTCATCCTATGCCAATTTTACTATTTTACCCTTCCAGGAGGGGGTGGGATGTTACAATTCTCCCCTCCTTATAAGAATTTCGTCCTCGAAATTCTCAACAACTGTTCACTATGACCGTTATCACATGATTCTACATATCCCATATACTTTTCCACTTAATGATTCACTTTTGGGTGATCACAAGAACCACTCTCAAATCCGTGGTTCAGCCATTAATTTGGCTAACTCGTTATCACTTAAGCACGTAGACGATTCGACAAGACTATTAATTGACAATCTCATTTTCTTAGCTATCTCACTTGCCATTTCTAGAATTGTCACTACCTTTGGTTTCGATATTTGACTCAGCTCAAGATTTTCAACCTATTCACTTATCACATTTTATTCCTCTAATACCTTTTTCCCACAAAGGCCATATAGTCCAATTCAGATTCCATCGAGGACATCTCCATGTCTTTGGTACCTCCCTTAATCACGCTGGGACGATTTACATTCCTTTGGTACCAATACAAGACATTTAATTCCACTTCACTATACTCAAGAATAATGTACCTAATGTAGTCATTTGTTGTATGCCATTCACTTTATATTTAAATTGATTCTCGTAAGACAATTCACTATTCTATAGTGTCCACACACTTTATTCGGATATACCTTTTACTCGCTTCATTTGTCCGATCCTCGATCCACTTTAGCTAACCCATGCAGCTTTCCTAGGTCAACTTTCCTTTTCTCACACATTTTAGTCTCAAATCCATTATGGTCTTTAACTCCCAAGAGTAGCATCGCAAAGGTAACAAAGATATTCCTCCAAAGGAATCAAAACTCTATAACACGACCATAATCAAACCTTTTTCCTATTGGACATTCAACCTATAAACACTTGAGCCAATAATCACTTCATTCTATACCTACAATTACTCAATTTCACTTTTCAAATATGCTTACTAGAATGTCTAACTTTGACTGTTCACTTTCTTGTTCTAATACCTTTTTATCGGGTACACTTACTTCTTCTTTGAATTTTTCACTATTGTTTTCCAATTCCATTCAGATATTCAAACTCATCATAAAATTTATCACTTTACTTTCTGCACTCTTAACCATTCTTATCACTAGATTTACAACTTCAATTTTCCAGAAACACTTCACAATTACCCATAATCTGCTTGACACTCATTGAAAATCCCAATATCTGTAATTGATCTGTTCATTGCAGCATTATCTGTTCACTAGTTGAGTTTAGTAGGTAGAATTGTTCGTTCATTTCAGCATTGTCGTATTTATACCGTCTCTTTCCTCAAATTAACCCAAAGTATCCTTATAAGAATCTACAGTCTCCAAGGCTTTCAATCGCGAGCATGACACCAGCATTCATTTATCACAACGATTCAATTTATTTCATACTGCTCAACATATTGTCACAGCTCAATACTCACCGCCCACTTTTCCAAAGTATGTATATCATCGAGTCGATTCCTCAATTAGTCCTATCGCTCTTTTCACTTTTCACTTTTCAACACTTCCAAACACATTCGCTCTAATCACGCTTATTACCATTTGTTTACCTCGCATAAATCCCTATTAGGGTCTTATTGACTTTACCATACATCTTTTACCCTTTTCATCGAGTCTACAATGAGTGTATCTGCAATTTCTTTATGAAGGTGTCACTACATTACCTCATTGTCGGCTTCCTTTCAACCTCTTATCTCTATTCGCCATTTTTCATTTTCTCTTCTCAATTTTTTTATATGATTCATATCAACATATGTTAATACCTTGTCATTCGTACTTGGACCTCCAAAATTTCCATTTTATTTTAGTATCTCACTTCTCAGTTCGGGACTCTTTTATTCTTCGTTTCAAATCTAGATTCCTCAACAGTTTTACATCATAAATGGAGATCGATTCACTTTACATTGCAATAGGATTACCTCCAATTAAAATTTCACTTATGTTGGATACTTTACATTTCATACACACCGTGCAGATAACCACAACAATATAAGCTATGACCCAATTTCACTTTTAATTTTGTCCATACTTCTATCCATTTGACCGCTCGTCTTGATACCATCTTTATACGGTTCACGAAAGTCTCATCAACCAATTATTATCCCTAATTGCTTTTCAATCCTTCTTCACTATAATGCATAAATCTCAATTAGAACAATTTTATGCCATAATTTAAATATCGAACATTCCTTTCACGAAGGTTCCTTATGATACCACTTAAATACTTTCTTTCACACTTATTCTGTAATCTATACCATAGCATTCACTCCGAAACCAATTTGTAACCGATACAATTCAGACTTCCATAAGACTCCTTTCCGCTTATGCTAATTTTAAATAAATAATTGATGCGTAATCATTTTTCATTTCCTCTCATACAGTACACTCATCCACTTATGTCTTACTTTAACCCATTATGAGCTTTACACTTATAACCATTCTAAGCATTCACCGCTCATTTCCTCTATGATTTCCGTGTATCTTTCACATACGTTTCATTAATCATAATCAACATTACTGTCTAATAGATACTCCCAACGGTAAATCAACTGAAATGCGACAACTCATTTCATATACCACTATTGTGGTTTCATTCATTTCAAGATCTTTATTTCATTCTCCCCGTATCATTAAACTGTATGGCTCATTCCCATATCCGTTACGTGCAACTTGACCTTGTAAGGTCATATCAATTTGGCTTATCAACTTATGATCATTATTATTATATTTTTTTTCATTCTGTTTTCTGCTACTTATCTTCTATTTTCCTCAAACAGTCTATGATCGGGTGTTCACAGTCCCCAATACCCGACAAAATCGTTGATACCACTCCATTTTATCTCTATCTATATGCCTATCCATTTACCATTTTTGTGTCCATATACACCTAATTCAGAATTTCCCGATACACCATCAGTAGAAATCATCTGTCTGTCTTTTTCCTTTATGATTTTATCATACGAATTTCCAAACTCGTAACACAATAATCACATAACCATTTCAATCTCAAGCTTATGCGGTTCAGATCATAACCATTTCACAAATTCTTCATTTATCTCAGACACTTTATCTCACTCTAATAGGCACTGGGCATCTTACTTTTTCTGTTCTTTCGGTTCTCAAGAAACCGTTCTAAAGACTCTATTGAGCTTCTTTCCATTTCGCTATTATCTTCGCTTATAATATCTATCGATCTTTAACTCGAATACGTTGAATCAAAATATGCCCGATTAGACCATCTACATTTTACTCAATTCCAATATTTTCCTTTTCATGACATATACAATGTAATCGTAATTACCTAACCATTCCGGCTTTTAATTTCACTTAGATCTTCCCATATCTCTAATGGACCTCTCAAGTTCTCAACATCTTCATTTTTCTCGTCACCATAATATTGTCAATTTAATTCGAAATTTTAATTAGTCTAGGCCAACACACTCATTCTGCTATCACATATGAGGGTTTCTAACCCAAGACAATATCAACCTTCTTATCCATTTTCCTTTATCCTTTCCTAATTGATTATCCCTTTTAGGATTTACACTCTAATCCAGCCTCACTCTTCTCTCACTTAGTCACTGATACTTATGCACCCATAGGATTTATCTTCGTGCGACTCTAATTAGGATCGCTTACCACGGTCCGCAACGACGCGACTCAAATGCATGCAACCTATGTTCCAAACGGTGCCCAGATACATTACGCACTACTAGGCTCGATACCACCTAAATAACACCCATCTCGTAAGACCCAACCCGATATCGTTGGTGATATCCGAGTCCGTGCCATCAGAGAGTGGCGTACTACATCATCGATGTAAAACTCAAGATACATTTTTTTCCTTTTGGAGCCATTAATTCAACGTTAGCGCTAACACAGTAAGTAAATAAAACCCGTGTTCAATATAAACCAGCCAGCTTATTACGGTCATCCAAGAATAATTTACAATCGGACAAGGCAATAAAACATTAAAACCACAATGGGCTCAAGAAAATACAAAGCCTTGTTATACAAAGGATTGCGAACACAATTTACTAAGACACTAATGCGCATACTAACCGATCCCGATCTCTAACCTTTACTCGCCTCTCATGAGACATACTCCGTGTCAACCGGGTATTCTTCAGACCTGAAAAATAGATGCAAATTTTGGGTGAGTTTTGCGAACTCAAAGGAGAAACCATCATCGATGGTTCACTCAAATGATGCATTACGCATATGGCGCATAACATAGTACAAGAATCATCAATTACCATGAAGCGATCAATAACAATGTCCAGAACAAGAGACCATTCACAAGAACACATGCCATCACGAGAGCGATACGTAATACTCATTTGTGCGAATGCAATGCATATGTGACTCTTTCCAGCTTATTCAAGATTGCCCAAGTGCTCATCCAAGGTTCGTGGGGACGCGTCGTGATTTCTCCCCTCGGGCTCGAGGCGGTCGATCTGATGAGAGCTCAAGCTCTTTTCAAGTAAAATAGCAACTTGGGGCACGCCCATTATCCGATCATGCAATTATGCATGCAATGCAAGATTCAAGAATGTACAAAGGTGTTTGGCTATAAAGCCCAAAGTATCAAGAATCAATGATATGGCTATAAAGCCCGGTATAGCGAGATTCATATTATGGCTATAAAGCCCAAGATATCAAGATGTCGTGTCAGTACAAGAAAATCAAGAAACATACAATAGTCTACTCTTATACATGCCAGAAATCATACACCATCATCATTGCATGTAATTCACGTAAAACATATAAGCAACCAGAAATTTGAGAAACCAACTAGGTTACTCACCTATTACTTCCGAGCTAATGCCGGAAGTCTCGTGACGTCGGTCAATCGACGCTCCAATTGGGTCTCTATATGAATCAGAAAAAGTACGAGTCACTAAATATAAAATTTGTGCTCATGTTGAGGAGATATGCATGTTCATGAATTCCCAGCCCTAATCCCCTTTTTTTCCATTATAAAAATTCATCAAAAATTTAGAAACCTATTGGCGCTGACGGTGCAAGTAATTCGGACCTCTATAGGTCCCCAATTAAATAAAACAAGGATTCACCGTTAAGCTACCCGGCTACGCCAAATTCCGCCTAAAAATCCCGAATCTCTCAGAAAATGAAATTAAATATTCAATGAATCCGATGCCTCAAGAATCAGGTCAATCGGACGTCGGACGGAAAAGTTATTCACGAAAGAAACCAAAACTCAACAATTTATATTTTTATATATAACCCTTATTTCCCTTTATTTTCGATTTCCAACCAAACTTCCAACACACATAACTCTTTCTACACATTTCTGAAAAATGCAAACTATACCTTGTTGGAAAGCTTATGAAAAGCTCTACAATTCTCAAGAAGACCATAAAAATCAATTTCACCCCTAAGGGTGTCAAATATCCCTTCAAAGCTACAGCCTACTCAAATCCCATTAAAATAGAACAGTACATTTCAAATTTAATAACTCTCATTCTGTTCAGTCAAAAATTGCACAATAAATATGCTCATCAAGGTCCCAATGTTATCTCCAACTAAAAATCCAATTCCATTGTTAACTTGGTCAAATAATTCAATCAATGATGCTGTCACGGAAATCATCCAATTTGAGCAAGAATCTTATAACAAGCATAACTCCCCGTACACAAGTCAAGTAAAATCAGAACTTTATATCCCTGAAAAGATAACATCTCAAACTTCAATTTTCATGAAGCACTCAACATCCAATTCGATCTCTAACAATTTCAAAACTGTTATGGAAGCTACTGTTATGATCAGCCATTTATAACCTAATGTAGGGTCAATCTTTGCAAAATCATAACTCCCAATTCTGACTTCTAAAAATTACACACCATATATCAATTTCAAGGTAATCTCTTCCTCTATAACTTTTCAGAAGCTCATTCACACCAATTCAGTCCACATAAAATGGTAAAATTGCCTCCAATCCGAAAACTCACAAAATCACACTTAGACTAGGTTTCATCAAAATGCTCAAAACCAGTCAATGGTAATCAATTCATATCTCCCAATATACAACTCTAAAAATAGCAATATCAGTAGCAATGGAAAGATAATTCAATATGCTACAACTTTCATGAAGACCATTCTCCCTAATTCCATCTCAATTAATTCATAAAAATTAGCAAAACTCTAAGGTATGATTTCGGGTACTGTTTATTCCAGTTAAGAACAGTAACTTTCCAAGCCATATTGCAACCCCTTAAAGTTAAAATTAGACAACACTTATCAGATTTCGTTTATCGCTTAAGTACCTTTTTTCCACCTAAGTACCTTTTGGCCGAGGTCATACCCTTCAAAATATTTCATTTATCGCTTATCAGATTTCGTTATTATCAACCCACAAATCTCATGACATTTATAACCTCAGTGTGAATCAATTTAACTCATTGTCACAATCTTAAATTACTTAACCTATCACTTTATTGCCCTGATCACATAATATAGGGATAACGACTCTTTTCAGCAGTAAGACCCCTTATATACTATTCGTCACCAATATAATGATTGTCATACCATAATCATTTTGCACTATACATCAATCTCATATCCCAATGAAATCTAAAAATATCTGTTGGTTAATCACACATGTCATCGTTCACTTTGACAGACTATACCATCAATTGCTTTTCCACAATACTTTTACTAGAACTTAACGCTTCGATTATTTCATGAGCTTTCTCGAACCATTCACTTATAGTCATTTGATTTCCCATTCTAACCTTTCAATTACTCTTTCAGTACGCTCTTGCTAGAACATAAAGCTTCGATCATTCCTTACATTTTCACTAACAGTTCCCGTAATGAGTATCACCCATATTTCTTAATTTGAACTATACCTATCACTTTCCTCAACAATTGGAGTTAATTCCCGTTCCTCAATACGGTTTACAATTTCAACATCCTCACTTCGGGTTTTGCCAATCCGCTTTGATGCACACCGACTTTGAAATTCCCATCGCTAATAATACTTTCTTTTGTCCCTTTTTGTCAGTTCGACTATTAATACTCAATAATACACTAGATTTGATAACTTTATTGCCCAACCTTTGATTTTCGCAATTGATTTTTTTAATCCATTAAATTTCACCATTAACTTAATTTGTAGTAACCAAATCACTGAATCCTTTTCAAATCATTCAATCGCATTTAAATAACTCAATCGTTATCGATTTGCATATTCATAGACATCTCCAAACTATTCTGTCGATTAATGTCTCCAAGCCTTTAGGCCACACTCGTAATAACAAATTGCAAATCATCAATCATAATACCGCCTATGGAATTATATTTACCCCAAGGTACATAAAATCACTTTATACAATTTCAATAGATCACATCACATCATAACCTTTATCGAACACTTCAAGATATATATATATATATAGTAAATTCTCTAAATCTCTCCTTTATGGTCATTAGTTATAACATTCACACATTTTCCTCAAGTATTCTTGTCAATTTGCTAAAACCGAAAATCTTTGACAATTTACGAATGCATCTAGCATTACGTTAGTTCTAATTAATTCCAAATTCCACATACATATATTTCGAACTTTCGCATTTTATCGACTTATATCTTTATTACTTCTCCCAATATCCCATGTTCGCATACTAATTCATCCCTTATTCATTCAATCAGGTTAAGATTCACTCTTATGAAACTTGCATGACAACCAATTTCCTCACCTATACCAATTTATCTATTTCTTATGCTTATATCCATTATCCACTCCAAACACAATTGAGCCATGTTCCTTTTCAAGAATACCATAAACTTCTTATACCCATAGTTAATTCATATAACTTGTTAATTATCGAACGCTCCAATGAGGAACAATTTTCGATAATTTATCTCATCATAACATATTCTCGCCACATGTTCCTTATCTTCATTTCTCCACATAACTCAATTTATTCGCGATAGGTCACCCAATCGACTTAACAAACAATCGTTATGTCGATCTCGTACTTTCAAAACACATGAACCTTTAATCCCCTCAAGTTCGCAATTAATATTTCCTTAATATTCAATAATTCTCTTACATAATCAGAGTCATCTCATTAATGTAATGTACATTTTTTTTCAGTAGCATATCTTAGCTCTTACGCTAGAGTCTCTGCTGGATTTACTATAGTTCATAAAATATATATCAGTTACTCTTGATACTTCACGAAGATACATCTCTGAATGACACTTAAACAATTTTATTTCCTCTAATATCTTAACATACATCACCGTGATCATCACACCTAATCTAACAATATATATATATATGTTCATCAATTTGCCCGTTAATAGCTCATACTGCTAAGAACGCCTTAATCTCATTTAATTCTCGATAACCATTCTCTTTTTGGTACCAGTTCTTGATCATGGGGACCTTACTATATTCATGTCCTTCTTTTTATTCCCCTCAAGCTCATTACCAAAACAAACATCTTTAATTGTCTCACTTCTTTCTCAGAACATGCTCATGCCTGACTCTAACTCATTCTAAATTTGGGCTACTGACATTATAGTCGGAGCTTATGTAATAGACCACCGATTACTTCCTATATCATATTCACGCAAATTATTTATTTATGCTTAATCATTTTACCCATGATAGTAATCCCTCTATCAGATATACACTTACAGTGACAATATAATCTGAACTCAACAACCTTCCTGTTTACACCCGTCCTCGCTCGTGAGGATCATATACAATCGCTATTCATTCACAACTGATCAGTATAAGCACTTTCATTTCTTATTCTAACTCATAAAGGAATTTTTTTTTCTGACAAGAATTCTGGCTAGCAATTATCCATTAACTCATCAATTTCAGCTTAACATTTTCACTTACCATAGGGCTCCCATAATCAGGTGTGCATTTACTTAGACAGATCAATTAAACCCGAACAACTTTTTCATCTACCAATTTCATTGTCTTACATTTCAATCTTTTCATTATTGCATTATACCTATATATTTCAAGACTCAAATCAATATCACGATATGAAATCATTCTTGATTTTGCACTTAATATCTTTTGACTCCGAATCACCAATCCTTATTTATAACTCTTATCACGGTAATCAATCCCAATTGTAACTTCTCTATATCATATAATACTTTATTTTCATTCACCTTATACACTGGAAATCTTACCATTATCACATCTCTATTTTCCTCTATTACTTCACAACTATAATCTTTATTTCAAACTCACAGTCAAGGATATACCCCATATCACTCTAATATTGTATTTCACAAGATATCCGTCAATACTAGTACACTAACTATTCATCTGTCTGGTTGAACCATACACTTTTTCCTAGTTTGCGATATCAATTAGTTCCTTTTATCACATTCTAACACATTATCCTTTTTCTCACCTTTTCTAACCGCTTAAACGACTAAGACATACTTATGCATATGACTCACATACTACACTGGGGATCAGTTGTCACTGTCTGCCGTGACATGACTTAAATGCACGTAACTTGACACATTGTTTTGTTTTTGTTTTTGTTTTTGTTTTTGTTTTTTTTTAGAAAGCCCATGTAAGATTGTACTACGGGCTCGATACCTAAATGTAGCACCCACTCCTTGAGACCCAACCCGACATCGACGGTGATATCCGAGCCCGTGACCCGCGAGGGTGGTATGCTAGAGCAATCAATGCAGTGTAAAAACTCATTATGATATATTTTTTTGAAACAGTCGAGTGCACGGAATTAAGAATAAACGATTCAGGCCCATGATACGAAAACCCATTTCAGTCATACACTTTATCAAAGATCACTTTTAAAACAATATTTATCAATTAGGGCCCTAAAACAATTCAGTACTATTTTTGCGGAATATAAATTTACACATAAGTCAAAATAACACAAATGCAGACGTGAACTGATCCCGACATCGAACACCGACTCTCTTGTAGTAATCATACTCCCGGTTCACTAATGGGGTACTCTTCAATTCTTGAAAAATATTTGCAAGGTTGGGTGAGTTTGCGAACTCAGTGAGAAACCATCATCGATGGTTCACCCAACTCATGCATATACACAATACACATCATATCATATATATTAACACATTCATATAATCACATGCATTCAATTTCACATTTATAAGGCGTTTCGCCTTTAACACAATTTATGTTCAATTGTTTGTATATACAATGCACATGTGACACTTTTCATTTTCATTTCGTTGTTGTGGACTGATGCTACTCAAATCGTCCCCAAAGCGGGCACATTGCGTTGAGCCAGTGGCTCTGAAACATTGGGCTTAAAGCCCTAATACATTGAGCCTGAGGCTCTGAATACGTTGGACCTGAGGTCCTGTGCGTTGAGCTTAAAGCTCTCATATACGTTGGGCGTGATATGCCCTGATACGGTGGCTGCTCCGGTCACAACTGCCTTTATCTGATCATACCAATATGCATGAATGCATATGTTCCAATTTCCATTTACATTTCATGCCATTTCCTATTCCTTCGGACCTTTGGTCCAGTATGTCAATCATATCATTTTCAATTTATTGCATTGATGCATCATAATCATTTACACATAATAGCACTTCAATATCACATTTCTAATATTTGGACACCCATGGTCCAAATCAATCAAAATCCAAATCAATCACATATCCATCCGTTATCTCCGCATGGCATTTATGCGTAAAATTAAACACATAAAGGCTGAGAAACCAACTAGGTTACTCACCTGTACTTCAGAGCTAATATCTGGAAGTCTCAATAACGTCGGTAGATCGACGCTCCAAATGTGCCTCTATAATAATCAGAAAATATAATCATTACCTCTTGTCCAATCAGAACTATTTAATAATGCATATGAAGCAATTTGCAGGTGCACAATGCATGTTCATGATATTCCTGGCCCTAATCCCTTTTTTTCTATTAGAAAAATCCGTCTAAGAATTAAAAACCTATTGGCGTTGATGGAGCGCAATTCGGACCTCTATAGGTCCCCAATTAAACAAAACAGTGATTAAAGGCTCCGTTATCTGGGACCACATCAATTTCCCGTCCAAAAATTCCCAATTTCTCACAAAATGAAATTAAATGTTCTACGAATCCGATGCCTCAAGAATCAGGTCAATCGGACGTCGGACGGAAAAGAAATTGACAATAGAATCACCAAATACCAAATAATCAAATAATAATAAATAAGAAAAACCAGACTGATCCGGCCTCGTCGCTAGGGCGAGGCGTCGCCCTAGCGATGCCGTCCATCCGAGCCTCGTCACTAGGGCGAGGCGTCGCCCTAGTGACCGGGCATGATTCCACATTCCCCTTCCCTTTTTTCCTGGTTTCTAATCCAACTTTCAACACTCATAGCTCTTGGCACACAATTCAGAAAAATACAATTCATACCTTGTTGGAAAGATCATGAAACCCTCTACAATTCTCAAGAAGACCATAAAAATCAATTTCACCCCTAAGGGTGTCAAAAATCCCTTCAAAGCTACTGCCTACTCAAATCCCATTAAAACAGACAGTACATTGCAATTTCTATAACTCTCAGATTCTTTAGCCAGAAATTACCACATAAATATGCTCAATAAGTTCACAATGTCATATACAACTTTCATGACAACCCAAAATCAAAATCACTTGCTAACTAGGTCAAACAATTCCACAAAGAATCTGTCTACTGAAATCAACCAATCTGGACAGTAATTTTCCAAACAGCATAACTCTTAGCAAAAATGTCACAAAATTCACTACCTTATGTCCCTGAAAAGATAAGATCTTAAACTTCAATTTTCATGAAGAACTCAAAATCCAATTCAATTTCTAAAAATTTAAAAACTGTCATGCAAGTTACTGCCATGATCAGCAATTCATAACCTAATGTAGGTTCAATATTTGAAAAATCATAACTCCCAAATCTGACCTCTACAAATTACACACCATATATCATTTTCAAGATAATTCCTTCCTCTGCAACTTTACAGAAGATCACTCACACCAATTCAGTTTACATAATTTGCTAAAATTGCTTCCAATCCGCAAGCTCACAAACTCAACACTTAGGCTAGGTTTCATCAAAATGCTTAAAACCAGTCAATAGTAATCAGTTCATATCTCCCAATATACAACTCGAAAATTAGCAAGATCAGTGGAAATGGAAAGCTAACTCAATATGCTACAACTTCCATGCAGACCATTTTCCCAAATTCCATCTCAATTAATTTAGAAAAATCAGCAAAAAAATCAGGTCATATATGCGGGTACTGTTCACAGACCCTACAAACAGAAACTTTTCATGCAAAGATTCACCCTTCTAACATTACAATTTAACATCACCTATTTCACACAAAGTTGAAGCCAACATCCAAAAGTTTCATTGGGCATAAACCGCGCCTCATTTTCTCACCTACACAAGTAGTTATGATCAAAACATTACAATAGGTCAAAGATTCATTTTCCAGCTTTCAACATTAACCTAACTCCTATCACTTCTAATATCAAAAACACAACACTAAGTATCCACTTAAACCTCTAATTCAACCACAAACTTATCACAACATTTATTTGTATACTTAAACAAACTTTGGCAGCACAGACATAATTAACTTTCATTACTTTTCCATGCATCTAACCTTGCAAACTCAATCCAAAACCAAGCCAAATCAATGGAAACCTTATTCATTCATTCATCCATACACAAGCTTATATTTAAATCCATTTAAACCTACCCTTATAATGATCAAATAAATGCTCAAAGGATTCCCATGCATGCTTCTAACTACCAAAAGAAGGAAAGCAATTACAACTCTTACCTTAATCAAGTTCAAGCTATCAATTCTCCACAACTTCAAGTTCACACTTCTTCTTCTTCAATCCTCACCCACGATTTTTATAAGCATCTTAACAATATCATCAATTCAAGGTCTAAGCTTGGTCTTGGCTGTGACTAGTGAGGAAGCAAGCAAATAACAAGAGGAACTTAGATGAGAGGAGAAGGAACTAGTCGAAGGAAGAGAAACACAAATGAAGGGGATGCAAGTTTCGGATGAGAGGTGAATGCTTGCCTTCCAAGTGAATGTTTTTAACTTGAATAAGGAGAAAAGTCATGAATGAGCTAATGGGATAAGACAAGTTGAATAAGTAGCCCTTAAATGAAGGGAATGGTGGCAAAATATGATTTGTTGATGGATTTAAAGAAAAGTCCAAGAAAACTTATCAATATACTTTAATCAAAGCCAATTTTCGGTCATAGACAAACAAAAATTCAAGCATTCTTCTTCTTTTAGGCAACATCACCGAATAACAAGGATAAGAGGCATTTAATGAAGGTTTATGTTGGCAAAATCTCATTGGTCAAAGATTTAAAGAAAAATCAACTAATTATTTCTTTAATCCAGATCAAAAACTAACCCAATCAACTCAATTGACCCCCATTTCAATCCCAAAATAATATACCCAATAGTACAGTGCTATTGGGTAGAAATTTTCGCTACCGAAAATCGACTGGTTCGCCAATTTGTCGATTTTCCTGGTCCGGGAATTTCCGGAAATTTTCCCGAATCATTTTTTTGAAAATTACCTAAATTGCCCAAAATTGTAAAACATATGACAGTCCACTCCCAATAATTGTTCAAACACGAAAACCATATTTTCCACAACAAAAACACATTTAGGCCATTTACCGGCGATTTTGCCGGTCCGGGAATTTTCTCCAGATAATTCCAAAAAAATTCCCATAAATCCCTAAAAATGTAAAACACTCAATGGCGCACTCCATATAATTTTCCAAGTACAATTATCCCATAAATTTTACAAAAGATCTCATTTTGAAACCTAAGCCGGAAAATGTCATGAATGCATGTATACCATGTGCAAGTGCAACAAACCATCAATCATAGAGGTTATATGATGTATGTGCATGCCGAGATATAATTTAATACTCCTGACCCGACCCAATTTACTAAAATACCCTTCCCATCGGAGATGGGATGTTACACACTCTATGTGGGAGATTTGGGCACTCAGTAGCGGGTTGTATGAATATCGAAACCGCTCTAACTGAAGAAGTGAGCTATGTGAACAACAGTAGGCAGGGTCAAAGGTTAGATCCTTTTTCAAACACTTACAATGAAGGTTGGAGATTTCACCCGAATTTCTCTTGGAAGAACCAAGGGGCATCAAAACCAATGGGGCCACAAATGGGGCCACTAGGGTTCCCGCCACCAACCAAGCAACAATTCTCGGGCCCATCATCTTCTGCTCCACAACAATTCTCGTCTCCATGGGAGAAAAAGGTAGACCGGCTGGAAGACATGTTCACTCAGCTTATGGGCAAAATGGATCAGAGTACTCAGGCCAGTTCACAAGCAATGAGTAGAATGGAGTAGAATATTCAATCAAATCAAGCTGCCATTAGAAATCTGGAAGTGCAAATTAATCAAGTGGCAAGAGAGGTCAGCGAAAGAGGAAAGGGTAAGTTGCCTAGTAACACTCAAGTAAATCCAAAACAAGATTGTATGGCAGTTGTTTTGAGAAGTGGTAAGACGATAGAGGGTGTAAGTCTGGAGAAAAAGAAGGCTCCGGAGAAAGAGGAAGAAAAGACAGAAGAAGGAGAGGAGTTTAAGTAAGCACTTCCAAGGAATGAATTGCCATCGGGGTCGGACCTGACTTTTGTACCACCTATCTCGTATCCCCAAAGAGTGAGGAAAAGGACTGACGAGTCTAAATTCCAGAAATTTTTAGACTTGTTCAAGAAGATTCATATCAATATTCCTCTTATGGAAGCGCTAGCTGAGATGCTAGCATACACAAAATTTTTGAAGGAAATGGTCTCGAACAAAAAGAAGCTGGAAAATTTTGCCACAATAGCCTTGATCGAGGAGTGTAGTTCTATTCTATAGAATAAACTACCTCCCAAGTTAAAAGATCCAGGGAGTTTCACTATACCTTGCCATTTTGGAGATTCTAACATTTTCCAATGTTTATGTGACCTTGGTGCGAGCATTAATCTTATTCCTTTGTCTTTGTACAATAGGTTGGGAATTGGAGAACTTAAACCGACAACAATTTCGCTGCAACTTGCCGATAGATCAATTCGATATCCTATTGGAATAGTTGAGGACCTATTGGTAAAAGTCAGTAAGTTCATAATTCCTGCTGATTTTGTTGTGCTTGAGATGGAGTTTGACTTGCAGGTTCCCATAATTTTGGAAAGACCATTTTTAGCCACAGGGGGAGCGTTAATCGATGTCACGGAAGGTAAGTTAACTATGTGGGTTAGTGATGAGAAAGAGAAGTTCAATATTTTCAAGGTGCTAAAGGGACCCTCTTTTGATGAAGTGACTTACCGAATTGATGTAGTTGATTCCCTTGTGAATGAAACTGTTCCTCAATTACTGAGTGAGGATGCGTTGGAAGTGTGCTTAACCTTAGGAATGGAACTAAGGGAATTAGATGAGAAATTAGCTAAATGCGTTTCTAGGCTGCAAGGTAATGGTTTTAGGCATAGACCTCAAATTGAAGACTTGGGCCCTCCAAAACCCAAGCTATTGCCTTCTACAGTAAGCCCGCCGCATCCTGAACTTAAACCACTTCCAACTCATTTGAGGTATGCATTTTTGGGGAAAGAAAATACCTTCCCAGTTATCATTTCTGCCTCTTTGGATTCCTTACAAGAGGACAAGTTGTTAAGAATGTTGCGTGAACAAAAATTGGCCATTTCTTGGAATATTGCGGACATAAAGGGAATTAGCCCTTCTATTTGTGTTCATAGGATTTTGATGGAAGAAGATCATAAACCGAGAGTGGAAAGTCAACGGAGACTCAAACCTAACATGAAGGAAGTTGTGCGAGCTGAGGTACTCAAATTGCTCGACGCAGGGATTATTTATCTTATTTCTGACAGCCCTTGGATTAGTCCAGTGCAGGTAGTGCCTAAAAAGGGCGGTATAACTGTTATATCCAATGATAGAAATGAAATGATCTCTACTAGGGTTGTGACGAGATGGAGAGTGTCTATAGACTATCGGAAGGTAAATGCAGCCACTAGGAAGGATCACTTTCCTCTGCCCTTTATTGATCAAATGTTGGAAAGGTTAGCAGGGCATGGGTACTACTGCTTTTTAGATGGTTATTCTGGCTATAACCAAATCCTGATTCCCCCGGAGGATCAGGAGAAAACAACATTCACATGCCCCTATGGTACATTCGCTTACCGTATGATGCCCTTCGGATTATGCAACGCTCCTGCTACCTTCCAACGATGCATGATGGCAATATTCTCTAATATGGTGGAAAATATAATTGAGGTATTTATGGACTTTTTTGTGTTTAGGTCATCCTTTGATGCATGTTTGTTCAATCTAGAGCAGGTTCTACAGAGATGTGAGGACACCAACCTGGTGCTCAATTGGGAAAAATGCCATTTTATGGTGCAAGAAGGAATCGTCCTCGGCCATAAAATTTCCAACAATGGGATTGAAGTCGATCCGGCTAAAATTGAAATCATCAACAAACTACCACCTCCTACTTCAGTTAGGGCAATACGGAGCTTTCTAGGGCATGCTGGGTTCTATCGTCGGTTTATAAAGGATTTTTCAAAAATCTCTCGACCTCTTTGCGCCCTGTTGCAAAAAGATACCCCTTTTGAATTTACTGATGAGTGTCTTGTTGTATTTGACAGGTTAAAGAAGGAACTGACGTCAGCTCCTATCATGACCGCACCAGATTGGACCCTCCCATTTGAATTGATGTGCGATGCTAGCGATTTTGCACTCGGAGCTGTCTTGGGATAGCGACAGGATAAGAAACTCCATGTTATTTATTATGCTAGCAAAATTTTAAATGATACCCAGCTTAATTGTGTGACAACTGAGAAAGAACTGTTAGTAGTAGTGTAGCGCCCCCACACCGTAGGGTACACATCGACGCCAACAAGATTCATGGGGGCGTCGAGTGATTTCTCCCTCGAGCTCGAGGCCGGTCGATCAAATGTTCGAGCTCGAGGCTCTTTTCAGTGATAATAGCAACTTGGGTCACATGTCTATTATCTGATCATGCATTTATGCATGTAATGCAGTGTTCAGTAATTTAGTGTATGGCTATAAAAGCCCAGTATTGCATTTCTCAGTGTTATGCATTAGTCCAATCCAATACAGTAGAAACATGCCATTCGATCATGTACATTTCAGTAATCATGCAATTTCACATTGACAAGTAATTCACATTGAACATTTAGACAATCAAGAATTTGAGAAACCAACTAGGTTACTCACCTGTTACTTCCGAGCTACTCTTATGTCCAATTCTAACTCTTCGCTCAATTGATCGACAATAATTGATCCATTCCTAAAAATTCAGTTCAATTTCCTCAATTCATACTTCCTATAACAATTCCCTATAGGAGAGGAGAGGAGAAGAATGATAATGCCTTAAGAAAATCCCCAAAATTTCAGACCTAGCTATTTATAGACATAGGTCTCCAAATCAGTTCAAATTTCAGTCTCTAAATTTCAGTTGCTCCATATTTTTATTTCCTAACAGTATAACTCTAATTTTTTCATTGCCATTGGATAATTCTTTCAGTACTATACAGTCAATCAGTCTGTCACTCCAAAATTTTCGGTCCGGGTATTTTCTCCCGAATTTCTCGAAAATTTCCTATAAGCCACTATCAATAGCCAAACACTCTTAGCCTATTCTAAATAAGTCATTCAAGCCCACTTACTCCTAATTTCTCAATCAATCATAATCCAGTCAGTTCAGTCAGTCCACAATCCAATCAATTCGTACTCACAATTAAAATGCCAGAAAATCATGAATGCATGTACCTACGAATAAATGCACATGCAATAAACCTGTTCCTCTATAATTAGAGGCCAGTAACATGCTCAATCAGTGAATGCAATGAAACCTATCAGTCTGACCCAATATTACCAAAATGCCCTTGCTATCAGTAACGGGATGTTACAATTCACCTCTCCTAATAAAAATTTCGTCCTCAAAATTTAATACCTGTCCGATCGAATAAATGAGGATACTGACTCCTCATATGCTCCTCAGTCTCCCATGTAGCTTCCTCAGAAGAGTGGTTCTTCCAAAGGACTTTCACCAATGGAATTACCCTGTTCCTCAGCTGCTTGACCCGTGATCCTATAATCTGTACCGGCTCCTCAACATAACTCATATCACTGTCTATCTCAATCTCCTGAGCCGGAATCACATGCGTCGGGTCTGAACGGTACCGTCAGAACATACTAACATGAAACACGTCATGCATCTGGGACATTTCACTCGGTAATGCCAATCTGTAAGCCAATGGTCCTATCCTCTCAAAGATCTCATACGGACCAATATACCGAGGGCTCAACTTGCCCTTACGGCCAAACCTCAGTACTCCTTTCCAAGGTGACACTCGGAGAAACACTCGATCACCTACACTGTACTCCATCTCTCGTCGATGTTGATCCACATAACTCTTCTGTCTGTCCTGAGCCGCCTTGATGCGACTCCGGATCAACTGTACCTTATCCACTGTATCTTGAATCAGCTCGGGACCCTCAATCGATCTCATACCCTCTTCATCCCAATACAGTGACGATCGACACGGCCTCCCATACAAGGCCTCATACGGTGCCATCCCAATACTACTCTGATACTGGTTATTGTATGCAAAATCGATCAGTGCCAAATACTGATCCCATGATCCTCTAAACTCCAATACATAAGCTCGAAACATATCCTTAATAGTCTTAATCGTCCTCTCGCTCTGTCCATCTGTCTGAGGATGAAACGCTGTACTGAAGTTCAATCGAGTACCCATAGCAGTCTGTAGGCTCTTTCAGAACCTCGAAGTGAACCTGGGATCCCTATTTGAGACTATCGACAACGGAACCCCATGCAACCGTACAATCTCTGCTACATACTTCTGGGCCAACTAATCGAGAGTATTTCTCTCTCTCACTGGCAAGAAGTGAGCCGATTTAGTCAACCGGTCCACTATGACCCAGATAACATCATGCTGCCTCGGTGTCCTAGGCAACCCCATCACAAAATCCATGGTAATTCACTCCCATTTCCACTCCGGAATGGGCAACGAATGCAACTTCCCCACTGGAGCCTGATGCTCTGCCTTAACCTGCTGACAGATCAGACACCTGGAAACATACTCTGCCACTTGCCTCTTCATACCAGGCCACCAGAAATGCTGTCTCAGTGAATTATACATCTTGGTAGTACCAGGATGCATAGCATAGGCAGCTACATGTACCTCCTCTAGGATCTCACGTCTCAAATCATCTACATCAGGCACACACAGTCTCTGTCCCATCCATAAAGTCTCATCTCTTAACTCAAACTCCGAATCAGTACCGGCCTGGACTCTCTCAATCAGTCTCACTAACACTGGGTCTTGATCCTGAGCTCTCCAGATCCTATCATGCAATATCGGCCTTAATCTCAGAGTAGCAATCAGAGCTCCATCCTGACCTAAATCCATTTGTACATTAAGAGCTCTCAACTGAATCAGACCAGGTAACCTCGAAACCTGAACCTGAGCTGCACTACCATGCGATCTCCTACTCGATTGCATCGGCCACCACATTGGCCTTCCACGATGATACTCAATCGTGCGGTCATAGTCCTTCAAGAACTCTATCCATCTCCTCTGCCTCGACGAGCTCTCTCGACTCAACAGATATCCGAGACTCTTATGATCGGTGAAGATCCGAACGCCTCCCATCGATAATGTCTCCAGATCTTCGAGCAAACACAACTGCGGCCAACTCCAAGTCATGCACTGGATAATTCACCTCGTGAGACCTCAACTGTCTCGAGGCATACGCTATAACTCTCCTATGCTGCATCAATACACATCCTAATCCCTGATGCGAGGCATCACTGTAAACCACAAAGCCTCCAGTACCAGAAGGAATGCTTAACACCGGCGTAGTCGTCAACTAATGTTTCAGCTCCTCAAAGCTCTTCTGGAACTCCTCAGACCATCTGAACGGCACATTCTTCCTCAATAGCTTCGTCAAAGGGGCGGAGATCAACGAAAACCCCTCGACGAACCTCTGGTAATATCCGACCAATCTTAGGAAACTCCGCAACTCTGGCACACTCCTCGGAATCTCTCAACTCATAACTGCCTCTATCTTATGAGGGTCCACCTGGATACCCTCAGCGGACACCATGTGCCCCAGAAATACATTCTCATCAAGCCAAAATTCACACTTAGTGAATTTGGCGAACAATTGTCTCTCTCTCATGACCTGAAGGACAATCCTCAAATGCTCAGCGTGCTCCTGTCTACTCCCCGAATAAACCAGTATGTCATCAATAAAAACTATCACAAACCGATCCAGGTAGGGATGAAAAACTCTATTCATCAAAGCCATGAAGGCTGCCGGGGCATTAGTCAACCCAAACGGCATCACTAGGAACTCGAAATGTCCATACCTGCTCCTGAGAGCACTCTTAGGCATATCGACCTCTGCAATCCTCAACTGGTAATAACCTGATCTCAGATCCAATTTGGTGAACACCGAGGCTCCAGAATCGATCAAATAAATCATCAATCCTAGGCAGTGGATACTTATTCTTCACTGTCACCCGATTCAACTGCCTATAATCAATACACAGTCTCAAGCGTCCTGTCTTTCTTCTTCACAAACAGTACCGGAGCTCCCCATGGCGAAACACTCGGTCTAATGAACCCCTTGTCAAGTAGCTCCTGCAACTGAGCCTTAAGCTCTCTCAGTTCCACCGGTGCCATCCTATACGGAGGTATCGATATAGGAGCGGTACCGGGAACGAGATCAATCTCAAACTCTGTCTCCCGCTCTGGCGGCAATCCCGATAACTCCTCGGGAAACACATCTGGAAATTCCCTGACTACGAGAACATCTTGAAATCTTGGCTCGACTCTGGAATCCACTACGTGAGCCAGATAGGCCTCACAACCTCCCTGCATCAATCTCAGGGCACTCAAGAAGGATATCATCCTCGCTGGCACTGCCTGACTAACTCCTCGAAAAACAACCCTGGGCTGACCAGGAGACTCCAATACAACCTCCTTGGTATAACAGTCCATAATAGCCCTATGTGCAGTCAACCAGTCCATCCCCAATATCACGTCAATCTCCTCAGAGGCAAAATGATCGATCAAGATTTCAGAATCGCTTCGGTCGATCTGAACCGGACACCCTATACAGACCTCTCCCAATACCGTCGTACTACCTAGAGGTGTACTCACCTCTAACCTATACTGTAACCTCTACCTATCCCCATGCAGTTTACATGCTAAATGCGGTGCAATGAAAGAATGAGTGGATCCAGGATCCAACAATGCATATGCTTCAAAACCAGAAATCAGAAGCATACCCGCAACAATATCCGGGGAATCCTGGGCCTCCTGCCGAGTCATGGCATAGACCCTGGCTGTCTGCTGCTCGAACCCTCTGACCTTACTGCGGACCCTTCTTCTCGGCCTCGGCCTCTCCATCCCGATCCGCTTCCACGGCTCATTGCATCGTGGTATTGTCGCCGATCTTCCACCATAGTAGATCGGGCTCCCAAAGTCTCTGGCGCCCTTACTAGGTGGTCCATCGAGCCACATCTCAAACAGCTCAGATACCCATCGACACTCTCACTGTGTCTCTTGTCACAATGCTCGCAAACCAAACAGATCGTCCTAAAATCCACAGCACCGCCACCACCACTACCATCTGTATAAATCGCCTCTCCACGACCAGTCTGTCTAGCCCCTCCGCAGATCTGAAGGGCCTAGTCGGACGCTTCTTTGAACCTCTCACAAGACCGCCTCAGCTATCACTAGATCTCTTAATCCACGGTTCTCGACCGGTCTCAATCATCTGTTGTCTCGATGAATGCTCTATCCTCACAAAGAAGCCCTCACCAATGAAATTACCCATGTCGACTGGCCAAAAGGGTGCGGATCTCAGTTGAGTCCGCCCTCAAACGCCGACACTGTCACCTCAAGAGCAACCAATGTAGAAGCATAGACCATCACCGTTGAACAAGACCTCATAGTCGGCCACGACCAAGCGTCCCTGTCTCAACTCTAAGAACTCCTGCAACTTCATTTCGAGATAGACCTTGGGCATGTAATTGTCCTTGAAAGCCCTCAGAAAATCATCCCATGTTATACGGGGCTGTGGCCCTGTGGTACCGCCGATCTTCCACCAATCGATATGCATGATCCTGTAACAAAGAGACGACATAATCAAATCTCTCCTCAGGGTCGCAATCCATCTGATCGAGGACTCGCTTGATCCTCTCCAACCATCCCTCAGCCTTCGCAGGGTCGATGCTGCCATAGAAGTCAACCGTCCCCTGCTTACGCAGTCGATCATATCTATGTTCCCGTCTCACAGGAACTCAAGGAGGCAACTCCTCTAAATGAAGCGGGGGAGACTCCCTACTAGCTCCTACAGATTCCAGGTCGGCTGGTAGCTCAACTCGATCTCCAAGGACGGATGAACTAAAATAGACAAGAAATTCCGATCAGCTCTGCTATTTTTACAGTGATTCCAGCCTAAAATACACTATGCCCAAAAGATGCCAAACCATGCTCTGATACCACTTAATGTAGCGTCCCCTCACCGTAGGGTACACATCGGGATGCCCGAAGATCGCTCTGACACGTATCCCACGATAAAGGTGCACTACCAAAAAATCCCGCTAATAGTCCACATGGCATCGCAATAATTAAAACCATAATATATCAGAAATCAGAAGAGTTTAACATCCAAAAATAATTTCGATACAGTCATCCAATATCAGAATAGACAAGTCTATCAGTTCCCTAAACAAAACAAAAAAGGAAACTGATACAAACATCTATCCTAAGTCATCCACAAAATTCCAACCTAGCTGACCGACCTGTGTGCCATCGCTTCTCTTGCCAGCACGCTCGCACGACAGGAAAAGACTATCTCCGGAGCTAGGAGTCTACTCTATCGATCCTGAAAAATATATTGCAATTTTGGCTGAGTTTGCGAACTCAGTGAGAAACCATCATCGATGGTTCACTCAAATGATGCATTACGCAGATTGCGTACAGCACGACATAGTAAGATACAATTACTGTATAACAATTTACAGTAACCAATAGCAATTTACAGTAAATCATGCCATCACGTAATCAGTCAGTGTCACAAATTAGTTAATCATGAAGTTGCAATGCATATGAGACTCTTTTCTAGTTATTCAGTATTGTGCTCAAGTGCTCAACAAGATTCGATGGGGACACGTCGATTTCTCCCCGAGCTCGAGGCCCCACGATCTGATGTTCGAGCTCGAGGCTCTTTTCGAAGATAATAGCAACTTGGGTCACATGTCCATTATCTGATCATGCATTTATGCATGTAATGCAGTGTTCAGTAATTCAGTGTATGGCTATAAAAGCCCAGTATTGCATTTCTCAGTGTTATGCATTAGTCCAATCCAATACAGTAGAAACATGCCATTCGATCATGTACATTTCAGTAATCATGCAATTTCACATTGACAAGTAATTCACATTGAGCATTTAGACAATCAAGAATTTGATAAACCAACTAGGTTACTCACCTGTTACTTCCGAGCTACTCTTATGTCCAATTCTAACTCTTCGCTCAATTGATCGACAATAATTGATCCATTCCTAAAAATTCAGTTCAATTTCCTCAATTCATACTTCCTATAATAATTCCCTATCCATTGGGTAAAATCCTCTATTGAAAATCCCAATTAAAAATTCCAATTGTCTCAATTCAATACTTAGGTCACACTAGGAACTATAATTGACCTTATTCTCTTTGAATCAATACCATTTAAATTAAATTCGAACTTCCATAATTATCCTCAATAGTAGACCTCTTTCCCTAGTTCATAACGAACCAGGAATCACCTCAATCGGAGGTCTATACCATCAATTATGCCCAATAAACTAACACTCATCCATTCAAAATTTCTATCCCTCGTCATGACCTACGTCCCTCGTCGCGACGTACAGAAGATCGCTCGCTCGTTCGTCGCGACGTGGAGACCGCTCGTCGCAACGCATAAATCCACGCTCGTCGCGACGTCTAACTGAGCTCGTTGTGACGAATAAATCATTATTCTTCGCGACAAAGCCCTCACGCCTCTGCGCGCTCGTCGCGACTTGCGAAGGCCCGATCGTCTTCTCTAATCGATTTCCGCCATTAATGCTCTTTAAGCTCAACAATTAACACCCTAACTACTCAATCAACCATAAATGCCATAAATGCTTGTAACAACCGTGAATAACAACATTAAAGCCATAAATACTTACCAATCACAGCCTCAATCCACAAATCCCTCAAATCACCGTAAACCCTAAAATCTTTCAAACTCAACGATAAACCACTCTCAAGCTTCTCAACCTTCATCAATCACAATGACAAGTTAGCTTAGCACAATGAGAAGAAAACCATAAGAAAAGATCGAAGAATCCTCACCGATGGAAGAAATCGAAGAACACCGTGGGAGGAGAGGAGAAGAATGATAATGCCTTAGGAAAATCCCCAAAATTTCAGACCTAGCTATTTATAGACATAGGTCTCCAAATCAGTTCAAATTTCAGTGGCTCCATATTTTTATTTCCTAACAGTATAACTCTAATTTTTCCATTGCCATTGGATAATTCTTTCAGTACTATACAGTCAATCAGTCTGTCACTCTAAAATTTCCGGTCTGGGCATTGTTAAGTCAGAATGACTTTACATAAAAATGATTTTGATGTATAACAAAGAGAGATCACATACAAGATAAACAAAATGAAGCAGTATTTAAGTCGAGCAGACGTATACGCATTTAAGTCCGAGATGATTTAAGATGCAAGAAAACAAATCGAACACGCATTTGAAGTTGATAAAAGTCAAACACGAGCGAAGTTAAAAAAAAGTCGCAGACGCTTGACAAAAAAAGCAAAGCGACGCAGAAAAGAAACAGACGCAAGAGTCAGTTCGAGTTAGTTACAGAACTCAACTGATTAACTGTTTCTTTAAAGATTAAAGATTCAAGAATCAAGAATCAAGAATCAAAGAAGTAGTTAGAGACGAAGGCTATAAATACAAGTCGAAGTCGAAAACTGAAGAGCTGGCTAATGTTAGAAAAATTACACAAAGTGAAAAAGCGATCAAGTGCGAATTAGCTGAGCGCTATCTTACTGTAACAAAGTGTTCAAATATTTTTCTGAGAAGGAAAGTTGTACAGATAGCCTGCAGAGGCTAAGTGTGAAAGAATACTAGTTGTAGAGACCTAAAGAGGCTCGTGAAAGAATACTGTAACGCTTGAAGAGATAGTAAAATCTCAGAAGAAACTCTGAGGACTGGACGTAGCCCACGGTTTGGGGTGAACCAGGATAAATCCGCGTGTCTACTACTCTTACTCTTTATCTTTATCTTGCCTCAAAGTTGATCATTACTTACTATTCATATACTTAGCATTGAAAAGTTTGATCAATCAAAGATTAATAAAGATTCTGTAAAGAAATTTATTTCTAACAAGTAATTCTGAAAAAGATATTAAAAAAGGGGAATACACAATTCAACCCCCCCCCCTTCTCGTGCATTCTACTGTATTTCTAAGTGTTGTATTAACGTGTGATTCACTTCAATTGGTATCAGAGCCTGGTATCCAAGAATCACTTTGGCGAAGTGTGGATTAAAGATAATGGCGAGTCACATGTATACATCATTTGAAGGTGCCTCGATCCTAGACCTCCGAAGATTCAGCGGAGAAGACTATCATTCTTTGGAAAGATAGGATGCGATTATTCATCGAATCTACACATGTAGACCTTTGGGACGTAATAGAGAATGGACCCTATATACCTGTAGATGAAGAAGGCAGTTCTATTCCACGAAACAGATGGACGGCTGATCAGAAAGCAAGAATACAACTGAATTCAAAGGCAAAATTTTTCTTAACGTGTGCCCTAAAGCGAGCGAGTGCGACAAAGTGCATGGTTGCGACAACTGCAAAAGAGATGTGGGACACATTGTCCATTGCTCATAAAGGCACAAGTCAAGTTAAGGAATCCAAGATAAGTATTCTTGTACATCAATATGAACTTTTCATGATGGAAGATGAAGAATCTATTGATCAAATGTTTGGAAGATTTCAAACAATTGTCAATGGATTAAAAGCTCTTGGAAGGACATACAATAACCAAGACCATGTTGAAAGATCCTAAGAAGTCTTCCTAAGAGATGGAGACCTAAAGTTCTTGCGATCTGAAAGCCAAAGACTTGGCGTGTTGAAGCTAGATGAGTTCTTTGGGATCCTGAAGATTCATGAAGTAGAACTCAACGGCGAAGACAAGCCCAAGCGAGACAAGTCAATAACCTTGAAGGCGGACGGAAGAATCATAAGACTCGAGAGAAGGAGGAAGTCATCGAAAGCATTGAAGATTGAATAATCAAGGATGATAACTCAAATCAATCGTAATCGAGTCAAGTAATGAAGATGACGAATTATCTTTCATTTCGGAAAGATAAGGCGTATGTGGAAGAAAAAGCCCAGAGGTAACGGACATTCTGAAAGAATGGAAAAGATGAAGCTAAGCGGAGAAGTCTTCTATCATTTGCTACGAGTGCAACCAGCCCTAGACACTACAAGTCCTAATGCCCTACTCTCGAGAAGAAACCCAAGAAAAGTAGAGAAGGCAAGAAAAGCATGATGGCAACATGGGAGGACCTAGATTCATCTGAATCGGAATCTGAGCTCCGAGTCATCGTAACATGCAAACATTTGCCTAATGGTGAGGAAGATAGTGATGAGGAGGTAAAATCAGTTATGATAATTTGCATGATGCTTATTCGAAATTGTTAGAAGATTCTCATGTTATTCGAAGCAAGACAAGTTGTTAAAGAAAAGTATGTAGAAAATATTAAACATATTGAGATAATAGAGAGAAAATAGTTGTTTAAAGAAACAATTAGAAGATAAAAGAAAGATTGTAGATGATCGGAAGAAATTAATCAGCTTAAGCTAAGGATTAAGAATTTATCAGCTGATTTAGCTACTTTCACAGAAAGTACAAAGAAAATGAATGAAATGCTTGGAAAATGTAGACATCCTAGTGATAAGACTGGATTAGGGTTTACTAGAAACAATACTCAGTCTAGTAGCAAATCTGTCATTCAAAAAGAAAGATATAGGATAACACATTTTAATTAACGTCCGAGTAATATGCATTATAGATCATATCATAAGCATACTACTAACCATAAAGGACCCAAGAAAATTTGGGTACCAAGAAATAAAATAGTTTCTCCTGCAGATATCCTTCCTTGGAAGATACGGCAAGCACCATTGGTATTTAGACAGTGGATGCTCGCGACACATGACGGGAAAAAGGTCTATGTTCCTAGATCTTCAGTATAAGAAGGGAGGATCAGTAATTTTCGGAGACAACCAGCAGGGCAAAATTATTGGAATCGGGAAAATAGGTAAAGATTCCTTTGCATGCATAAATAATGTACTGCTTGTTGATGGTCTAAAGCATAACTTGATTAGTGTGAGTCAGTTGTGTGATTCTGGTTTCACAGTTACATTCAATCAAAATCTTTGCGAAGTCAGAAACAACGATGGGTCTATACTTTTCTCTGCCAAGAGAAGAAACAACCTTTACAAAATCAATTTAAAAGATTTTCAAAATTAAAATATTTCATGTTTTCTATCTTCTAAAGAAGAAAGACTAATCTGGCATAAAAAGCTAGGTCATGTCTCTTTGAAACAAATTTCAAAATTAGTAAAACATGATTTAGTAAGAGGTTTGCCAAAAATAAGTTTTGACAAAGAACTTTTCTGTGAAAATTGCTTGAAAGGAAAACAAGTTAAAACCTCTTTTCCTTCTAAAAATTTTGTAACCTCATCAAGACCTTTAGAAGCTGTTACATATGGATTTGTTTGGTCCTACAAGGACATTAAGTCTTAGCGAGAAAGAAATATGGACTTGTCATTGTTGATGACTTTACTCGATTTTGTTGGATATTATTCTTATCACACAAAGACGAGTCTTTTAAGTCTTTAGAACTCTATCCGAGAAAGTTACTGAGCGAAAAGGAATGTCCATTACTAGTATCCGAAGTGATCATGGTGGAGAGTTTGAAAATGAGAAGTTTAGAGTATTACGTGAAGAGAATGGAATTTCCCACAACTTCTCAGCCCCTAGAACTCCTCAACTAAATGGAGTTGTTGAAAGAAAGAATAGGGCGATTCAAGAAATGGCAAGGACCATGCTATGTGAGGCGAATCTTTCTAAGTATTTACAGGCGGTAGTCGTGAATCAACGTGTTATATTCGAACAGGATCTTGTTGCGACCTATGTTGAAGAAGACTTCTTATGAGTTAAGGAATGGAAGAAGACCAAGCATATCGTACTTTCATCCATTTGGGTGCAAATGTTCCATTCTGAATATGAAAGAGCTGTTGGATAAATTCGATTCGAAGACCTATCCAGGAATTTTTCTAGGCTACTCATCATCGTCTAAGGCTTTTCGAGTTTACAACTTGATTTCAAAGACTGTTGAAGAGACGATCCATGTCAAGTTTGATGATAGTTCTCAACCCCATAAGGAAGATGACATGGAGAATGAAGGTCCTTCAAAGAACTTAGATGATACCTCAGAAACTCCCTTGTCAGACACTCATGAGAACAAAACTGAAGATATTCCAGAAACTATAGAACTAAGACGGGATTGGAAGTACAAAAGTTCTCATCCAGAAGAGTTAATTATTGGTGAGACCTCAGAAGGAGTTAGGACTAGGTCCAGATTCAGATGAGAAGCTAATGTAGCTTTTATCTCTGAAGTAGAGCCTAAGAAGGTTGAGGAAGCTCTTCAAGACGAAGCTTGGTACATTAGCCATGCAAGAAGAGTGAATCAATTCACGAGGAATAACGTCCGTCCTTGGTTCCAAAACCTCCTAAGAAATCCATTGTAGGAACCAGATGGGTTTTTAAGAATAAGTTAGACGAATCAGGAAGAGTGAGTCGTAACAAGGCCAGATTAGTAGCATAAGGCTACAATCAATAAGAAGGAATAGACTACAATGAAACATATGCTCGATGGCGAGACTTGAAGCTATAAGGATTTTGTTAGCATATGCAATCATCATGATATAAAGTTGTTTGGATGGACGTAAAGTGCATTTCGAATGGCTTTATAGGCGAAGAAGTGTATGTAAAACAACCACCTGGCTTCGAAGATGTTAAAAACCCAGATTATGTCTATAGACTTCACAAAGCCTTATACGGCCTGAAGCAAGCTCCTAGAGCTTGGTATGATCGTCTGAGTACCTTCTTTATAACACCCCACTCTCACAAGACCCAAACCCGACATCGACGGTGACATCCAGGTCCGTGCCTCGCGAGGGTGGCGTGCTACATCACTCAGTATAAAACTCAGTATAACATTTTCTCCTCTTATTATGATTATTTTTATTTTTTTTAAAACGTTCATTGTCGCGACATAAACAGGGAGAAACTTGAGCCCATGTTCACAATTAATCATTTTCAGTTATTACAGTCATCCAATAATAATTTTACAATCAGTCAATGTGAAATAATAGAACCATAATGGCTCATTATAAATACAAAGCATTATTGCACAATGATTGCGGAATATAATTCGATAAGACATTAATGCGATACCGGATGATCGACCTCTATCCTTCACTTGCTCTGATGAGACATACTCCCGTGTCAAACGAGGTATTCTTCAAAACCTGAAAAATATATGCAAATTTTGGGTGAGTTTTGCGAACTCAGTGAGTGACCATCATCGATGGTTCACCCAATCATATAACATATAACACATATTTTCATTTTCATTAAGTCACAATTCATATTCCCAATCACACATCACATTCACATACAGTTTCATATTTTCATTATGTCAATACAATGTCATATTCAATATAATCAAATCGATCATTCAATCCAATTTATCATTCCCATTCAACACAATGTCACATTCCCATTCAATACAATGTTGCAGTGTCCTTCAATACAAGTAATTCAACCATTTCCATTCCGTACAATCAAATCAATCATGTTATGCATATGTGCACGAGACCCACTTTTCATTTAATTACTTTGTTATGACCGAGTGCCTAAACTGTCCCGTACCCATGGATATTGGGCTCATTGAAAACTGTCCCATATAGGGCTCATTGTAAACTGTCCCATATAGGGCTCATTGTCGTTGAGCCTGAGGCTCTGAATCAGTATCTGAGCACGAAGCTCTTTTCACTCATTGTTAACTACTCTGGTCACAACTCCCATTATCTTTCATGTATTCATGCAGTGGAATGCCTTATGCATATTTGCATTCGCTTAGTCAATCATAATGACTATTATCGGACCGTAGTCCGGCATTCGACATCTAATTAAGAAGTCACATTTCATTTATGTGCAATTATGCATGCAAGACATTTTAACAATCTTAATATATACACTTAGGCCCCGTTTGGTTGACACGGATTGTTGCTTGGGAAAGTAATCTTTTTCTTAAATTTTAAATTATTATGTTTGGTTCGTTTTTTTGAGTAGTTAGGAAAGTAAAAACTTTCCTAATTTAGGGAAAATAGTGGAACTTTCCTTGGATTCTAAATCCCAACACCCCCTTGGTATTTAGATTACTTTCCCCAGGAATTTAATCCAAACAATAAATTAGACAATTTAACCCTTCATTCTCTCTCAACTCTGCGACTTTAAAATATATAAATTTTAAATAAATTTTGATTTAATAATTAAAATATATAAAAATAAATATTAATTTATAAATTGTTTATTTTTAAAATAAATATTTTATTAATACTTTATTAATAAATATTATATAAAATATTAAAATAAATTTAAATAAAAATATTTTTGTAAGTTTTATTTAATTTATAATTATTATTAGTAATAAAAATATTTATTATTATTTTAAAACAAAAATAAAAATTTAAAATGATTATAAAAGTTGAAATAAATAAAATAACTAATTAAAAACTTTTAAAAAAGGGAAGGAGAGATAAGAGGAGGAGGAAATTTTAAAATTTTTGAAAATTTTGTAAAAATCTCCCTATTTTAAAAATTTTTCTAGTGTCGGTTGGTATTTAGATTTTGAATATTTATGCTTAAAAGCTTGATCGACAATCTTTAGGTTCATATTTTTCTTATCTAATGATTTAAAATTTTATTACATTTGTAGGGATATAATTGGAAACATAAGTTAAAATCAAATTACATTGTATAAAATATTGTTATATACCAAACACTATAATAAGAATCCACCCAACTTTCCTATTAGAATTTTTATAAGTATCCAAACATGTGAATATCTTTACTTTCCATAGATTTATTTTCCAAGTAATCATATTCCAAATTCACTTTACTTTTCTGGCAACCAAACGGAGCCTTAGGTCATCCCATTCACATTCAAGGAACACTTCAATAACGCACTTCCCAATACATAATCAATCACCGGACCTCCTGTTCGGAACCCATATTTCATCACAATCAATAAAATAAATCAATACTCATTCAACATATGACAAAAGCAAATAATCAATAAATAAGACCATCTAGGTCTACTCACAGTACGCTCCAGATTTGCATCAGTTTCCAATTTCTAGGAACGCCTGAGTGCGGACATTTATTTCATTATGTCAATACAATGTCATATTCAATATAATCAAATTGATCATTCAATCCAATTTATCATTCCCATTCAACACAATGTCACATTTCCATTCAATACAATGTTGCAGTGTCCTTCAATACAAGTAATTCAACCATTTCCAGTCCGTACAATCAAATCAATCATGTTATGCATATGTGCACGAGACCCACTTTCTATTTAATTACTTTGTTGTGACCGAGTGCCTAAACTGTCCCGTACCCATGCCAAGTTATGCCATATGCACACATTAATCACTTTACATAAGAATTCCCATTTATGCACAAATATAGAATAAGGACAATGCATGTTCATGATATTCCCGGCCCTAATCCCATTTTGTTCCATCAGAAAAATCAAATAGTGACTAAAGAACCATTACCCGGACACCCGTCAATTTCCCGTCCAAAAATTTCCAATTTCCCATAAAATGAAATTCAATGTTCCATGAATTCGATGCCTCAAGAATCAGGTCAATCGGATGTCGGACGGAAAAGTTATGAGCAAAAAGGAGGAAAAATACCCATCCTAGTTGACTAGAGCAGGTTGTAGTCGACTAGTGCAGGAAACTACATGTCCTAGTCGACTAATACAGGTTGCAGTCGACTAGTCTTATTACAATGACAAATCTGAAACAGTTTCCTCCAACATGCCAACTTGTTTAGGCCATAACTCTACTCCGAACTCCAATTTGGACAAATTTGGTGTCTATTTCATAGAAAAGAGATCTACAATGTTCATGAAGAACCCAGAAGCCAAATTCACCTCTAAGGGTGTTAAAATACAATCAAAGTTTTTGTCCAGTCAATGAGTTCCTAACCAGTGCAGTAGAGTTCCTAACCAGTGCATTCCAATATCTACATTCGTGCTGTTTACTTCAGTATTGTCTGTTCATTGTTTTAGACTACACTCTACCTTTACCAGTATAGTATTGATTTGTGCATGCCTTTCAAACTCAATAATGTTCTGGAAATTACACACTTTATGCATTATAGGAATGCCTTAGCATATCTAAGGTCTCCAAAGCTTCCAACAATTTCTTTCATAGCACCAATACCAATTAGTGAAACTTCGGTATACACTGCCCAATCTCCAAAGGATATGCTTATCATCAGTGTTAAATTTCTCCATGATTCATCTCATTTATGATCATAGTCTCCAATTGATACCATTATTTACCATGCATAAATCTTCATTGGGGTGTTGCTAACTTCAACAGACATCACTCGATTGAGTCTACAATTGCTTTATTTACGATCCCTTAATGAAGGTGGCATTACCTCATGTCATTTTCAGTTTCCCCCTTAGGACTTCTTGTCTCTATTTACACAATAATAATTTAAACAAATTTAAATATAAAAGAGTAGGGAAGAAGATCAAACACTGTTTTTATAGAGGTTCGGTGCTAAGACCTACATCCTCTACCTAAGCTCCCACTTAGGATTTTGCCAACCACTTTATTACACACTTTGTAGTTCAATGTGAACTCTTACAATACCGCTTGATTTCCGAGTCAAGCTACCTTTACACTCGATTTGTCTTCCGGCACAAATCCTACCAATACCACTTGATTTCCGGCTCAAGCTACCTCACACGTGACCTTTCACTAGTCACTCAAATTGTAAAAGAAATATGATAAAGTTCTAAGAACAAGTGCTCAATACAAATGTAAACAAAGTAAGAACAATGATGAGCAATTTGGAGCAAGATAAGAGTATTCTGGCTTCTAGAACTTGTATCTAATCTTCATCAATCATCCACCCTTTATATAAGAAGAAATATAGCTGTTGGGACTTATTCTAGCCGTTGCTAGATTGAAATGACCGTTCCTTAATAATCTCCCTTCCATTTTTGGCTAATTGGACCGTTGGAATTTATGTGTTGTACCGATAAGTCGACTTGTCGAATTGTATAAGTTGACTTGTGACAACATTTTACGTAAAATTGCATCTCCGCTCTTCTATAAGTCGACTTGTGATGTGTAAGTCGACTTGTGGTCCACGATAAGTCAACTTGTATGCTGTTAGTCGATTTGTGTTGACATATCTTCATATATTAGTTGACATATGATGTTCTAGTCGACTTATGTAAGCTTCAACGGTAATATCCACTCAAATCTTCTATAATCTTCATTATTTAAGCCTCTTTCACTTATAGGAAACTTCCATCTTGATTCTTCAATGATTAAACACTTGCCCATCTTGATTTGTACAATTCTTTCATTGAATATCAATCCCAAAATACCTGAAACAATTTCTTAACCAATTCTATACATTTTATTATTATCAAAACATAAGTGGAATTAATTTGTCAACTACCATTGGTCCAACAACGTGACCTTTCACTAGTCACTCAAATTGTAAGAGAAATAAGATAAAGTTTAAAGAACAAAGCTCAATACAATGATGTAACAAGATAAGAGCAATAGTGAGCAAAATATGAAGCAATAGTGGAGTATTTTTCTTGTAGAACCTCTCTCCTTTTTTTCCTTGATCATCCACTCTTATACTTGAAGAAAAATAGTTGTTGGAAGCCTTTCTAGCCGTTGTATAATTGTTGTGACCGTTTCTTAACATCCTCCTTTCCATTTGTAGCTAATTGGACCGTTGGAATTAATGTGTTGTACCCATAAGTCGACTTGTCGAGTTGTATAAGTCGACTTGTGACCATAAGTTGACTTGTCAAGTTGTATAAGTCGACTTGTGACAACATTTTACGTAAAATTGCATCTCCGCTCTTCTATAAGTCGACTTGTGATGTGTAAGTCGACTTGTGGTCCTCGATAAGTCGACTTATGTATGATTAGTTGACTTGTGTTGTCTCAACCTGACAGATCTTCATATATTAGTGGACTTATGACGTCTTAGTGGACTTATCTTTGTTCGGATCTTGATGTATAAGTCGACTTATGCTGTGCAAGTCGACTTATGTTGCCTTCAACGATAACATCCAACCAAATCTTCTATAATCCTCATGATTTATTCCATTTTTACTTATAAGGAAACTCCCATCTTGATTCTTCAATGATTAAACACTTGCCCATCTTGATTTGTACAATTCTTTCATTGAATATCAATCCCAAAATACCTGAAACAATTTCTTAACCAATTCTATACATTTTATTATTATCAAAACATAAGTGGGATTTAATTTGTCAACCACCATTGGTCCAACAGAGGCGATACACTTCAAAACATTTCCTTAATCGCTTACCAAATTACATCCCTTAGGGTTAAAACACCAATCGATATAATCAACTCAACTTAGTGCCATTTACTTTGGATTTCCTAATCCCTATTACGGATTCATTTCATTTATCAATATTATTTCAAATCACTCATGACCATCGACTATCGAATAGTATCACCAATAAAACAATGGATATACCCACAATCAATCCGAACTAACCATCACTTTCATAACTCTATGAACTCCAAAAAATTAGTTTCACATTTATCTCCAGCAGTCAAATCTGTTGGTCAATCACACATATAATCATTCGATTTCACATTCTAAACCCTCAATTACTCTTTCAATGAACTAACTGCGATTGATCCTGATGTTTTCTCTAACAATTCCTTTGGCGGATATTAAACATACTGCTTAATCCAAGCATAGCTATCATTTTCTCAAATATTGGATTCGTTTTCAATTCCTCGATAAGGTCCACATATTCTAAATCCTCAATTCGGGTTTTGCCAATCCCTTTTTGTACACATCTGATTTGGAATTCCAATAGCTAATAATACTTTCCTTTTGCCCCTTTTGCTAACTCGACACTTAGCACGCAGAATTACACTAGGTTTAATAACCTTATCGCCCAAATTGTGATCATTCTGTCATTGACTTTTCTATTCAATACGTTATATTGCATCACAAGCTTAATCTTGAAACACTTAATCACATAATCCTTTTCAATTCTTTCAAATTCCCGAAATACCTCAATCAATATCGATTTGCATATTCATAGACATATTCAAAAATAATTCTATACGAATAAAATCTCCAAACTTTCAAAGCAATACCTAGAATAACAAATTTCAAGTCATCAATCACAAAGCAGCCCATGAGATTATACTTGTTCCTCGGCACATCAAACCTCTTTACACTATTTCAATAGATTGCATCATAATCTTTACTGGGACATTTCGTTAAATATTGCAAAGTCTCCAATTTAAAGTACTATCATCAAAACTCGAATTGTACATATCTCAAATATCTCCTTATACAATCATCGATCATATACTTCACACGTTCTTCCTCAATCAATTCTGTCAATTAGCTAAGACCAGAAAACCTTTAACAACTTCTAGGCATATCCAGCATACATCTAATTCTAAATAGCTCTAAATATGTCCCTTGCAATTTTTTGCATTTTATCATTACCTCTATCTTCTATCGTCATTAAGTCTCCCAATATGCTATGCTCGAATATCAATTCATCCTCAATTTATTTGATCAAACTAAGATTCACTTTTATGAAACTTTCATGATATGAAATTTCCTCAACTATGCTAACTATTCTTCTTCACTCTCCAAGTGCATTTGATGTATCACTAATGATCATAGTCACTTTCCCATTTAAACACAATTGGAACACTTTACTTTTCATGAACATAATACTGTCAGGGGCATTTATATCTCTTACATTTAAAATTCCTAAACTCCTTATACCCATGATTGACTTTCCTAACTCTTTACAAATCGAATTTCTCCAATGAGGAACAATTTCCTTATACTTTTTCAGATTCATAATAACATATGCTGACACATATTCTCTTACACTAGCTTGTCCATATATTTCAATTGATTACCATAATTACCAACTGGGTTGATAACACCTTCATCAAATCCACTTATACTTTCTGAACAGTTTTACACAAATATTTGTGAATCATTATTCTCCTCATAACCATGACTAATGTCCCCTTACTGTTCAATAATCCTATTACATGATCAGATTCCTTTCATTGACATAATACACACCTACTCAGTAACAGATTCTATCTTTTACGCTTGAGTCACTGCTAGGATTAGGACTCCCAATAACGACTTTTCGTTCAGTTCAAATTTATCTCCAATTTGTCCTTTCATTGAAATTCAGGGAAATTCTTCTTTAAAAAAAGATTTCTCATTACTTTCATCGATATCATTCTTGAAATTCCTAATCATCAACAATCGTCACATTTCTTGTAATTCTCAATATCTTACGAAATCAATTTTATCTATTCATCATATCCCATAAAGATCAATTATGCCTCAATTCATATAAATTAGGACATTCTTTTTAATAAAATTCAACGAAGTATATACCACCAAAATCATTTCATCCTATCGCGAGACAGATGTAGGACAACTCTATCCCTTTTTGCACCTGTTCTCGCTCGTGAGGATTATGCCATAATCATAACCGTAACATATGACAATATCCATTCATGCCCAATTGATCACTATAAACACTTTCATTTCTTATTCTAACTCATGTTGAACTTTAAACTAGCAATTATCAACCAACTCACTGATTAATTCCGATATCATCTCCACACATATGAGACAAATCATTTCATCCTATCGCGAGACAGATGTAGGACAACTCTATCCCTTTTTGCACCTGTTCTCGCTCGTGAGGATTATGCCATAATCATAACCGTAACATATGACAATTTCCATTCATGCCCAATTGATCACTATAAACACTTTCATTTCTTATTCTAACTCATGTTGAACTTTAAACTAGCAATTATTCACCAACTCACTGATTAATTCCGATATCATCTCCACACATATGAGACAAATAATATTTTCACTTGTTATAGGGCTCCTATTATCAGACAAATCAACTGAACCTAAACAACTTTTTCATCTATCTTTATCATTGTCTTACCTTTCAATCTTTTCACTATCTCATCATACCCAAATCAATATCACAGATGTACAATCAGTCTTGATTTTCCACTATCATGCTCTGATTCTAGGTCATAAACTCTTATTCATAAACTCTCATCCCTATAATCAAACCCAATTATAACTTTTCTAAATCATAAAACATTTTATTTTCACCCACTTTATACACTTACAAACTTGCCATCTTTAACATATCTCTCTTTTCCTCTATTGATCCACAACTATAACTTCATATCTATTTAACTCTGATGTTGTATTTCATAGTATTTCATAGTAAATCCATCAATACCAATACACTAAATCTTCATTTGTCAAATCAAATCATACACTTTTTCTTAAAATATCCACCACTAACATTTATTCCATTCTTACTTATCCTTAGTTTCCTCACTAATTCTAACGACTGAAACAATTGGTACAGGCTCCTACATGTGACTCATATACTAGACTGGGGATCAGTTGTCACTGTCTGCTGTGACACAACTCAAATGCATGCAGCTCGACACATTTTTCAGAAAGCCCATGTAAGATTGTACTTCTAGGCTCTGATACCACAAATGTAGCACCCCACTCCCGCAAGACCCAGACCCGATATCAATGGTGATATCCGGGCACGCGCCCCGCGAGGGTGGCGTACTAGAGCACTCAGTAAAACAATTTTGTACTTTTAGGAAACAAACGAGTGCGCAAAAATCATTAAGCAATTTGGGCCACGATACAATATTTATCTGCGAAAATACAATTTTTCACATATAACAAAAATAACTCAAATGCAGACATGAGACTGATCCCGACGCCAAACTCTGCTCTGCTTGCAGTACTCATACTTCTGTTTGTCTAATGGGGTACTCGCCAATTCCTGAAAAATAATTACTGTAGCGCCCCCTCACCATAGGGTACACTCCGGGACGCCCGTGGGTCGTACCGACGCATATCCCACAGCAAGGAAGTGCTACCGCTCGCAACTACCACTAAATACTCGCATGGCATCAGTATAATTAAACCCCAATAAGCAAATCACTAAAATTTAAAACCCCAAATTCATTGCATAATAGCAATCCAAAATATAGACAAGTCTATCAGTCCCCTAAAGTCTCAGTACAATAACCCAAAAAGGAAACTGATAAAAACGTCTATACTAGGTCATCCTCAAAAGTCGCCCCAGCTGACCGACCTGTGTGTCATTGCTAAGCTTGTCCAAGAACTCGCACAGCAGGAAAACGTCTATCTCGGGAGCTAGAAACCTACTAACGCTGCCCTGAAAAATATTAGCAATGTTGGGTGAGTTTGCGAACTCAGTGAGAAACCATCATCGATGGTTCACCCAACTCATGCATATACACATAATATATCTCATAGTACACTTAACGCAATTTAGAACACTGTACACAATTTACATATTTATACGATAACATAACTCACACATATCACTTCACAATTGTCATACATCACATGCATTCTTAATTTCACTGCACATTCAGATGCATAATGTATGCAATTTCTCATTTTATGTCGTTGTTGTGACTGAGCGTTAACACTTTCCCGATTCGGGCACTTTTCACAATGATCACATTTTCGGCAATTAGGAGAGCCCTCTGGGTATGCACTACTACCCACTCACTTAGGGATAGGAGAGCCCTTTGGGTATGCACTATTTCCCTTTTTGGCCTTAGGCCCATTCACTGATATTCGAGCTTAGAGCTCTACTCACTGAATGCTTCAGTCACAACTGTTTAATTACCTCTTATAATCATGCCTAGCATGCACTCACATTTACCCGGTCACTAACTCAAAATTCGATACACTAATTCACAATCTCATACAGTCACATTTGCACAAGCAATAATATATATATATCTTACTCAATTCCATTTATCATATTCAGCACATATATTCACAATCTCAGCACATTTATTTCACATATATATATAACACTCCCATGGTCAACAATTTATACATTCACAGCACATTTTATCACACAAAGATTGAGGAACCAACTAGGTTACTCACCTGTAACTTTCGAGCTACTGCCTGGAAGTACCAGCAATATCCGTGGACTGACGATCCAACGGTACCTCTATAACAATTCAAACGCATTCTCATCACTATATGCTCAATCAGTTAAATTCACTAATGCACATGTCTTAATTCAAAATGATATGATGCATGATCATGATTTTCCAGCGCTTCAATCCATTCCGCTATTTCTCACTTCACAATCCAAATTCTCTATTCACTAGGTCAATAATATCCATCAATTTCACAAATCTCTCATTTAAACTCTAATTATACTCCAATTGATAAAACATAACTCTTAGGTCACTTTAGGAACCAGAATCAGCTCTATTTCTATGATTGAGAACTTGCTAATTTAATATTCGAACTCTTATCATTAACCTCACTCAAAGACCTCTTTCACTGGATCACAACAAACCTGGAATCATCTCAATTGGAAGTCTATACCACAAGATATGCCAAAAAACTCACTTATTTCTCTTCTGAAAATCGCCGCTCGTCGCGACCAAGGAACCCACGTCGCGGCGAGAATCGGCTGGCTCGTCGCGACGCACCGATCTGCTCGTCGCGACGATAATTTAATTCGTTCGTCGCGACGAGGCGGTCCGCTCGTCGCATCGAACGCGCTGGCTCGTCGCGGCAAAGCCAAACGCAGACGTCGCGACGTGCGCCCGCACTTCGTCTTCTCCACGCGACTTTTCCGCCATTAATACACTTAAAACCTCCATTAAACACACTCAACTACCCCATCTAACACATTAAATACCATAAATGCCATAAATAACCATAAATACAACATTAAAACACAAGAAACTTACCAAAATCAAAGATCGATCAGTAACCCTAAAAATCGCAAACGTCCGAAATCCTCCAAGCTCAAACTCCCACTGATTTCACTCTCAACCCAAACGAAATATCACCAATTCTCAATCCATAAGCAAGGCTTCCACAAGAAGAAGCAAACAACAAAATCTCTAAGGGGGGAAAGGTGAGATCGTCGACGGGGAAGAAGAGAATGTTTATCTCCCAACCTCAAAACCACATATATATATATACAAGAGTTGATTTCAACCGAGACTCAAAATCTACAAGTCCTCAAATCACTTAATTTCAATCTCTAATTTCAATGGCTTATCACAAAAATTCTTAAACTCATAACTCTAAATTTTCAAGCCATTTGCCACTCACTTTCAGAACCAAAATCACAATCATCAGTCTCTAAGCCAATTTCACGGTCCGAACTCATAACTCTAAAAATTCCAGAAAAAATCTCATAATTCCTCAAAAATATAAAACACTCAATCTCATACCCGATTTTCAATTTCCAATTCTCTAAAATTCAATTCTCACTCTAATTCCACTATCCCACTCAAATTATTCTTAATTTCACTTTAAATCAAATCTAACTCAATTATCTCAAAATTCACAACTCAACTCATAAACACAATTTAAATGCTGGAACAATCATGAATGCATGTCACTATGTATATGCATGTGCAAAATGATCTATCTCAAAGGCCACAAAACACTCGATCACGAAATATGCAATCACGACACTACCCGTACCAATATGCTCATCGCATCGGTAACGGGATGTTACAATTACAATGTTGGGTGAGTTTGCGAACTCAGTGAGAAACCATCATTGATGGTTCACCCAACTCATGCATTCACAAATCATATACACATAATCAAACAATAGCATTTATAGAAATATCACATGCAATTTCATCTTTCACATTTCACAGTCAATCACATACATATGCAATGCGCATGTGACACTTCTATTTTCTTACGGTGTTGTGACCGAGCGCCTATCATTGATCAATAATCAGACGCGTCTAGGGAGTAGGAGAGCCCTCAGGGTATGCACTAACTCCCCTCGAGCTCGAGGCTCGGCATTACGTTGGGCTTGAAGCCCTGATCATTGAGCCTGTGGCTCTAACAAATACATTGGGCTCGAGGCCCTGATTGCGTTGAGCTTTAAGCTCTGAAAATCGTTATCGCTCGGTCTGTTGTCATTATCTGATCATGGCAGTATGCATGAATGCACATGTTTCAATTTCCATTTACAGTCATTTACATTTCAATGAGATTTCCCATTCCTTCGGACCTTCGGTCCAGTATTTCAGTCATAAGCATTTACGATTTATCTCATTCATGCCTTCGTAGTCATTTACACACACTAACACTTCAATATCACATATTCAATATTTCAGACACCCATGGTCCGAAACCAAGTCTAATCAAACACATATAATCCATCCTTAACACCCCATGGCATAATTGCATAAAAAGTAACACATAAAGGTTGAGAAACCAATTATGTTACTCACCTCTAACTTCCGAGCTATTGCCGGGAAGTCTCACCTACGTCGGACGATCGACGCTCCACTTGAGCCTTTATAACAACCAGAATATCCAAATGGTACTAATTGCACAAATTCTAATATTCAGAAATGCATATGTAGCAAATACAATGAGTACTATACATGTTATGACATTCCCGAACCTATTCCCGAATCTTTCCAATTCAACTCTTTCACTCAAATTCGATAGCAATTCCTTAGACCATAATTCAATTGACTATTTTCCAAACTCTCCACAGACAAATTCCAAGACATAGGAATTATCTTTAAATCGAAATCAAATTCACTGTTTACTTTCCAACCGATTTCGAGAATTACCGAAATAAATTCAGAAATTCCATTTTTCTATATTCCCAATTCTTAGTCTTTAAATCAAGATCAATCAATATCCAACTCAATAAGATTCTAAAACCTCAAAAATCATTCAATTAAACAAAACAAACCAATTTCGGACAATTGGGGTCCTCGCCGCGGCGAGACCATTTCGCCCGCGTCGCAGCGTACACACGCGACCTGCTCCGCTGCGTGTCTTCGTCTGCTTGTCGCGACGTGTGCCCTCGTTCGTCGAGACGTATGACAAAACTCTGCTCGCAGCGGCGTGTTTTCCCACTCGCCGCGGCGTGCATAAGGGAACTTGCTCGCCGCGGCGTGTAATGAACACATCGCGACGTGCAAACCCAGATTCACCCCCAAAACCCAGAAATTCTCAGATCTTCTAGTTCAGATCCATTCACTTCAATTCAAAACACTCCCAATCAACTTAATACACTACACGCAACTCATTTCTGACCTCAAATCCCTCAAATATCAATTATCTCTCAAATACCCAAAATTAAACACAATAAACCCATAACTTATCTCATCCGAAATCTATACGTTTCCAACAATCACATACTTTAATCAATCCTCAAATTAAACTACTTAAAACATAAATAAACAGGGACTTACTTGATTCAAGCTTTCAAATCTTCACAAAATCAACAAAAACTCCAATTCCCAACTCTTATACGCACCCACGGTACCCTCCATTTCTCCACCAATTTTTCATCTTCTCAACTCAAGGCTTGAAGCAAGGATTTAAGATGGTAAATGGGACAATTTGCAAGAAGGAAATGGAAGGAAAGAGCAAAGATGGAGATCCACGATGGCTCAAAGAAGAAAAGCTAAGAGAAGTCCAAGTTTTCTTCTAAAAGGGCAAGGGTATCGTGGAAACACACTTGAATGAGGAAGGTTTATAAACCAAAGGTTAAAGGCTAAGGCATGTTTGGCAATCCTATTTGCTACATGCCAAAATCTTAGGGTCTAACAATCCAATTCTTATTCTAATTTCTCCCAAATTCACAATGACTGTGAATAATAATTCCTATCATAACTCAAATCATCTAATGCCAATTATCACTCAATTTCGGAACCGGAATCCAATATTTCAGTCCTTAGGTCATTTTTTTCCGGTTCAGACCCATGACTCTAAAAATTTCGAAAAAAATCCTATAAATCTTTAAATCTTTAAAAATATCAAACACATGATCCTACTCCCAAATTTCATTTTTCAAACCTCTAACTTTCGATTTTCCACTCTAATTCACTAATCAAATCATAATCTATACCATTATTACCTAATTTCCAATTCACACAATTTTATCGGGAAATATATCATACATGTATGTACCTACATATGCTTGTGCCAAATAACTCAGTCCTCTACAATCAGAGGCCAAACGAATGACTACATTTCAAATATGCAATGCAACAACCTAGCCTGTCCTAATTTACCAATTTACCCTTCCCATCGGGGACGGGATGCTACAACTGTTGCCGTGTTGCCTTCTGCGCTGTTCGTCCTTTGTTGCTAGCTTGTACAATGTCGTTTGTTGCTTGCCTCTTGCATGTTGCTGCCTCCACTTGATTTATCAATGATGCTGCCCTCTTTCTGCCTTGTTGTAAAGCTGGTAAAGCGTTCCCTTTTGGTGTAACATGTGTACCTAAAATTAAAATAAATAACTCTTAATTAGTACAATTTAAATATTAAATGGACAATAGTTTAGCAAATTATGTATCAAAAATTAATACAAAAATGTCCATTAACAACACCCCCACACTTGAATTGTTGCTTGTCCTCAAGCAACTTACTTAGGTCATAACCAACATATTCTGTCTTTTTATTTTCAACAAAAATTAAGTGTTTGCAATCCTTTAAAATTCGATGAAATCAAGTATCAAGCTATAATATTTTCATCAAGGCACATAAACAAAATCAAAGGTAGATATCTTTAATCAAAAGCAATCACAAAATTAAAATGAATTTTCCTCACGATATTCACTCATGTCGCTTAAGTGTATAAGGGTTGTGTTTTGCTCAAAACTTCCTCTATGATATTATACGCTACCATAGGCTTGCAAATTCACCAATTTTTTACTACATAGAGTACATGCTTTCATAAATCAAAAGGGCTTTTATTAAGGGTTGTAATGGGGTTTAGGTTAAGGTGAGGTGAAAAGAACAAAGGCTACTCATAAGCATTCACAAAATACTAAGTGACGTGGGACAATTAAAAAGAATTTATGAAATGTACATACAAAAATACAAGACTACAACTACTCGTCACTATCAAACGCTATTGTTTTGATTTTTTCTTTTTTTTTTCTTTTTTTCTTTTCTTTTTTTTTTAATTTTTGTAACCATAAATATAAAAGAAGAAAAATAAAAAACAACTGAGTAGATGTACCTCTAAAACATCTCAGAATAACATGTAAAATAAAAGTCCCTAAATTAAAGATATCAAATACTTAGTACTTCATTCAACTTGTGAAAGGGTAAGGCTAAAAGTTTTCAAGTTTCAATGCAAAGTGATTAATAAGAAAACAAAAAAGTTAAAGGCTCAAAGGGGGTAACAAGGGGGAAAAATGACTTGGTGGTTCATTTAAGCTAAAGGTTAAAAACAAAGAAGGCCTTTATCATGTCCATGAAGCATGTAACTAGCAGTATCAAACAGATTCAGAACAAGTTCTGAAAGTAATCCACATAGGGAAGCATCACACATGACAAAGAAAATAGATGACTATGAGATGCAGTCATATGGCTCAAAACCTCACAAATGTTGAAATGAAAATCCATCAAAATTTCATACATTGCCTCATCACTCAGCATCAGTTATTGACTAAGCTTATGCAATTGACTACTTAAATTAATCCACATGCTTCACTATCCTCTCAAGTTGCCTATTCCAAGTTCATGCATACAACTCAATTTTCCATCCAACTATTTTGACAGAATCATATGATCAAATTCAACACAACTGAGATCAAATTCATCACAACTGGGACCCAAGTTAGCTACCAAAAGAGTCGAAACCATTTAAGTGTGTATCTCTCAACATCAACATCAATATCATTAACATCAGCATGCACATAATCTCAATCCGGTACGATATCCGGTTCTCACTGATTTATATTACTTGTCGACGGGGTGCGCTTGCCTCTAATTGGTCTAGATAGAATTTAATTTATATTGTTTTGTTTAGACTGCAACAATAAGATAAGATCTAACAAGATAACATAAGATAGAGTTTACATTTATCTAGGACACTAACATCCTTATCTGTGAAGATCTCCACTATCTTCAGATGTTGAGTTTCACTGCAACTCTAACTCATCGTCATCGCCACATCATCCAAGATCTATCTGCGATCTCTATCTGCTGATGATGCAATGCGATCTCGTCGAAGCCCACTAGCACACTGGTTTGATCCAATGCTCCCATAACAAGTCCACTAGTCATGGTCCATCCATCCGAGCATAGCTAAGTCCTTAGTCTATCAAGTCTTAGCATGGGTCGAGTTAATCTCCACAAAGTCCGATGCTCTACCAAAATTTGCACCAAGTCTGATCCCACTCGTCCATATTTGCCTTAGTGTTTTCAACACAACCTATCCGCACATAGGTCCATCAATTCACGTCCATAGATAAGTTCATCTTGCATGTCGGCCTCACTCATGGTGCAGTCTCATCGCTCCATGACTAAGTCATAAGTCACAATCCGAGTTAGTTTACAAAACCTCGCCCATTTACATACCTTCGAGCTGCCTCGCCAAAGTTAAGTGTTTAGGCATCTCCTCACACTCGCATGCCTTCGCGCATCGTCATGGGTCTCATACACCTTTGCGCCTTCTCGCGCACCCTCAGGTCTCGCATGACTTAGTTTTTCAACTCAGCGCGGACTCGCATCCAAATCTCGCTTCTTGTCGAAGATTTTCGCAAATGCACGCCTGCGCGTGCCTACGGGTATCGAATCTCGCCTACTCTCGAGATCTTCGTCGATACTTCCCACATCTGATAAGTGCATATTTATCTAGTTTTGTTGTTTTAATTATTCCTTTTTATTCCTCATGTTGATGCAATTATCGGGACTTGATTTGATTTAATATTTTCTTGTAGGGAATTACAATCTTTGCATAACATGAGAATTTAAGAGAAAAACGGCAATTAAATCAAAGGAAGTAGTCACGCACACAATGGAGGATTGAAGGGAATTACAAGCAACCAACAGTAGAGAAAGGAGGGAAATAACGGCAGCCAGAGGAAGGATTTCTTTTGGGTCTTTGGATTTTAGACAGCAACAGGTGTCAATTTTAAGAAGCCACAATGAGCTAAGAAAATTAGAGGCCCAACGTAAGTGACATAGTGAGAGGGCTGATGTGGAGGCTGAAAAGGGTGAATTAAAAAAAGACAAAAGGGAATGAGAAACAAGGCAGCGGCGGCTGCAGGAGGATTTCACGCAAGAGGAAGCAAGGCCCAACGTAGGTGACGCACGGCAGCCAAGGGAGGAACTTTTTAAACCAGGAAAAAAGATAGCAACGGCAGTGAAGGACGCTGGAGCAATTCTTTGGACTGGAGCAGGAGTCACGCACTCAACAGTGACGATACAAGGACAGCCACGTGTTTTAGGGAGATTTCCTAGTTTTCTTTCTTCTTTCCTTGTTATTTAGATTATGTTAATTAATAATTCTGTTAGGTTTAATTACGTTATGAGTAGTTAATCTGTTTTAGTCGGGGAATTCCAATTGTTATGCTTTGACTCGTGAGACTTATTGTTCTGATTATTTGGTTTATAATATTAAATCTTGCTTACGATTCTTCGTCATTGTTTATTAATTGATTCTGCGATTGAGGCCTGATTGTAGAGTTAGTTAATTTACATATCGCTAACTGATTTACTTGGTGGAGTCTAACTGGGTGATCGGTGTTTGTGGCAATTGGCACTAGGACATAGTACTTGTCTGATTTCGTGTGGAGGAACTTGCGATCTAACTAGATGAAGCATGAGTCAGTGGGTAGTCAGCTAGGGTTAGTGTTTCTTTAGAGTTTAATGCTGTTAATTAATTGAATCTCAGAGAGAGTCTCGAAGGGGTTATTAATTAATTAGGGAACAGTTTAAAGGAGTCTCTTTGATTGTTCTAAGATTAAGAAGAAAAGAGGGAGCCAGAGGAAGTTGGTAACCATAGCTAACCTATTATTAAACCAAAGAAAATATTTGAGTCGATGATCGTGGTCTCTGCATAATAATTAGGAATTTCCTGGCTAGTTGTCGTTTATTGAGTTAATCAATTTTATTTGTGTTCTTTGCTAGTCTAATCGTAGTTGTTATTTTATTTGATTTTCATTGCGTTAATCATTTATTTGTGGTCAGATTAATTAGTAGTTCCAATAGAAAACTCCAAACCCCCCCCATTTTAATTATTTTCATTCGTTCTTTGGCATTAAAATAGAATCAATTATTCCATTCTCTGTGGATCGACCCCATTTACCACTGTGTGCAATTTATTTTCGTTTGGTGTTTGGGATTTATTTTTGGTGGATTCGACACCCATCAACATCCCTCGCCTACTTCGCAAGTTCCTTGAGTTTTGCTCGCTAACTCGCAAGACTTTGCCTTGTTCCTCGTCAACACGCCTTCCTTGTGCCAACTTACTTGCCAAGCACTGGCCAAGGCTCGCCAACACTCGGCCGATCCCACTATCTGAACTTAGGGGTCTAACAATTGCCACGAAGTGGTGCTAGATAAAGTGAAGGCTGAAAACAAATTGCTTGAGCTACAGAACTCTGTCAAAGAGCAGAGGGTTGAGGCAATCAAGCGATGGAAGAGGAGGTTTTTGAATGATGAGTGCAAAGAATTTGCCTGCAATCTAGCTCTTTCCCTCCTGAGAAATTGCCATAGTGTTCTCTTCCCTGATGGGCCAGACCGTCCTTCATTCGAGGACTTTACCGAGCCAATGCTTTCGATAGAGCTCAGCCTTTCGCTCGAGGAGGTGAAGGAGATAGCTGAGAAAGAGGAAGAGACATTACTGGATGAGTTGTTGGACCTTAGTTCAGATGAGGAAGGAAAGTGAGCTCATGGGGGTGTCTCTTCAGTTGCTCCTTCAGATCCTGATCCTGTCTCGGCTGCTTTGCTAACTTTTGAAGCTACTCCTCCTGCGGACCTAGCTATTGATACTTCTCCCCCTTCTGAGGGGCCAAAATAACTTATGTAATGGAACCTTCAAAGCTCATCTGGTCGGGCTTGTGACCAGAACTTATGTAGCGCCCCCTCACCATAGGGTACACTCCGGGACGCCCGTGGGTCATACTGACGCATATCCCACAGCAAGGAAGGGCTACCGCTCGCAACTATCACTAAATACTCGCATGGCATCAATATAATTAAACCGCAATAAGCAAATCACTAAAATTTAAAACCACAATAATAATCTTTCATTTCATAATATCAATCTAAAATATAGACAAGTCTATCAATCCCCTAAAGTCTCAGTACAATAACCCAAAAAGAAAACTGGTAAAAACGTCTATACTAGGTCATCCTCAAAAGTCGCCCCAGTTGACCGACCTATGTGCCATCGCTACGCTTGTCCAAGAACTCGCACAGCAGGAAAACGTCTATCTCGGGAGCTAGAACCTACTAACGCTGCCCTGAAAAATATTAGCAATGTTGGGTGAGTTTGTGAACTCAGTGAGAAACCATCATCGATGGTTCATCCAACTCATGCATATACACATAATATATCTCATAGTACACTTAACGCAATTTAGAACACTGTACACAATTTACATATTTATACGATAACATAACTCACACATATCACTTCACAATTGTCATACATCACACGCATTCTCAATTTCACTGCAAACTCAGATGCATAATGTATGCAATTTCTCATTTTATGTCGTTGTGACTGAGCGTTAACACTTTCCCGATTCGGGCACTTTTCACAATGATCACATTTCTGACAAGTAGGAGAGCCCTCTGGGTATGCACTACTGCCCACTCACTTAGGGATAGGAGAGCCCTCTGGGTATGCACTATTTCCCTTTTTGGCCTTAGTCCCATTCACTGATATTCGAACTTAGAGCTCTACTCACTGAATGCTTCAGTCACAACTGTTTAATTACCTCTTATAATCATGCCTAGCATGCACTCACATTTACACGGTCACTAACTCAGAATTCGATACACTAATTCACAATCTCATACACTCACATTTGCACAAGCAATAATATATATATATCTTACTCAATTCCATTTATCACATTCAGCACATATATTCACAATCTCAGCACATTTATTTCACATATATATATAACACTCCCATGGTCAACAATTTATACATTCACAGCACATTTTATCACACAAAGATTGAGGAACCAACTAGGTTACTCACCTGTAACTTCCGAGCTACTTCCTGGAAGTATCAATAATATCCGTGGACTGACGATCCAACGGCACCTCTATAACAATTCAAACGCATTCTCATCACTATATGCTCAATCAGTTAAATTTACTAATGCACATGTCTTAATTCAAAATTATATGATGCATGATCATGATTTTCCAGCGCTTCAATCCATTCCGCTATTTCTCACTTCACAATCCAAATTCTCTATTCACTAGGTCAATAATATCCATCAATTTCACAAATCTCTCATTTAAACTCTAATTATACTCCAATTGATAAAACATAACTCTTAGTTCACTTTAGGAACCAAAATCAGCTCTATTTCTATGATTGAGAACTCGCTAATTTAATATTCGAACTCTTATCATTAACCTCACTCAAAGACCTCTTTCACTGGATCACAACAAATCTGGAATCATCTCAATTGGAAGTCTATACCACAAGATGCCTCGTCGCGGCGAAGCCAGACGCAGACGTCGCGACGTGCTCCCGCACTTCGTCTTCTCCACGCGACTTTCTGCCATTAATACTCTTAAAACCTCCATTAAACACACTCAACTATCCCATCTAACACATTAAATACCATAAATGCCATAAATAACCATAAATACAACATTAAAACACAATAAACTTACCAAATCGAAGAATCACACGGTAACCCTAAAAATCTTCCGAAATTCCTCCAAGCTCAACTCCCACGGTTTTCACTCTCAATCCACACGAAACATCACCATCTCTCAACGATCCAGCAACTCCTCAACCACAAAGAAAGTAAACTCTCCAAGGAAAGCAAGATCCACAACACCCACGAGAAGAAGAAGATTTGCCCTAAGAGAAATGTCTTCCTCTTTCAAAACATAAGGCATACATATATATAGGGCTAATTTTAAACCTATAGATCACAGTCCTCAAATTCGATCAATCTCAGTCTCTAAATTTCAATGGCTCAGCACAAAATTTCCTAAACTCTTAAATCTAAATTTTCCAAGCCATTTGGCACTCACTTTCAGAACTGAAATCACAATCATCAGTCTCTAAGCCAATTTCACGGTCCGAACTCATAACTCTAAAAATTCCAGAAAAAATCTCATAATTCCTAAAAAATATAAAGCACTCAATCTCATACCCGATTTTCAATTTCCAATTCTCTAAAATTCAATTCTCACTCTAATTCCACTATCCCACTCAAATTATTCTTAATTTCACTTTAAATCAAATCTAACTCAATTATCTCAAAATTCACAACTCAACTCATAAACACAATTTAAATGCTGGAACAATCATGAATGCATGTCACTATGAATATGCATGTGCAAAATGATCTATCTCAGAGGTCACAAAGCACTCGATCACTATATATGCAATCACGACACTACCCGTACCAATATGCTCATCGCATCGGTAACGGGATGTTACAACTTATTTATGAAGAAATAAAGCCTCTCTTATTTTTGTTCTCCGTTGTCTTCTTTATTCGTATAGGAGACTGTTTTTCAAATAATAGGCAACGAACGAGTTCGTTCGATACGCATTGATCGGTAGTGAGGTTCAAGAGAATCATGGCTGAACGATGCGAAGGAACCTGGCCAAATGAGGGGGAGGTCGAGCGATCCAAGATTGCTTTCTTGGTATCGCCTGGTTCCAAGATTCGATCTTGGAAACCTAACCAATCGGTGTTGAGGCCGAGCGATCCAAGATTGTTTTCTTGGCATCGCCTGGTTCCAAGATCCGATCTTGGTAACCTGGCCGAGCGGTTTTGTGGCCGAACGATCCAAGATTATTTTCTTGGCATCGCCTAGTTCCAAGATCCGGTCGTGGAAACCTGGCCGAGCGGTGTTGAGCACGAGCGATCCAAGATTGTTTTCTTGGCATCGCCTGGTTCCAAGATCCGATCTTGGTAACCTGGCTGAGGAGTGTTGAGGCCGAACGATCCAAGATTGTTTTCTTGGCATCGCCTGGTTCCAAGATCTAGTCTTAGTAACCTGGCCGAGCAGTGTTAAGGCCGAGCGATCCAAGATTGTTTTCTTGGCATCGTCTGGTTCCAAGATCCGGTCTTGGTAACCTGGCCGAGCAGTGTTAAGGCCGAGCGATCCAAGATTGTTTTCTTGGCATCTCCTGGTTCCAAGATCCGGTCTTGGTAACCTGGCCGAGCAGTGTTGAGGCCAAGTGATCCAAGATTATTTTCTTGGCATTGCCTAGTTTCAAGATCCTGTCTTGGTAACCTGGCCGAGCGATGTTGATGACAATCGATCGGTAGAATATTCTCCCTTTAGCCCAACTTAACGAGACTTTTTCTGCCAAAAAGTTTGGAACCTTTATTGATGAGGATAAGGGCGTGGGCCGTTAAAAAACCTGATTGGCAAGGCCAAGAAAAAGGTACCCACTGGTTACATACAAAGAAATAAATAAATTGAACTAAAACTTATCTATTGGTAGAACGTCTTCAGGTTTTGGGAATTCCAGGGCCTCGGTAGAATCTTGCTGCTCATGTCACGCAGAACGTAAGAGTCGTGTTCGGCTTGTTTGACCACTTGATAGGGTCCTTCCCATGCCTGATCGATCTTTCCAGGATGTTTCCCTGCTGCCTCGGCCTTTCTTAGAACACAACCGCCGATCTTTATATCGCTCGACCTTACCCTTCTTTTGAAAAACTTTGTTGCTTTTTGCCTGACGACTTCAGAACAAGCGGTTGCCCTATCTCTATCTTCACTGAGAAGTACAAGTTCTACCCTGTGCGCTTCATCATTTCGTTCTTCTTGATAACTCGAAACTCTCTAGTTGGGCAGTACCACTTTTACTGGAACCAAAGCCTCTGCCCCAAAGGTCATTCTAAACGGCATTTCTCCCGTGGTTCAGTTTGGGGTTGTTTTGTATGCCCACAACATTTCGTCTAACTCATCCACCCAAGTCTTACGTCCGTCTAAGCGCTTCTTGAGTGCGCTCATTATCTTCTTGTTGGTGTTTTCTGCAAGACCGTTGCTTTGAGGATGGTGAATGCTGTCGCCTGCAACCAAATATAAAAAGAAACCAACTTCCTGTAACACAAATTAATGTAGAAGTGGAAAGTAGGGATTGTTCCCACGAGGAATTCAGACGTTAGTAGTTACGTAATAAAAAAAGAAAACAAGGGGGGTTTGTGATTGTGAATCAAACAGAATTTAATTGAAAATTGAAATTGAAGAATAACTGAAAACGAAATAATGAGAATTTAACAATCAATAGAAATAAATCTTGGTTTCCAGTCTCCTTCGTTATTGAACTTGCGTTGATCATCGACACTAAAAATAATCAATTTATTAGTTCAGCATTCGTCGTGGTAACTTTCTCTACCTATTTTCTCTTATGCTTAGTTAACCAAAACATGTATTTGAATTAACCCTTATTAATTAATAACCTGGATACGATCTCATATTTAATTAATTAATAGCTTTACAAATCAAGAAAATCGACGAATTAGACAACATACATACGATGTACATTTAGCCTAGACAATTATTTTTCCTAGAACCATGTCCCTAACGTAGTAGACAAAAATCCTAGTCGCTACCTTTGATTAAAAGAATTGAACGTCAACCTTTTTAATCTAGCGATTGATTGAATAAAAACATAAACTAGTTGCGCACCTAGCTATCAAATTAAACAATCAAATAATGACCCAGAAAAATAATTGAAACTTGACTAATAAATTGATTGAAACAAAGAACAAAAGTCTCACAACATGCAAAGTTCAATAACTAGGATTACGGAAACCAAGAAATAAAAATTTAGTAACCAAACATCATAATTTCCTATCTATTCAGACTATCACTAGCATTGAGACTGTCGCTACCATCCTTCCTTGTTTGTTATCTGCCGCAGTATTCTCTGTTTTCCTCTAACGCGGCTTTTTTTCTCTTTTTAATTATCCCAGCTCACTGTTCTCTCTTGCAATGCCTTCGTCCCTCAATTGCGCTATCCCCTGTACTGTTGCATTCTTTTCTCTACCCTATACGTGTCTGTTGTGCAGTGATAAGCCATTTAATTTGCAACCCCACTTTCCCTTATGCGCTGCCGTTTCCTCTTGTTGCTTCTCCTGTTGATTTATTTCTTGATGTACGACGTCGTTCCTCTTGTATGTGATGTGGCTTTTAATTTCCTCTCCACCGAAGCTCACTTATTCCTCTCTAGTGCTACTATTGCGTGACTTGACAATTAAAATGCCACTCAACGTAAATCCCTTCACGCTTCTCATGCCTACTGCCTCCTTGTAGCTTCTTCTGCCCATTTAACTTATTTTAGACTTCTAACCTGCTGCTGTGCTTCACGATTCTAGTTGTTGCACAAGGCCATGTGTTGGGACCCGATCCGGAAACCGGATCCCAACCGAAAAACGGAAAACAAAATCGGAAAAGACGGATTTCTTAACGAATTCGAAGCGAAACGAAACGAAAGCGAAAAGATCGGCACGCGAAAACCAAGTATCAGACATGAAATTTAAATTCCGAAACAGAAACATAACGCGACAACGGATCCGACATCCGAACACAATTATGAAACAACTATGCGAGATGCATTGGAAACCTTGGACATTCCAAAACCGGTATAAATTATACAAATCTCAAATTTTTCATTTTTATCCCAAATTTTATCAAATGTTGGACCCCAATCTTTGAGTGAAATTTGAATTATGAAAATGAAATTTTAAGGAGTGCTTGGTAAATGTATTGTATAATAGATGGCTTAAAATTTAAATAATATTGAGAAGAAAAGAAATGATTTGATTTTGATATCTTTGGGGTTTTGAGTGGATTGGTATGGTTTATGAAATTAAGAAGATGAGTTGATTGAAATTAAGTTGAAAATCATGACTAAAAAGAGAAAGTGTGAAAATATGAAAAATTGTAAAAAAAATTGACTTTTTGGCCTTTGAGGGTTAACTTTTGATTTAGGCAAAATTTGACAAAATGGCCTTCTGGAAACTTGTAGATTATGTCAAGAGCTTTCTGTAGCCATAAAGTTTGATATTTTTCGATATCGGGACTGGAAGTTATGATCAGTCAAAGTTAAGTATGAAATTTGTTTGAAGTTTGACTTTTGGGGTTGACAGTTGACTTTTGATCTAGGCAAAATTTGAGAAAATGATCTACCTGAAATTTGTAGTGTTTGTTGAGAGTTTTCTGTGGCCATAAAATTTGCTATTTTTCGATGTCGGGATTGAGAGTTATGATTTTCCGAAGTTAAGTGATCTAGCTTTGTTTTGTATAAATGACCTAAGTGTATATTTGCATGTGCTATACTTCAAGGCCACTCGTCGTATGGATTTAATCTGAATTGGAATAAGTGGTCTTAATGAAAGTTAAAGCTTGTATTTCGATCTTTCCGACGCCATAAAGTATGTAATTTTTCGATATCGGGGCTAGGAGATATGATCTTTGGAAAATTCAGGTATAAGTATGTATTTGAAGTCTTGTAACTTGGTTTGAACTTCGACCCTTTTTTAATCTTTTGCTTATACATCCTTCGTCCGACATTCGATTGATTCGATTCTTGAAGCGTTAGATTCCTAAGACAATTACGTTCATTTTTATGAAGATTTATGATTTTTAGGAGATTAAATAGAAAGAGATTGATTGAACCAAAGTAAGAGATGGGTTATAGGTTATAAGTTGGATAATTTTCTGAACATGGTTCAGTATTTTGATATTTTTGGGAGCTGTACAACTCCGATTGAGTTGATTCTTTAGGGCAAATAAAGTTAAGATATAGGGCTACAACTCTTATGAAGGGATCGAAATTTAGTTTCATCCCTAAGATTGTTAATTTCTGGAATTAAATTCGCGTAATGTTCAGTCTCGGATTTTGTGAAGGTCCGATAGTATTTCGGCTATAAATTCTTCGTTTCTTATCCGAATTGAGCGCGGTCAGTAGCGTTGGATTCGTATGATCTAGAGGAACAATTTTCAAGAAGAAAGTTTGTCTAAATTATTTCGTTTAGATGCTTGAAATCAGGACGCAAGGTATCAGTTTTTCAAATCCTGTGCAGGGGCAAACTTGGAAATAGGCTTAATTGGAGGGGCAAGAGGGTAAATTGAGCTTCATTAAATGAAACACAACATGGGGTTGTCGTTTTTACCTCTGAAATGCACGAAATAAGAAGGAAAATAGGAAAGAAAATGAGAGATAAATAAGAGAAGAGAAGAAACGAAGAAGAAGAAGAAGGAGGAGAAAGGGTCGGCCATGGGAGGAAAGAAGAAGAAGGATGAAACAAGTCATTTTTTTTAGGGATTTTCGTGGCTTTCCAAGAGGAAATGGGAGGAAAAAGATGAAAGCTTGTCTTGGAGCAAAAATAACGAAAATGGAGGAGAAAAAGGTAAGAGAGAGAAAGTTGTGATTTTGAAATTTTGATGAGTTTATTGGTTTAGATAGGTTGGAAAGGTTATGGATTTAGTGATTGTCAAGTAAAATGAGTTAATTTTGGTTATGGAAGTTTCTAGAGAGAGAAAGCTTAGTGAAGAAGATGATGAATAGTGAAATTTGGGGGTTTTTGAAATTGTTGCTTTAGATGGCTTGAATTAGTGATGAATTTGAGATATCCTAAGTTAATTTTGATGTTTATGCTTTAGGTGAAGTTTAATTTGAAAAATTGTAAATTGGGGGTTTAGGCTAAATTAGAAATTTGGGAATTTTGTGAATTAATGGTGTAGAATCATCAATAATAGTAGGAATTGGTGAAATATGAAATCAATTTTGAAGAAATTGTGATTTATGGTATTGAATTTGGATAAATTGGTTTAGGCCAATTTTGAAAATTGGGGATTTTCAAAATTGGAGATTGAAATAGCTTGAATATGTGAGGAATTGATGTTTCCTAAGCTCAATTTGAGTAATTAAGTTAATTATGATATTGAATTTGATTGGATTGGTTTAGGTTCAATTTGTAATTTAAGGGGTTTTTTAAATTAGTGGTGTAACTATCTTGGAATTAGTAAGAATTGATGACTTAAGCATCAAATTGAAGGATTAAGTTATTTATGAGATTAAAATTTTGATGAAATTGATTTAGGGAATTTTCAATTGGAAGGAAGAAAGGAAAAAGGGTCAAATTGAAGCATTGGACAAGATGCTAGCATGGATATGAGGTGGGTAGTATATTTATTTATTGAATTATAAGCTAAATGTGAATTTTTGAAAATTAAAGAAAGCAAAATTTGATTTTTGATAAATTATTATTGATAAAAATGTTTGAAAAAGGATGTAAATGTTTGAAATTATGATTTCAAAGGAGTAAAATGAGTTTTAGAAAATACAAGACTTATGAATTTCATGGTTTTCAAATTATGTGACTTATGATTAGAATGATTTAAAGAATTAGTGCATATATTGATATGTGATTTACGTGAATTGCATTAGATTAATTATGTGCAATTATGTGGATATATATTTGTGTCATCTATGACACAAATTGATGTTATGAGTTGAAAAAGGTAAAAAAATCAAGATTTTCGAAAAGTTCCTTCGGGCAATTTGAATTCTGTTTTCGTTATGTGTTAAGTGGGTTTGGTCAGGTTCTTTTGTGAGTCGTTGTTGTCTCTACTGTTTAAGCCTTCGCCTTTGCTGCAATAGGCAATGGAGATCCGATTACGGACTCCTTTCACGGCTACAACTGGATCGCTATGCGGGAAAGTGTAGTACGTCTATTCACTACCGCATACATGACCGTTATGCGAATGTGCGATGCGTCTGTTAGGACCGAACCAAACCAATCGATGTGTTATGTGTTTTAATTTGATTATGATGTGATACACTATGATGTGATGCATTCATGTTTAAGATATGCATGTTTTGAAAAAGGTTTGAGATTTTGAGAAGCGAGAAAGTAAATTTTTCAAGCATGAAATTCTGGCGGATATAAATGTTTTGAAACAAATGAAAATTTTGAGAAAAATCTTAGAAAGTGTTGATGAAATTGAAAAGTTCGAAAATGAGTTTTTTTGGAGAAATTCTTAAATGGGAAATGTTTGAAAAGTTTGAAAAATAAAAGATTTTTCCGCTTATTGTTCAGTTTATAAATGTATTATCCACGAGCTTCCGAGCTCACCCCCCTTTCATCCCCATCTCTAGGTTTTCACGCAGGAGATCGGATGGAAGAAGAGTATGATGCCAACCCGATAGTTTTTGTATGCTTTATTTTATGTGTAATGTTGGAGTTTAGTTTTGAAGTTGTGAAAAAAGGTTTATGGATTATGTATTGCTTTTGTTTATGGCTTGAAAAGTCATTATGTAAATTTATGATGTATTTCAGTTATGAGTTATGTATGATTGTGGAATAGATTTTGTACGTAAATTTGAATTGAGATGGATATAAATGGCAATTGGAATGTATATGAATGGCTTGTGATTGAATTGTGAAGAATTGAGTTGAGATGTATTATGAATTGGAATGATGAAGTGTTTAGAACTAAGATTGTGTTTCTGCTGGTGTTTGGATGCCGAACGAGAGGTCCGATGTTGCCTTGTGCTATTGGATTATGTATTAGAAGTGTGTTTCTTTGGTTTTTAAATTTTTGGGCTGTCAAAATACAGTCGTTATGCTGCCGAAATTTCGGTAAAATGGGTTTAAAGAAATGAGTTTGAGGATTTATATGATTGTATAAGAAATGATTAAGATGAATTAAGTGAATTGAAATTGGTGAGGATGAGTTTCCAAAAAGGGAATTGTATGGAATGGTTATGATTTGAATGAGATTGATTAAAGAGAAAAGGAATGAATAAGAGGAAAAAAAAAATTATACCGGATTTGAAATGTCGTAAGGTTTCCAACGCGATGAGTTTGCTATGCTTCATGTTTGAAACGGATGTCGGTGTTTGTTTCAGTTTGATTATTTCGATTCGTATTCAATTCGGAATTCTGCCTTCCGAGTTTCTCCGCTTTTTTATTCGTATTTTCGATGCACAATTTTCCGAGTATTCGTTTCGCTCCGATGATGTGATTTGTATTCCAATTAGCGATTTCTCACTTTTTGATACTTTTGTTCTCCGTTCTTCGTTTTCCGGTTGGGATCCGGTTCCCAGCTCGAGTCCCAACACCATGTCTAATTAAGGTCAACATCTAGCTCAACTCTTTTTATCCCAAAATTGTCGCAATTATTTTTGTTTAGCTCCAAAATACACCTTGACATAAAACAAGATTAATTTCCATTAAGTATAACTTCAAACCTCAGGAATAAAGAAAATTAACACATAACAAGATAGAAAATAAAGACACTAACAAACTCCCCCACACTTAACCTTTTGCTCGCCCTCGAGCAAATTAAACTTGACCATCAAATTCTATCAATTGGTTTTCAAAGAAACTAAACGCATGCAATCAATCAAACTTTGGCCAATCAAATGTCAAGCTACCACACACATCATGATTAGTTTTCATCGGTGCACATAAACAAGCTCAACTTATGAAACTATCATTCAAAGATAAGCATAAACTCACAATGGATTTTCCTCACGGGATTCACTCATTTCACTCAAGTGTTTTTAGGTTCTGTTTCGCTCAAAACTTCCTATAGGAAATCACTCTACCATAGGATTGCAAATACATCATTCTTCTCTACAGTGATTACATGCTAAAATAGATCAAAAGGGCTTTATTTGAGGTTGTAATGGGCTAAGGCTAGGGTGAGTCAAAAGGATTTAGAAGGATTCTTCACAAGCGGTCATAAAGTACTAAATATACCAAAGGACAACAAAATGTATTTCTGAGTTCTGAGAATTGTATGAAAACAAACCAACTACTCAGATTTTGTTATTGCTACAATACCATATCCTTTTATTCTCTTTTTTTTTCTTTTTTTTTCTCTTTTGTTTTTCATTTTTCATTTTTTTTCGTTTTTTTTAATACTAAAGAAACAATAATCACAACAGCAGCTAAATACAATGTGCTCTATGAGTAAAAGTATTCGTAAACTTGTCTCAGAAAATAAAATAAAGCCAAAAGTCCCAAAACTAGCTAACTTAGTACTTCATTAAACTTGTGAATAGGTAAGGCTAACGGGGTTTGTTGTGTCTGAATGAGGTTTTTTTTTTTAAGAAACAAAATGGGTAAAGTCTCAAAGGGGTTTGCAAGGGTAAATAAGAAAGGTGGGTCATTTAAGTCAAGGGCTAAAAGAAAAATGTCCTTAATCATTTCTATTTAGCATGCATCTAATAGATTCAAATCGGTTCAGAGCAAGTTTTGAAGGTAATAACCCAAAGGAGTATCTCACACACAAAGGAATGAAATGACTTTTGAATGGAGTCATATAGGCTCAATTGAAAATCCATTATGCTTTTATACATTACCTAATCACTCAAGCATCAATTTTTAAGCAAGCTTATGTAACCAAATACTTAATCAATCAATATGATCCACCATCTATTCAATTGGCCTAATTTGAACTCAAGCACACAATTCAGTCTCATTCCAACTACTAAGATAGAATTTCATGGTTTAACACACATCACATGCAAATTAAAAGACAAAAAGAAAAGAAAATAAATCAAAATGAACAAAGAAACAGTAACAATAAATTCAAAACACAGAATCACACAAACATTCAATGATCCCCCCCACACTTAATGTTGGGACCCGATCCGGAGACCGGCGCCCCAACCCGAAAATGGAAGACAAAACGAATCACAAAGGGGCGGAACGAATAAACGATTGATCACAAAGCGAAACAAATCATTAACGAATCGAAAGCCAACTTGGAAGTGAAGCATACAAACAAAGTCAAATCGAATTGGCTCGGAGACAAACCAAACAAACGATCACGAATCACAAATCGAATCGAAGCATTCGAACTGAAACACAAGTACCGACATCCGATAATATACTTTTAGGAGAAAGCGTCGCGTTGGAAACCTTGGATTAACCTTTATCCGAAATCGGTATAATTTTTTTTTTCTTTTTCTTTTCTTTTCTCTCTTTTCTCATTCCTGAATCCAAATACATTCACATACAATCGCACTATCCATGTGCAACACCATAACTCAATAGCCTTATCCAAATCTCAAACCACAATACTTTATCATACTCATAATCATATACACATCCCATACATAACTTAAATCAATACATAATTCCATAATTCATACACCTTATGCTCATTACATACACAATTTCATAAATCACATATGTCCTGGAATGACTACTCTTCATACACTCGTGGAATTCAGGCCATATATAATATCAACACCAAAATCCAAAGTACACAATACACAACAAATTTTGAATTTCTCAACACTATCTTACTTAACAACAATACAATATAAACACATGCAAATAGAAATCTTCATTTTCTTTCACCCGATCTTCTTCTCATCACCGTGGATGGGAATGAAGGGGTGAGCTTATAACTGTGGGTAACATTTTATAACAAATATATAAGCAAAATCCTTGAAATTCTTTTCTTTTCGGTCTTAGAAAATATTTCTTTGAAATCCGTAAAGCACATTTTCAAAAGGTTCTTTTCCTTGCTGTAGCCAAAATCTCCATTTGCAAACATATGATTTTTTTTAGGCTTTCATCCATAAACCCATAAGTTTATAAAACATGAATGCATCAACTTGACAATTCATAGATGCAATGGCAATCACATAAGCAATGCACAACAACACATGGCTCGAGAGTTCAGAAACATAACGGATAAATGTAGTTTATACCAGAACTATCCGAGTCCGATTTCTCGAGGATCTCGTTGCCTCAAGCGGCGATCGGAGAAGGCTATAACTATACGTCGACGTGCGTGACTATCCATCCGTAACTCTCTCGCCCACAAAAGCATATAAGCAATGCTCAAGATCATTTATCAAAATGATATGCTTCCATTTTCTTTTCTTCTTTCCATTCAAATCAAAATGCCATGGCACACTCCAATGGCATAACATTATCACATCAATAAACATATTCAATCTCAATTCAACAATGTAATCACGTATGGATCAACATCAGAACAATGAATGCAAGTGATTTCTTTAAGACATAAATCAACGTATGCAGGTTCATAAAGCACATTATTCAATTTTATTTTATTTTATTATTATTTTTTTATATATAAATCTTGTATTTTCTTAAAAACATTCCGAAAACATTTTCATAACTTATCAAATTCGTCGAAAATAACGAATTTGACACTTTACGCAATTTCTTAAATCCAAATCACGGAAATAAATTTCAAAATCTTTCTTCATTTCTCAATTCATTTTAAAACTCGTAACTCTTTTCCAAAAATATTTGGGAACAATAAAATTCAATACTTTCTTAATTTTTCAATCAATCTCCCAAATCATTTAAAGACAAGAAATTGGGCCTTTGTGTCATTTTTTCAAACTTCAAAATTTTCTTAATTTATCAAACATTTAAAACTTGTATAAATTCTTAAAACAGCTTCTAAAACCATTTCAAACGCCTTTCAAAATCGTACTTTTCAACATTTAAATAAACCTTATTTTCTAAACAATTTCAAATACATTTTGAAATCACACTTTGTCAAACATTTTATAAACAAGTTTGGAAATAAATAAACTTTTCAAACACTTTTATAAACAATGTAAATCATAAATTTTCAAATACTTTCTTTTTTATAAACATTAGACATTTGGAAATCAAATCTTTCAACCACTTTTATAAACAACATTTTCTAACTAATTTGAAAGTATTCTAAATCATAAATTTTCAAACATTTGCATAAACCATTTTCTAGACAATTTCAAAGCATTTTAGGAATCAAAACTTTCAAATATTTCCATAAACAAGATTTTCTATACACTTTCGAATTTATGCAGAAATCACAAGTTTTCAAACTTTTACATAAAACCATATTTTATAAAAGCTCTTAAAACTAATCGGAAATCATAATTTTTCAAACATTTATCATATTCAAACTCTATATCATTTATTGAATGCTCTTTCTTTTGAATATACGAAATGCCATGGAATCTTTCGAGGCATAACACAAATGTATTTTGCAATTCATCAAAAGCTCATGTATGGAATCAATTATGATTTTTCAAATCATTCACACAATGATGCAACACTTATGATGCAATTGAAATCAGAAAATCCCTTTATTTAAAGAAAGCAGTAGTGGCTTATAAATTCTATTATAAATAGGTACCCACCTCGATTCGATGCTAGAAAGTTGTTCCTAGCTCCAATTTGTCCATTGGTTCCTTCTTTCTTCCAATTTAACTTCACCTAAAGCAATTTCACCCAAATTTAACATCATAAATAACTTAATCCTCAAATTGAACTTAGAAAACATAAATCCCTCATATATTCAAGCTTTCTAAGTTACAAATTTCCAAAAGCCCCAAATTCCAAATTTGGACATAAACCCTAATTCTCAAAATCCCAAATTAAACCCATCATACTTAGCAATCATCAAAATTGACTTCATACTCCATAAACCCATACCATTTTCCATATTTCTAAACCATAAATCGAAGAAAAGCTCAAAGCTCAACTTTTCTCATACCTCAAACTTTTCACCATTTTTGGATTTATTAGGCTTGGAAGGAAGCTCTCTTCTCCTTCCATCTTTTTCCTTCATGAATCAACGAAAAACTGAGCTTGAACTCCCAAAAACCCGAAACCCTAAGCTCTCCCTTCTTTCTTCTCCGAAGTTTGCTCTCCCTTCTCTCTTCTCTCTTATTTTCTTAAGTCTTTCATTTCTGTGCTTCCTTATGCCTTATACGACATCCACTATCTTTTATATTGCCATGTCATTTAATGAATGGGAAATGACCCATATGCCCCTCCATCTAAGCCTATAAACTTAACCCCTTTAAGTAAAATTCCAAAATTGCCCCTCCCTTTTTGCCTTAAAAACTTTAGAAAAATGTCCCTCTATGACTTACGAATCCATCGCTTCAAGAATCAGATCGATCGGAGCTCTATAGCTCAAGATATCTCAAAATATCTTGTCTGTTCTTCAGACTCGAGGCTGAATATTACACCTAACTTCCGACCCATATTTGAAAGGCTTAGAGGCTCCATTGTTGATTGGCTCCTTCATAACATTTGTATTCCCATCTCTCTAGTTTAATTTTAAAAAAGAATCAGCTCAATCCGAGCTCTAACGATCGATATATCTCCAAAATACTGAACACTGTTCAGCCATTACAACACCAAGACTGAACACTACCTCGAACTTCCGACCCATATTTGAAAGTCTTGGAGGCTACCTTATAGCTCGGCTCCTTCATAACATTTGTAGCCCCATGTCTCTATTTTAATTTCCAAAAATAATAAACTCAATCAGAGCTCTATAGCTCAAGATATATCCAAAATACCAAAGTCGGTTCAGCCATTACAAAACTAAGACTGAACTCTACACTTAATTTCCAACCCGAATTTGGAAGTCTTAGAGACTCAATAATCGATCGGCTCCTTAATAAAATTTATAGATATATGTCTCTAGTTTAATTTACAAAAAGAATCAGATCGATCGGAGCTCTAGCGACCGATATAACTCTAAAATACTGAACACTGCTCATACCATTACAAAGCTGAGACTGAACTCTATACCTAACTTCCGACCCGTATTTGAAAGTCTTAGAGGCTACATTGTCGATCGGCTCCTTCATAACATTTGTAGCCCCATGTCTATAGTTTAATTAGAAACAAAAATGAACTCAATCCAAGCTCTAGAGATCGAGATATATCCAAAATAATGAATACTGTTCAAACTTTTACAACTGATCAGCTCACTTTGTTTCAATGCACCTTTTTCAATTTAATTCCAAAACTGATCAATCTAGTATGAAAAGATAGAAAATTTCTTAGGAATCCAACGCTTAGAAAATCAGGTCGATCGGATGTCGGACGAAGAAGTTATGGCCAAAACAAGGAAGAGAGGTCGATTAATTTGAAATTCTACCCGTGGTAGATCGATTAACCTAAGCGAAAGAAGTTGCTCCTTGTGTAGCAAGGCCACGCCGAAGCGATCCATCGCAAGCCCATGCCGAGCGATCACCCGCACGATCCGACCTCTAAACTTCAAACTTTCATATCTTTTGACTCTGAGCTCAAAATGACACGCGGTTTGTTTCGTTGGAAAACTATGAGACATCTTTACCATTTTCAAGAAGGACTCAAAGGCAAGCTCGGACACTAAAGGAATCAAAAGTTTGCTACAAGGTAACCGATCGATAAACTCCTCAACAGTACCAAAACTTGTAAACATCATAACTTTAGATCCAGAACTCCAAATTTGACAAACTTGGTGTCTATGGAAAGGTAAAAGAACCCTCTACAACTTTTATGAAGGCCTTAAGAATCGGATCGACCTCTAAATGGGTCACAAACTCCACACAAAGTCGACCGGTCGATCGACTTCACACTAAACAAAGATCGTAACTTCTAAAAAATCATAACTTTCTACTCCTCATCCAATATTTTCGTGCTTTATATCAATAGAAAGATAAAACAAGCTCTACAATGTTCATGAAGAACTCCAAAACAAATTCAACCTCTATCTAAGTTAATTTTTCAATCAAGTTTCTACTCGATATCCATCACCTACGAATATCCAAATTTCACATTATCATATCTTTCAACCTCCACAACCAAAATCACATATCATACATCATTTTAAAGCTATTCAAATTCTCTATAACTTTCACGTAACTATTTACTCCAATTCAAACCACATCAAGACGGAAATCGCCTCAAAACACAACATATACCATCCTACACTTAGAGCATTTTCCAAAACCAAAGCAAAATACACTTAACTTTCAAAGAACATAACTTTCAATCCCGATATCGAAAAATAGAATACTTTATGGCTACAAAAAAGCTCTCAACATAAGCTACAATTTCATGAAGATCATTTCCTCAAATTTTGCTTAAATCAAAAGTCAACTTTTACTCCAAAAGTCAAACTTTCTAATTTTCTTCAAAATATAACACTTTCACTAATTATTTCTTACTTTCAACTTCCATTTCACTCATCTCATCCACCTAAACTTTCATAACCAAGACTAATCTTCAAAGTCATCAAAACCAATAAATTCCTTTTCTCATCAATTTCCTCAAGGCGTAAAAACTTCTATAACATAATTCATATCCGAAAACACTCATTGAATTCATTTTATATCTCTAATTGCCACTTAAGGATCGGGGTCCAACACTTAATCTACATTGTCCTCAATGTACTCGCAAAAAGAAAAACACAATAAAATAAAGAAAATAAAGGTTTAAGAAGCTTCTCTGTTAATGCATCAAGGTTTCGGTGGAAAAGGTGGTTGAAATTTCTGTTGTTCGAAGAAAGCAAGCTGATTGTGCTCCAATCTGTCAAATCTACGATTCATGTGCTGTAGGAGTGCTAAAATAGTCGGGTCACTGTCAGAAGAATGGGTTGTGGTAGGAGCTGATTGTTGTGATGTTGTGCCCATGGAAATGTTGGTAGATGCATTTCTTCTTCTTCACCTATGTGGATGAGGAGCAGGTTATACAGCCGGGCTCGGTGATGCGAATGCGTATCCATCAGCTTCATTAGCAATTACAAGTCCCATCCTGTACAAACACTCACAATCCAATGGTTCCATCTCACAAGCAACTGTGAGGTTATTGTTTTCAACATCTAAAACTCCAAGATTAACAGCAAGTTGAGTGATATATGAACCTAAGATTAAACCTGGGTTTTGCTTTTTCAAAATGGAATGCATTTGAGTGAGTATCCAAAAATCCAAATTAATTGGGACATCATTTTCCATGCACCAAAGAAAGAAAAATTCATCTTTTGATAAGATACCAGCAGTTTGTCGACGACCAAAAAAATTGTAAACCAGAAAACGATGCATGTATTTCAAAGCTGGTTTTCGAAGAAAAGAACTTTTTGAACTGCAAGGGTTATTTATACTTATCAGAATCAACAGACCATTCTGACCACAATGTATATGGATCAAATTTTGTCACATAATCACAACAACCCCTTAAAAATGCATCACTTTTAGCCACAGATTTTGACACAAATTTCATTGTTGCACAAAATGAAGCAACTGAAAATGAATGCCACTGATTCATAAGCCTACACTCGATCATACCAGGTGCAAACAAATTTAAATTTGGATCATCTAATTTGAAATGAAATGTGGCATAAAACTCCCTAGTCAATTCCACATATTCAGGGTACTGAACATTAGTGTAATGCATCCAACCCATTCTGTTCACATAATTTTTAATTTCCGAACAAATATGCAGAGTTTCCAAAGTTTCATCATGTACAAACTTACAAGGATTTATAGGCCTATCGCAAACAATTTCAAATCGATCCTTGTCACCTTACCGATGAAATGAATTAAAAGTATCAAGTGTCAATTTCAGCCTACTTTGGAAGACAACATTTTTACCTTTTCTACTGCGGCTGCGTGTTGTAGGAAGAATTTCGGCAAAATCTGCGTCGACATTCTGTTCTTCCTTCGCTATTTTTGCTTGTTGCTGTTCTACATTTGTATCATTGTCGGAGTCTTCTGGAATTTCAGGCGGCTGTCTATCCATTAATGAAGGTGGAGAATCTGCATTTGGTGATGCTGGACTATCATCAACATTGATGGGATTCACTGAAGAACAATGTTGCTGCAAATGTTTGGAGAGCCTTAGGGTATTGAGTCGACTTGATCTTCTAGGTGGCATGAGTCTGGACTGTTGTTGGTGAGTACGGGACAGGTTTTAGAGGGTGTGGAGTGCTGCTGCAGAGAGAAAGGAGGTGTGGTTAGTGCTGTGACAATTTATCAAACACTTGGTGGTGTGGAACGAGAAAAGAAAATGCCACATAAATTCTGGAATTTCTGTCCTGCTTCTCTTGTGCAAACAACGTTTTTACAATTGAATTTCAGGATCCCCAAATGCTCTCCACGAAAATGAAACACAGCTGCTCCTCTACTGCGTGTTTCTTTCCTGTTGATTGTGCAGTGATTGGACAATTAAGTATTTTACAAGCTTGAAAACCTTCACACTGGCCTGGTCTTCCTTTGTTCCTGCGGCTTCTTGTTTTCCTGCACTATTGCGTTAAATCCCTTCTCTTTTTTACTGTGCTTGTGCTATTCTATTGATACTGTAGTGTGATGGGACAAATAAAGATGCAACTCTCTTAAAACCTCCTGCCTCTGTAGCTTCTTCAGCCCTTGTGTGTTTTCTCTAGCAAATAACTATGACCCATATAATTCTAATTATCCCTGCAATCTACAACACACAAGTGACACGAAGAGAACGCAGCGATTTGAAGGTGATAAAACGGCAAGGAAACTTAGAGTTTTGAAAGCTACAGTTGCTTGGGCCACCAATTTAATGGTTCCAACGAAAATAGTGCTAACAAGTGGTTGATTTTATGAAGCTTGCATTCTCTCCATTAGAAACGAAAACAACGCCCAAGTGTGTAATGAATCTTCACAAAATAGGCTAAATCAACGTAATCTTTTTATTATTATTATTTTTGAAAACTAAGATAAATGAAATGAAAAATAAATGAAAATAAATACTTAAATGAAAATAAATCTTGAGATGCCTCTCAAGAGAGCTTTTTTAACGTCATTGTTGGATGCATTTTCTCTTTGGAATGAGTGATATTTTTCCTTATTTTTTGGATTAATTATTGGGTCTTATACATTTTTTTCCTACTAAATTGTTTAGTTTATCTTAATCTATATTTATAATGGGTCCTATTTATTTTGTAGGAAATACACTTGTTTTTAATTGAAAAAGACCACAACAATAATTAATGGAGGAAGGAAAGTCCAAGGCATAAGGGGCTGTTGGCTGAAGAGAAAATCAGAGGGGCTGCTGGAGAGAGTAACGTGAGGTGTGTGAGTAAATGAAAAAGGAGTAAGTGAAGTAGACCCACCAAACAGTAGCTGGAAGATGACCCATTAGAAGGATACTCCACACATCAACAGCATGGAGGAAGACAACGTTACACCAGAAGAGAGACCTATACACACCAGCTGGAGAACACAACAAGCCATCAAGACAGCTAGAGGGAGACCCACGCACCATGCAAACACCACTACACAGAAAGCTTTTAATTGAGGACAGCAAAGAAATAAAAGAAAGGCTGACACATGATGGGCTGGGCGTTAACAGAGGGGAGGAAGGAAACAAGTGAGTAGTGTCCTATTGTGTGAGTAGCTTAGGAAAAAAATAAAGGAGCAAGGAGGCATGGGCTGAAGAAGAGCAGGTGGCGTTGATGGGCTGGAAAATGAAGGCACTACACAAGGAGAATAAACTAACAGAGGAGAGCTGGTGTTAACTTGAAGAGTGTGGTGAGAGTGGCGTTAACTTGGAAGGGCTGAACAGTGAGCTAAAAAATAAATAAATAAAAGGGAGTTGTGCGTGAATGCAAGGAAAAGGGGGAGAGAACTGAAAAATAAGAGGAACGAAACTGAGTCGTGCGTGACCAGAAAATGAAGGAGGAATGAGAGTTGTGTGTGAGTTAGAGGCAGCTGTGAGTTAACAGAAGCAAAGATGGGCATGAACAGCATGGAAGGAGACAAACATGAGCTTGGAGAGACACCAACGAAGACACCAGCTGGAGGGCACATGAGGAGAGGACTTAATAAAATGAGGAGCCACCAAAACAAAGGAGCTGGACATTACATGGGGCCAGTAGCGTCAGGTGAGTGAAGGAATAGACAAAGTGGTGCTGGACAAAAACAAGTGATGGGCGTTAACTTGTGGACAGCTGATGAGTGAAAACAAAAGGTCAGCTTGGTGAGATAGAGTGGAAATGTGAAGCAGCTGGAAGGGGATTATATAAACATTAGCTGAAGGAGTTAGCGTGGAGAGAGGAACTAGAGGAGAGAGGAACTAGAGGAGAGAGGGCTGGAAAACAAAACCAGGCGAAAAGAGAGGCAAGAGTGAGGTGTGAAGCGTTACTGTGGTGAGGTTTGTGTCTGAGGGGATTAAAAAAAACAAAAAAAACAAAAACAATAAGAGTTGAGTTATGGGTTGTGCGTGAACTGAAGATTGTTGTATGTGAGTGCTTGTGTGTGAGTGTTGTGAATAGAATAGAGTGTGCGTGAATCCAAAATGAGCTGGAGCTGGGCGTGAAAGGGAAAATAGGAAGCAAAGGTTTTTAACGTAACAAGAGGGGGGGCTGGTGGTTTAAGAGAAAACAGGGTGAGTTAGCAAGGTGAGATCAACGTTACAAACCAGAGGAAGTGAACAGGTGAGTGCGTGAAGTGTGTGAGAGTGAGAGTGAAGTGTGCGTGACCAGAAAAATTAAGAGAGCTGGGGAGAGTGGCGTGAATTGAAGCTAGAGAGGAGAGCTTGGAGCTGGTGGGTTTGAGATCAAAACAACACAGGCGCAGCTTGAAGAGATTACTCAGTGACGCAACATCAGAGGGAGACCCAAAACTCATTCATTATCTGTTTTATTATCTGATTTCTCCTAATGTCGTTTACCAGCTTTAATTTCTGTGGCAATTAATTTATTGAAGAGCTGAAAGAGAGCAAAGCAAACCAAGCAAGGACGCAACATCAGGGAGAGGCGTAAAATAATAAACACAAAAAGGGAGACCCGAAAATCCATTTATCCTCTGTTTATTATTTAGTGTCTCATAAGATGTTTGTTGCCTTGAATGTTTGTGGTTTTCATCCTACCATGAGTGAGTAGCTTCTCCGAAGCTTCAAGGTTGGGCTGAAGCTTTTAGCTAATTTTTGTGGACTGCATTTCAGTTGATTTATTTGTATGGATTTTTTATTTTGATTTCTCTGTTTGAAATTGATTTTCTTTGGTATTGTGTTTAGCCAACCATTACTTGGCGTTAGTTGTTAATTGAAGAACCGATAGGTGAAAATTGATAACGAACTCCAAACAGAGAACTTGTAAATTTGATTTAGATATAAACCTGAATTTATGAGAGAAAAAATCGAGTTAGCAAAGAACTTAATGGATTACGCTTGATTGCTAGTTTACGATAGTAAATTAGGATTATTGCGTAATACTCCTTTGATACCTTGAAAAAGGATCTAAGAAACTCTAGGCTCAACCTTCTATCAACCAAAAATTCGCCTAATAAATTGATCCGGGTAAAGTCCATAAAAAGCGCTAAAAGTGGAACCATCCTTGAAGCTTACCACATTCCATCCTAGTAACCCCTTGAAATATTCGCAATTTTCTTTAGCTTGATTTTGTTAATTTTGCTAGCTAATTTTCGTATTTTATTTCCCCATTTTTACACAATCGCAATCGGTTTTATCTATTTATTTATTTTGATAGTTAAATTTTCTTTTAATTTAATTTCCCAATTCTGCCCAATCGTTTAGTCCAATTAATTGAGTGATCCAAGCCTAGTACTTACACAATTACTCCATGGGCGATATTATCTTTACTACTTAAGACCTGTGAACTTGCGGAATCGCATCAAGTTTCTTAAGCGTTGTTGTGGGAGTAATTCTGAGTAATATTAAGCGGTGATTGTTTGGTTAAATTGGACATTTTTAAAAAAATAAAAAATTAAAAAAAAATTGTGTTTTGTGTTAATAAATTTTGTTAAAATTGATTTGTATTTTCTTTTATTTTATTTTTCTCTTTCTTGCCCATTTTTTGCATTTTCTGCACCTTGCATTTGATTTTGCTTTGTGTTTTGTTTTAGTCTATGCAAAGGTCGTTAGTCTTTGAAGAATTATTATTCGATTCTGAAATCGAGAAGGCAAATAAAACACTAGGGAAGGAAGCAAAAGCTAGAAAAGCACGGCAAGAGCGTCTAACGCATACGGTTGTGCGGGAGCGACAGATCGAACCCGAATTTACTACAACTTTTCCACGGAAGAAGCGGTCGAGTCGGACATGGCGAATGTAATCGAGAAACTATGAGGGACCATGCGGTCCAGTTTTGGGAATTTCGCCCAAGCATTATAAGGCCTCCTGTACAAGCAAATAATTTTGAGTTGAAACCTGGCCTTGTACAAATGGTGCAACAGAATCAATTCGGAGGGCACCCAACGGAAAACCCACATGTCCATCTGCAACAATTCTTGGAGATTTGTGAAATGTTGAAACAGAACGGGGTGCCTGAGGATGCAATAAGGCTTCGATTGTTTCCTTTTTCTGTGAGAGATCGGGCAAAGGATTGGCTCCATTCATTACCACCCAATTCGATAAACAACTGGCAAGAATTATCAAAGGCCTTTATGGCTCAGTATTTTCCACCTGGGAAGAAGGCAAAACTCAGAAGTGAGCTTACCTCATTTCAGCCCAAAGAAGAAGAGTCGTTGTATGAAGCATGGGAGAGATACAAGGAGCTTCAACGCAAATGTCCACATCATGGTGTCCCGAAGTGGATGATTGTGCAGATATTCTACAACGGAGTTTCTCCGGTTATCACGAAGTCTGATAGATCTGCAATGGAGGTGATTTAATGGATAAAAATGAAGATGAGGCATTTATGTTATTGGAGAAAATTGCCTACAACAACTACCGATGGAATAATGATCGGAAAAAGGTTAAGCGAAGGAAGAAACCTCGAGGTTTTGAATTGGGCGCCTTTACCTTGTTAAATTGAAATTGAAGCTCTTTCGAGGAAAGTGGATAAGTTTCTTTGCAATTCTTTGTGAGTAATGTGAATGCCTTACAGGATCGGATTTTGGGTCGAGTATGGGAACGAATTTGTAACATTGGGCAAGAATTTGAAATTTGAACATATGAATTTTGTGGCAAATTATGGGCGAAGAACCAAGGTGGAGCTTTCAAACACTTATAACCTGAATGGCTTAAACCACCCAAAATTTTCTGGTCTCAACAACCCAAGCCACCCCAAAATTTCCCTAACCAAACCCTTTACCCACAAAATCAACCGCATTACCAACAAACCCAGCAACAACAAAACCGTGGCCTCCCAGGTTTCCCAAGCTTAAGACAACAAACTCCACCTGAACCTAAGTCTAACCTTGAATCAATGATGGAAACTTTTATGCAGAAGCAAGGAAACTTGATCCAGCAACTTACTACCCGAATGGACCAACTGACGATCCATAATAAGATGCTTGAGACTCAGTTACATGAACAATTTGCATCACTAAAATTTGGACAAGGGTAAGCTACCAGCACAATCAGAAACTCCTAAGGAAACCAAGGCAGTGGTATTGAGGAGTGGAAAGGTTTTGGAACCTATGGTGCAGAAGAACAAAGCTGAAAAGGAATCCGAAGGAATGACCGAGATCATGACTCAGTGCAATCCGATGGACGACTGTCAACAAACACCGAGCCAGGAAAAATACATACCACCACCACCATAGAAGCCACCCATCCCATTCCTCGGAGATTTCATAGAGCTAAGCTAGACCAAATAGCTTGGAAAATTTGTTGACATTCTGAAGAAGCTCTATGTCAACATCCCCTTTAAGGAAGCCCTTACCCAAATGCCTACTTATGCCAAGTTCTTAAAGGAAATATTGTCCAACAAAAGAAGGCTAGAGGAATATGCGACTGTGGCTCTTACAGAAGAATCAAGTGCCATTCTTCAAAACAAACTCCCTCCCAAGCTTCAAGATCCGGGAAGTTTCTCCATACCTTGCCAAATCGGAACCACAACAATTGGGAAAGCATTATGTGATTTGGGGGCAAGTGTGAGCTTATTGCCATTATCTATATGTCAGAAATTGGACATCGGAGAGCTTAAACCAACTACCATATCTTTGCAGCTAGCTGACAGGTCCATAAAATTTCCCATTGGGATATTGGAAAATGTGCCCCTCAAGGTTGGAAGTCTTTTTATCCCGGTAGACTTCGTTGTGCTAGAAATGGAGGAGGACACAAACATACCTATTATACTTGGGAGACCATTTTTAGCGACAGCTGGAGCAATCATCGATGTTAAGAATGGAAAAATGACTCTGAGAGTGGGCGAAGAAGAAATTGAGTTTAATTTGGGAAAGGCAATGAAGGTTATGGATGAAAAGGATTCTTGTTTAAGGGTGGACCTTATTGACACGCTGGTTGGTCTAGCATTCGAAAATCTCATCCAAAGGATTCGTTGAAACCTTTGTTTAGTGAAGGTCAGTAACAATAGGGGTACTACTGAATTTCTGAGAGAAGGAATCGAAGTTTTAAATTTGCGCGAGATGCTCAATGCACATCCCGTGCAAAGATCTACACAACTTCTTGCGGGACTGAAACTATCACCGATTGAACAAAGAAGAACCTCCGAATGTGGAATTGAAATCGTTGCCCCTGACCTCGGTATGAATTTTTGGGCCTAATTGACCTATCCGGTCATTGTTAATGCTCTTTTAAGCCCATGCGAGTTGATAAACTTTAAGAGTGCTTAGAGAGCATAAGCAAGCAATTGGGTACCAAATTTCAGATCTAAAGGGAATCAGCCCATCTTTCTGCACACATAGAATTCATCTAGAGGATGATGCAAAACCCGTAATTGAACATCAAAGGAAGCTGAATCCAAACATGAAGGACGTGGTCAAGCAAGAGGTCTTAAAGCTATTAGCTGCGGGTATTATATACCCCATTTCTGACAGTAATTGGGTAAGCCCTGTCCATTGTGTGCCCAAGAAGGGTGGTCTAACAGTTGTGCAAAAAGGTAACGAACTAATACCAACTAGATACGATTCTGGGATGGCGAATGTGTATTGATTACGAAAAATTGAACAAGGCCACCAGAAAGACCATTTCCTTTGCCATTTATTGACCAAATTTTGGAAAGACTTCTAAACATGATTATTTTTGCTATTTGGATGGTTTCTCTGGTTTCTTTCAAATTCCCATTTACCCTAATGACCAAGAGAGAACCACTTTCACATGCCCCTATGGTACCTTTGCTTATCGAAGAATGCCATTTGGGTTGTGTAATGCACCAGCTACGTTTCAACGTTGCATGACAGCAATCTTTTCAGATTTTATTGAGGAAATTATGGAAGTCTTCATGGATGACTTTTCCTGCTTATGGATGACGTTTGATTCTTGTTTATCTAATCTTGCCAAGGTTTTAAGCGAGTGCGAAAAGGTTGATCTAGTCTTGAATTGGGAGAAGTGTCATTTCATGGTACAAGAAGGAATAGTCTAGCCACTTAGTATCCAATCGTGGAATAGAAGTGGATAAGGCTAAAAGCGAAGTGATAGCGAATCGCCTCCACCGACTTGATCAAGGAGATCGAAGTTTTTGGGACATCGAGCTTTTCTGAGCGTTTCATTAAAGATTTTTCTCATATAGCAAAGCCTTTGACCAATTTGCTGAGTAATGATGTGTCATTCAATTTTGACCAATCTTGTCTTGATGCTTTTTGCAGGATTAAGCAAGCCTTGACCTCGCCACCTATTCTTCAACCCCCGGATTGGGCCCTCCCCTTTGAAATCATGTGTGATGCTTCGGATTATGTTGTGGGCGCTGTTTTACACCAAAGAAGGAACAAAGTGGCCCATGTGATCTATTATGCGAGCAAGACGTTGGATGATGCTCAAATCAATTATGCCACGACTGAAAAGGAGTTGCTAGTTATAGTCTTTGCAGTGGATAAATTCAGGTCATATATCATGGGCTCAAAAGTTATAGTCTACTCGGACCATGCAGCCATTCGCTACCTACTCGCGAAAAAGGAGGCTAAACCAAGGCTTATAAGATGGGTCCTCCTTCAAGAGTTCAACCTTGAGATTCGTGACAAAAAGGGAGCTGAGAATTGGGTCGCAGATCACCTCTCGAGGCTCACTACAGATCAGAAAAAACCCCTTCAAGAAGAATCACCGATTAATGACTCCTTCAATGATGAGCATTTGTTCTGCTGTGCAGATTTACCAGAATTGTGTTATTCATTACACAAAATTGCTGCAGCAACATTACAAGTTCCATGGTATCTTGACTATGTGAATTTTCTTGTTTGAGAGTCTTGCCACTGAATTTACTTTCAAAAAAAGAAGAAGTTCTTTTGAGCTCAAGCATTATATATGGGAGGAGCCCTTCCTTTTCAGCGTTGTGGTGATGGGGTGATTGAAGATGTTTACCAAGTGAAGAAGTAGGAGTCTGTCTAAATCATTGTCATGCATCCCCTATGGAGGCCATTTCGATTCGAAAAGGCAATTGCGAAAGTTCTCAAGCCGATTCCATTGGCCTACACTTTTCAAGGATGCAAGAAATTTTGTGCAAGCATGTGACAAATGCCAGAGAGCTGGAAATATTTCTCGGAAACATGAGATGCCCCTTAAAGGAATTTTGGAGGTTGAGCTTTTTGACGTTTGGGGGATAGATTTCATGGGGCCACTACCATCTTCCCTTGGCAACAAATACATCCTTGTAGGGGTTGACTATGTCTCCAAATGGGTGGAAGCGATCGCTGCACCAACTTGTGATGCCAAAGTGGTCATTAAATTTTTCAAGAAAAATATTTTCACCAGGTTTGGCACTCCTCGGGCAATTATCAGTGATAGGGGAAGTCATTTTGTTAACAGCTCCTTTGCCAATCTTTTGAAGAAATATGGGGTATACCACAAGTTGGCATTGGCCTACCACCCTCAGTTTAATGGGCAAGCAGAAATTTCAAATAGAGAGATTAAGAGCATCTTGGAAAAAACTATAAATACCTCAAGAAAAGATTGGTCTTTGAAGTTAGATGATGCTCTCTGGGCCTATAGAACTGCATACAAAACTCCAATTAGGACTACTCCATTCAGACTAGTGTATGGGAAATCGTGCCACCTTCCAGTCGAGCTAGAACATGGAGCATATTGGGCTGTTCAGAAGCTTAATTTGGACTTCAAGGCAGCTGGAGAAAGGCGTTTGCTTCAGTTGAATGAGTTGGAGGAGCTTCGCTTGGATGCTTATGAAAATGCCCGAATCTATAAGGAAAGAACGAAGAGATGGCATGATCAACATATTATCCAAAGAAAGTTCAAGGAAGGAGATTTGGTCTTGCTGTTTAATTCACGACTCAAGCTATTTCCTGGGAAGTTGAAGTCGAGGTGGTCGGGACCGTTCAAGATTGTTAAAGTTTATACTCACGGTGCGGTAGAAGTTGAGGATCCCAAAACTGGAGTATTTAAGGTTAATGGACAGAGGTTAAAGCCTTATGTGGCTGGATTTCCAATAGAACAAGGGGTTACTCAATCCCTCTCTAACCCCGACCCTTGAGCGACAAATTGGCCAAGTCAAGCTATGGACTTTAAATTAGCGCTTCTTGGGAGGCAACCCAAGTTTCACACTTCGTTGTTTTGTTCTTATTTTTATTTTTATTTATGTTTTTTCTGTACCTTAAATTCACGTTCCTTTTTGTGTTATTTGCAGAAAATTGGACCTTACAAGCGACTTTTGATGGGGAGAATTACACTTCTGAAGAAAATGATTCCAACTCATTACAGGGACGTTCTTTGTGCCTTTTACTCATGTCTTAGCATATTGTTGAATGTTGCATACTTTGTTTGTGTTTGAGTATGATCTGCAGCAATTTCTTAATTCGCATGCATTATTGCCAACATTCTTTTTGTCCTTAATTATGCATATCCATGCTTACTTACCTACTTCAAAATACGCCTGCGCATCTTGACATTGAGGACAATGTCCTATCTGAGTTTGGGGGGGTGAGCATTATTAATTTTATCAATTTTCAAAAAATTTAAAAAAAAGCATTAATTTCATCAATTTTTCACAAATGTCAACAAAAAAAAATCATCATCAATTTTTTCAAAATTTTCAAAAACAAAATTCAAAAACAAAAAATAATAAAATTACGAAAATACAAAAATACAAAAAAAAATTGCCATTACTTTTCATTTTTTTTTAGTTATTCTTCTTGCATAGTTAAACCTCATTAAGAAAATTTGATCTTTAAAGGTTTTGATTTTGGCCTCACTTTTGAAAAATTGAGAATTGCTTGGGACCTAATTGGGTTTACCTTTAGAAGGTTTGTGGATAGATTGTTCCGGATTAGTGCTCGGTTTCTAATTGTTTAATCACTCATATTCTTTGATTTGAGTCTTTCCATCCATTTTATTTGAGTTTTGATTATCCATTAAATTTTTAGGCAAGTTAGAACCTAGTGAGATCTCACCAATCCTAGAACAAATTCTCTAGGCCTATCGAGGCGAAATATGAGCACAAATTTGATAAGGAATTGATTAAGGCATTTTCTTTGAATTATGAACCACAATCCAATTTTGGCTCAAAATAACCCTATATTCCCTTTGGAGCCAAGTTGAGCCTAAGTAAAATCTCTATTTCTTTGGCACCTTCATTTAACCAAGCCATAAGCCAAACATTCCCTACCTTTCATGTGGAAATGATTATTTAGGAGTAGGTTATGTGAGGGGTTGAAAAAAAATGATGAAAAAAAAATGAAAAAAACAGAGACTAGAAAAAAGGAAGAAAATTACAAAAAAAAAAGAAAAAAAGAGCAAGCAAGTGAGGATTTTGCTGGTATTTTGTATTTTCAGTTTCTTCAAGGGATAAAGGTATAAAATATTTCTGGCGAGTACTCACGAAACTGAGTTTGGGGGAGAGTCAATTATTTGGAAATTTGGAATTTATTGCAATTGAGTTGAGTCTTGTAATTGTTACCGTTTTCGTTAACATACTGTCATGTTGAGTTTTGTCATTCTAAAAAAAAAAAAAAACTCTCCCTGTTGGGTGCCCTCTTACTTGTTTCCACGGTTTTACTTGCTCTTAAAGAAAAAAAAAGAAAAAAAAAAGAGGTCCCTTACATTTTCCTATTTCTTGAATAATTGTTTCCATTTCATTTGAGCTTTTATTTTCCTTTTCTTTGGTCTAGCTAAGTTTAAGCCCCAAATGACCCCATTACAACCCTAATAAGACCTTTTGATCCTTTGAGAAGGAGTGCTAAAAATTAGTAGAGATGGGATGAAGAATTTTGCCTATGGGATTGGTTAATTTGATAATATCTTTAGAGTCTCTTGGGTTGTAAATTGCCTTTGAGTTTAATTGGTTTTTCTCTACTCTTGTGAGTTGGTTGGTTTCTAATTAGACTTGAATCAAGGAGTGTGCGCTTGAGCGAGCATTGACATCCTTGCACTATGAAGGTGGGTATGGTTTGATAAGTGGCTAAAGGCAAATTTTAAATGGTTACTGCAATTCTGAAAATTCCAATTGTTGAGTGTTCCTTAATCTATTTTGAACAATTTTTCTTAATTTTGCTTAGGGACAAGCAAAAGTTTGAGTTTGGGGGTATTTTTTGGATGCATTTTCTCTTTGGAATGAGTGATATTTTTCCTTATTTTTTGGATTAATTATTGGGTCTTATACATATTTTTCCTACTAAATTGTTTAGTTTATCTTAATCTATATTTATAATGGGTCCTATTTATTTTGTAGGAAATACACTTGTTTTTAATTGAAAAAGACCACAACAATAATTAATGGAGGAAGGAAAGTCCAAGGCATAAGGGGCTGTTGGCTGAAGAGAAAATCAGAGGGGCTGCTGGAGAGAGTAACGTGAGGTGTGTGAGTAAATGAAAAAGGAGTAAGTGAAGTAGACCCACCAAACAGTAGCTGGAAGATGACCCATTAGAAGGATACTCCACACATCAACAGCATGGAGGAAGACAACGTTACACCAGAAGAGAGACTATACACACCAGCTGGAGAACACAACAAGCCATCAAGACAGCTAGAGGGAGACCCACGCACCATGCAAACACCACTACACAGAAAGCTTTTAATTGAGGACAGCAAAGAAATAAAAGAAAGGCTGAAACATGATGGGCTGGGCGTTAACAGAGGGGAGGAAGGAAACAAGTGAGTAGTGTCCTATTGTGTGAGTAGCTTAGGAAAAAAATAAAGGAGCAAGGAGGCATGGGCTGAAGAAGAGCAAGTGGCGTTGATGGGCTGGAAAATGAAGGCACTACACAAGGAGAATAAACTAACAGAGGAGAGCTGGCGTTAACTTGAAGAGTGTGGTGAGAGTGGCGTTAACTTGGAAGGGCTGAACAGTGAGCTAAAAAATAAATAAATAAAAGGGAGTTGTGCGTGAATGCAAGGAAAAAGGGGGAGAGAACTGAAAAATAAGAGGAACGAAACTGAGTCGTGCGTGACCAGAAAATGAAGGAGGAATGAGAGTTGTGTGTGAGTTAGAGGCAGCTGTGAGTTAACAGAAGCAGAGATGGGCGTGAACAGCATGGAAGGAGACAAACATGAGCTTGGAGAGACACCAACGAAGACACCAGCTGGAGGGCACATGAGGAGAGGACTTAATAAAATGAGGAGCCACCAAAACAAAGGAGTTGGACATTACATGGGGCCAGTAGCGTCAGGTGAGTGAAGGAATAGACAAAGTGGTGCTGGACAAAAACAAGTGATGGGCGTTAACTTGTGGACAGCTGATGAGTGAAAACAAAAGGTCAGCTTGGTGAGATAGAGTGGAAATGTGAGGCAGCTGGAAGGGGATTATATAAACATTAGCTGAAGGAGTTAGCGTGGAGAGAGGAACTAGAGGAGAGAGGGCTGGAAAACAAAACCAGGCGAAAAGAGAGGCAAGAGTGAGGTGTGAAGCGTTACTGTGGTGAGGTTTGTGTCTGAGGGGATTAAAAAAAACAAAAAAAAACAAAAACAACAAGAGTTGAGTTATGGGTTGTGCGTGAACTGAAGATTGTTGTGTGTGAGTGCTTGTGTGTGAGTGTTGTGAATAGAATAGAGTGTGCGTGAATCCAAAATGAGCTGGAGCTGGGCGTGAAAGGGAAAATAGGAAGCAAAGGTTTTTAACGTAACAAGAGGGGGGGCTGGTGGTTTAAGAGAAAACAGGGTGAGTTAGCAAGGTGAGATCAACGTTACAAACCAGAGGAAGTGAACAGGTGAGTGCGTGAAGTGTGTGAGAGTGAGAGTGAAGTGTGCGTGACCAGAAAAATTAAGAGAGCTGGGGAGAGTGGCGTGAATTGAAGCTAGAGAGGAGAGCTTAGAGCTGGTGGGTTTGAGATCAAAACAACGCAGGCGCAGCTTGAAGAGATTACTCAGTGACGCAACATCAGAGGGAGACCCAAAACTCATTCATTATCTGTTTTATTATCTGATTTCTCCTAATGTCGTTTACCAGCTTTAATTTCTGTGGCAATTAATTTATTGAAGAGCTGAAAGAGAGCAAAGCAAACCAAGCAAGGACGCAACATCAGGGAGAGGCGTAAAATAATAAACACAAAAAGGGAGACCCGAAAATCCATTTATCCTCTGTTTATTATTTAGTGTCTCATAAGATGTTTGTTGCCTTGAATGTTTGTGGTTTTCATCCTACCATGAGTGAGTAGCTTCTCCGAAGCTTCAAGGTTGGGCTGAAGCTTTTAGCTAATTTTTGTGGACTGCATTTCAGTTGATTTATTTGTATGTATTTTTGATTTTGATTTCTCTGTTTGAAATTGATTTTGCTGGTATTGTGTTTGGCCAACCATTACTTGACGTTAGTTGTTAATTGAAGAACCGATAGGTGAAAATTGATAACGGAACTCCAAACAGAGAACTTGTAAATTTCAGATTTAGATATAAACTGAATTTATGAGAGAAAAAAATCAGGTTAGCAAAGAACTTAATGGATTACGCTTGATTGCTAGTTTACGATAGTAAATTAGGATTATTGCGTAATACTCCTTTGATACCTTGAAAAAGGATCTAAGAAACTCTAGGCTCAACCTTCTATCAACCAAAAATTCTCCTAATAAATTGATCCGGGTAAAGTCCATAAAAAGCGCTAAAAGTGGAACCATCCTTGAAGCTTACCACATTCCATCCTAGTAACCCCTTGAAATATTCGCAATTTTCTTTAGCTTGATTTTGTTAATTTTGCTAGCTAATTTTCGTATTTTATTTCCCCATTTTTACACAATCGCAATCGGTTTTATCTATTTATTTATTTTGATAGTTAAATTTTCTTTTAATTTAATTTCCCAATTCTGCCCAATCGTTTAGTCCAATTAATTGAGTGATCCAAGCCTAGTACTTACACAATTACTCCCTGTGGACGATATTATACTGTACTACTTGAGACCCGTGAACTTGCGGAATCGCATCAGTCATATTAGCTAGACGAAAAACCATTAACTCACTCAGAGTAAACTGGCTGAGCCAGTTCAATTTCTTCCGTAGCTTCAACCTGTAAATTCTCATAATACGGTTTCAAACGGTGTCCATTAACTTTAAACACTTTAAAAGTGTCCAAACTCTGAATTTCAACTGTACCATGTGAGAAAACAGTAGTAACAACAAATGGACCTATCCAACGAGATCGTAATTTACCAGGAAAGAGCTTTAATTTAGAGTGATAAAGAAGAACCTTTTGACCTATGGAAAATTCTTTTCTGAATAAGGTTTTGTCATGAAAGGCCTTACTCTTTTCTTTATAGATTTTTGCACTCTCGTAAGCTTCATTACGTATCTCTTCCAACTCTTGCAATTGTAATTTCCGATTAATCACAACCTCAGTTAAATTCAAATTACATTGTTTGACAGCCCAGTAAGCCTTATGTTCCAATTCTACAGGTAAATGACAAGGTTTTTCGAATACTAACTCAGATGGCGATCAGAACACCCACTCCGAGTGACCGAACTCGATATCGTTGGTGACATTCGAGTCCGTGCCCCATGAGGGTGGCGTACTACATCGATCGGTCGGTAAAACTCAAGATACTTTTTTGAACCATTCATTCCACGTTAAGCGCGACAAAATAGTAGATGAGAAAACCCTCATAGTAGATACAATCATTTAATAATATTTTACAATAACAAAAAGTACAATTACAAATCATTTTACAACAATTGTGGATTACAAAATTAGAAACCCTAATGTAGACGGAACCGATCCCAACCTCTATCTCAACTTGCACCTGGCATACTCCGTGTCAAGCGGGTACTCTTCTAGTCTGAAAAATAGATTGCAATTTTGGATGAGTTTGCGAACTCGATGAGAAACCATCATCGATGGTTTCCCAATTCATGCATCATATAACAATTTACTGATGTCGGCGATTCTGAGAATACTACGATTTAAATCCACGGAGACATATGTCACGATCACAAAATCTGATCAATCACAACAATCACGGTGAGTCATACGGTTATTCGGGCTCAATCGTATGCGATGCACGTGATGCTTTCAGTTTAGTTGATGTTGTGACCGAGCGCTTTGATGTCGATGGCGGTGGGGAGTGGATTTCTCCTTGAGCTCGAGGCTCGATATCGATATCGATAGTCTGCGGTCACAACCGATTAATATCGATTCATGTAGTGATGTATGCGATGCATATACCGGTATTCACGATCATTTACCGGTCGATCCAAGATAAAGATTCAATCCAAGTGTTGGGACCCGATCCGAACCGGACCCCAACCGAACCAACTTAACAAATAGAGCGAATGACGGAATCAATAGAAACGAGGCGAAGGAGACGAAATTTGGATCGAAATTGCGAAATGCGAGCGAACAAATCCGAAAGTAAATGGCGGAAGCAAATACTAATCGAATCAAACGAGCAGATTCAATCGAATATAGCGAAGCGGAATAATCGAATCTGGATCACAAAGCGGAACGAATAAGCGGCGCGGATCGAATCGAATGCAAATCAATTCGGATAGAAAACAAAGTAAGCAAACAAATCAATGTAAACTGAAACACTTTCCGACATCCGTGCATAAGCAAAGAACAGGAAACAGAAACGCGTTGGGGATCCTAAGACGTTCCAAAATCCGTTATGAATTTTTTTTTTTCTTTCTTATTCTCATTTCTTACATCAATCACATCCATATAATTTCCCATAGGAAATTTCATTCTTAAACCCGAAACTCAACAATCATACAAATCTCAAATTCCATTTTTATCCCAGATTTTATCGAAATTTCGGCAGCATAACGGCTGCCTTTATCCTAACCCAAACCTGCAAGGGTTCAAAAATACACTTCTAAATGCCAATCAATCACACAAATATCAGAATCCACCGGACCCTCCGTTCGGGATATCAGCAGATAGACACAAACCTAATTCTAAAACAATCTCATACTTGTCATTCAATCTACCATTCTAATAGTTCAATCTCATTCCCAAATCAATCATACATATATATCCCCAGATTATCCATAATTTCATATACAGATTTTACAGTCATTCACAAAACTCAACTTTATACACAAATACATTTTTCCAAACTTTTCTAAAGTCATAAACATACTCATATCCAAGATCCACATTACTCAAAAGATAACGTGTTCAAAAGTCGAAACTGACGTCTTCACATACGTCTTCACATTCTTTCATCCGATCTCACGTCGAAACACGGAGATGGGGATGAAAGGGGTGAGCTCAAAGCTCGTGGATAACACATTTATAAACTGATACATAAGCCGAAATCATTTTTAATAATCTTTTTGCCAAAAAGGGCGAATTTTTTTTTTTTTCAAACTTTATAATTTTTCAAACAATTTCTTCAAACACTTTTTCATATTTTCAAACTTTTCAACTTTCAAATATTTCTCTCAAACTCTTTCCAATTTTCCCAAACTTCTCATAAAATATCATTTTCTCATTTTTCAAAATTCTCAATTCTTCATAAATATGAATGCAACATAACTTCAATTTTCATTTCTCACTTTATAAACAAGAATGCGAACACAAAACAAAACAAAACACATAACATATCGAATGGTGCAGCTAGGTCCAAGCGAGCGTCTTGCACATTCTCGCATAAGCGGTCATGTGCGATCGTGAATAGAAACGTCTTACACTTTCCCGCATAGCGGTCCATTATAGCCGTGAGGGAGTCCGAAATCAGACTCGTGCCCTTAGCGGGCAGCACGGAGAAGGCTATACACATAGAGGCAATGACGACTCACCAAGGGACCTACCAAACCCACATAACACATAATCGAAAACGAAAAGTCGGATTGCTCAAGGCACTTTTCAATTTCTTAATTTTCCACACATTCACATAAAGCATACAATTTGATCAATTCATCATTCAATTCTAATTTCGAAATCAAGTCATTCAATGCATACACAACAAATGCATTTTAATTTCTATCAAATCATTTAACGAAATGAATTTACGCTTGTAATAATTTTCCAAAAATCATTCAGAAATAAACAAAGTACGAAAATCTTTTCTTTCATTTTCTCAAATTTTCGAAAAGTAATATTTAACTCATAAATCAAAATATAAATATGCTACCCACCTCGAATTATTGCCGGAAACTTGATTTCAAGCTCCACTTGATCCTTGCTTTTCTCTCTCTTCCAAATTACCAACACCTAAACCATAAACATCCAATTTCACATCAGAAAATACTTAATTTTCACAATCAACTTAGGAATTCACCAATTCCATTTACATTCGAGCTATTTCAATCTCCAATTTTGAAAATCCCCAATTTTCAAAATTGGCCTAAACCAATACACCCAAATTCAATCTCATAAAACATAATTTCTTCAAAATTAATCTCACAATTCATCAATTCACATTAATTCCAAACTATTTAAATCCTCAATTTCAAAAATCCCCAAATCCTAAAATTGGCCTAAACCAATTTATCCAAATTCAATACCATAAAATACCAATTCTTAAAAATTGATTTCATATATCATCAATTCATCATATTTCCTATAATTCTACACCAAAATATCTCAAAATTCTCAATCATAAAATTAAGCCTAAACCTTACTCAATTTTTCATCCAAAATTAAACCCAACCTAAAGCATATATTTCAAAATTAACTTCATAAACCATAAACCCATCTTATATGCCATAATTCTAAACCGAAAATTAATCAAAATCTCAAAGTAGAAAAATTTCTCTTACCTCTTTCTCTTCCAAATTCGAATTTTCTTGGTTCCTTAGGAAGCTCTCATCATTCTCCACTCTTTTCCTTCTTGGAAAAATCCCAAAAGCTTGAAGAATTGAGTAGAAAAATTAAAACTAACCTTTCTCTCTCCTCTTCCTCCATACCCGAATCTCCACTCTTCTTCTTTCTTCTTATTTCTCTTCTCCTCTTCTCTGGAAATTTCCAGCCACTTCATCGTTTTTAATAGCTCAAAACGACAATCATTAATGAGTTTCATTAATTGATGGTCAAATGACCATTTTACCCTCCATTCAAAACTTAAAATTACACTTACTTGCGGTTTGATTCGCACTATCGATTTGAAGGAATTTGTCAAAACTTCCTTCTCGAGAAATGTTCCTCTCACTCATACGAATCCAACGCCACCGACCGCGCTCAATTCCGAGCACTACATCAAAAGTTATGCGCGAAACAGTGCGGAAATATCCATATTCTAGCATATTTTTCATGTACGATTATTTCCGTCCAAAATTTCACATTCTTAATCCCAGAATTGAAACTCAATGTCTTCATAACAATTGTAGCCTTATGTCTCTAGTTTAATTCAAAACAAGAATCGCCTCATTTCGATTCCCAGATCAAAAGTTATACTCAAATTACTCTCAGGTGTTCCCAATCCAAAAATTTCACCCTAATCCGAACTTAAATTCAAAAATTAAAAGTCCTAAGGGCAAAATTGACATTTCATGTCTTCATATGATTTGTAGCCCTTTGTCTTATCTTTATTTCGCCTCAAGAATCGCTTCAATCGGATCTCTACAGATCCCGAATTTCACAAAACACTGAATCATGCTCGGAAAATTTCCCGACTCACTTTGATTAAATTAATCACCATTAATTTAACCTCAAAAGTTCACCAATTTCTTATAAAATGAAATTCAATGTCTTAGGAATCCAACGCAAAAAGAATCAACTCAATCGGATGTCGGACGGAAAAGATATAGGCAAAATAGTGAGCAAAGGTCGGATTAAAAATAAAGAAATCAAAAATTTCAGAAACAAAACGGCGTCGTATGCGTACGGACGCCCCAACTCGCGAGGGCGAGGTGCAGCTCACGAGGCGAGACGCCGCTCGCTAGGCGTCGCCTAGCGAGGCGCCTGACTCATGAGGCGAGCCTTGCCTCGCGAGGCGAAGCGCCGCCCGCCTCGCCGAGGCGAGGCGTCGCCTGGCGAGGCGCCAGATGGCGCCCGCCTCGCTAGGCGAGCCGTCGCCTAGCGAGGGCGCTAAACCTTTTTCCTTTTTTTTTTTTTTTTTTTCACTCTAAACTCCCAAAATTCATAACTTTTAATCCCGAAGTCCGATTTTGACAAACTTAATCTCTATAGAAAGTTTGAGAGAAGCTCTAAATCTCCCGAGAAGAACATAAAACTCAATTCAACTCCTACGGGAGTCCATTTTCCGGTCAAAGATACTATTCTCTATACACGCTTACAAAAATCATAACTTAATTTTCCGAGATCGAAAAATTGCATACTTTATATCGAAATAAAGATCAAAACAAATCCTTCAATTTCCATGAAGAACATCAAAGCTCAATTAACCTCTAACTAGGTTAATTTCTCAGTCAAAGTTCCAACCAAATAAAAGTCAACCCCGATCAAACATAAACTTTGACTGATCATAACTTTCACTCCCGATATCGAAAAATTACAAACTTTATGTCCACAAAAAGCTCTCAACATAATCTACAAGTTTCATGTAGATCATTTTATCAAATTTTGCCTCAAACAAAAGTCAACTTTCAAATGCCAAAAAGGTCAACTATACACAATTTTTCATATTTTCATACTTTCTCTCTTTATTTCATGATCTTCAACTTAATTTCAATCAACTCATCCACTTGATCATAGTCAAATTGTCACTCAAGGTTCGGGGTCCAACACACAGTATATACGGTGCACAATAATCCCCGTAGGGTAATCAAGTCACAGTAAACACAGTGCACAATAATCCCCGTAGGGTAATCAAGTCACAGTAAACACATAGATTGAGATAACCACCTAGGTTACTCACCTATTACTTCCGAGCTAATGCCGGGAAGTTTTCGCCCCGTCGGTCGAACGACGCTCCACTTGAGCCTCTATAAGAAACAGAGTAAGAACGAGTCACTAAATATACAATTTGTGCCCATGTAGATGAAACTAATGGAATCCATTTAAAACAAATTAGAAATCCAATGGCGCTGACGGCGCTCAATTTGAACCTCTATAGATTCCCAATAAAATCAAAATGTGATTAAAGAATCATTGCCTGAACACACGTCAATTCTCCATCCAAAAATTTCCAATTTCTCATACAATGAAATTCAATGTTTCACGACTCCGATGTCTCAAGAATCAGGTCAATCGGATGTCGGACGGAAAAGTTATGATCAAAAGGAGGAAAAATACACATCCTAGTCGACTAGTGCAAGTTGTAGTCGACTAGTGCAGGAAATACATGTTCTAGTCGACTGGTGAAGGTTGTAGTTGACTGGTATTATTAAAATGACAAATCTGAAACAATTTCCTTCGACATGCTAACTTGTTTAGGCCATAACTCTCTACTCCGAACTCCAATTTGGACAAATTTGGTGTCTATTTCATAGAGAAAAGAGAGCTCTACAAGTTTTGTGAAGGACACAAAAGCCAATTTCACCTCTAAGGGTGTGAAAAATACAATCAAAGTTACTCTCCACACAATGCCTCTCAAAACAGTGCAACCTTGGCCAAAACAGGGCAATAGTTTATAAAATCCGTAACTGTCCAGTTCCTTTGTCAAACAATTACACAATAATTATGCTCAGAAATATACCAATCTTATAAACAACTTTCATGAACAACCCAAAATCAGATTCATTTGGTAACTATGTCAAACAATTCACCAAAGTATCAGCCTACTGAAATCAACTAATCTGAACAGTAATTTCCCAAACAGCATATCTCTTAGCACAAATGTCACCAAATTCTCTACCTTATCTCCCTGAAAATATACGATCACAAACTTTAAGTTTCATGAAGAACTCAAACTCTAATTCGATTTCTAACAATTTCAAAATTACTATGCAAGTTACTGCCATGATCAACCATTCACATTCTAATGTAAGATCAGTTTTTGCAAAATCATAACTCCCAACTATGACCTCTAAAAATTTTATTCCATATCTCATTTTCAAGATAATTTCTTCCTCTACAACTTTTCAGAAGATCACTCACATTAATTCAGTCCACAAAAATGGCTAAAATTGCTTCCAAGCAGAATACGCACAAGTCAGACACTTAAGCTAGGTTTCACCAACATGCCCAAAACCAGTCCATAGAAAACAGTTCATATCTCTCAATATACACCTCTAAAAATAGAAAGATCAGTGGAAATGGAAAGATAACTCAATATGCTACAACTTTCATGAAGACCATTCTCCTTAATTCCATCTCAATTAATTTATAAAAATCAACAAAGTAATCAGGTCATAATCCGGATACTGTTCACCTAAGCCAAAACAGTAACTTTCCAAGCCAAATTTCACCCTCTTAGAGTTACAATTAGACAACACCTATTTCACACAAAATTGTAGCCAACAAATCAAAGTTTCAGTGGGCATAAACCTTGCCTCATTTTCATAACCACACAATGAGTTATGGTCAAATCAGTGTAATAGGTCAAAGTAAATTTTCCAGCACTTAAGTCTAAACCATATTCTATGGTTTCTGTACCATTCCCAGCCCATTTCTAAACCATCAAACATCCTAAGTAATTAAGAATTCAACCAATACCTCTTCAATACCTTCACCTAAGCATTTTACTAAAATTGGCAGCACCTTACACAATCATTTTCATGCAAGAAAAGTCATCTAGAATCATCCAAAATCAAGTTAACAACACATCTTTCAAGCTAGCTTCCTCAAATCATACTCAAACATAACCCAACAATTCAAACTACCATTTTCATAACATTTAACCATCATAACTCATGATTAATAAACAATAACCCCCTTTAAATGCATCTACTAACCATGATTCATGAACTACATAATCAAAGCATCATTAACACTTAACTTAATCACTTACCTACTTAGCTTCCACTCTTCAATTAACATCAACTTCTCCTCTTCACTCCACATGTACAAGCACCATCATAATAAGGAAGTAGGAGGTTTAAGCTTGTAAAGGAAGCACTTAAATTGGAGGACTTTCGAAAATTCAATGAAGGGGAAGAAGAGAGAAGTTTCGGTGGAGGAGAGACAAACAAGCCAACTCTTATACTTTTATTTCAAAAGCCCCCTAACTTGTCGTGAGTGAAGGGAATTAATAAAGCAAATCACCTTTCTTTCCTTCCACCAGAAGAGTCGAGAACATTAGAAGAGGAAGAAGACAAAAGCTTAAGACACTTGGCAATTGATTAAGGAAATAAAGAAAAGTCAACCATCATTCCCATGTTTTTTTTTAAGAAAAAAATACAACAATTACCCATAATGCAAGCCAAATTTTGGTTCCAACAATATGTAAGGGTCCACTTTTGGGTCCCACCAAAATAATTAATAGATTAGTACCAAATAACAGTAGAAAAATCAACCGGTTCGCCACTTAGCGATTATTTTTCCGGTCCAGGAATTTTCTCCGGAAAATTCTGGAAAAATTCCTAAAATCCTTAAAATAGAAAACACACTGGATCACCAAAATAATTTTTTCAAACCCCTTAACCGAATTAATCACAATAAAATTACCTTAGGCACAAAAACCGGGAATAACATGTATGCATGTACAATAATTCCGTGTGTACAATTGATACTGAGTATCAATCTTATTATGCATGAACAGTGCTAATTATTCCCTATCAATCTCATCCTATGACAAAGTTCCTATTTTACCCTTCCAGTAGGGGGTGGGATGTTACAATTCCCCCCTCCTTATTAAAAATTTTGTCCTCGAAATTCTCAGTTAACAATTCACTATGACAGTTCTCAAAGTCCCTACATGTTCCATACACTTTTCCACTCAATGATTCATTTTTCGAAAGGTCACAGTGACCACACTCAGTCAGTTGTTCAGTCACTTATTTGGCCAACTTATTATCACTCACCACAGTAGACGAATTCAATAAGGCTATCAGTTGGCGATCTCCCTATCTTAACTATCTCCCTTGACTATTTCAGAGTAGACACTGCCTTTAGTTCAGATGCTATGACTTAGATTATTATTTCTGCACCTGTTCACTTATCACATTTTATCCCTCTAATACCTTTTTTCTCCAGTGCCATATAGTCTAATTCGTATTCTATTGAGTACATCTCTCCATTTCTTTGGTACCTCCATTTTTCAAGGTGATTCTTACCCTAACCTCCTTTATCTCGTCAGGGACGATTTACATTCCTTTGGTACCAATACAGTGACATTTAACTCCACTTCACTATAATCAGTAATAATGTACCTAATGCAGTCATTTGTTATATGCCATTTACTCTATGTTCAAATTCGATTCTCGTTAGACAATTCACTGTTCTATATGCATTTAATTCTATTTCATTTGTCCGATCCTGATCCACTTCAACTAACCCATGCAGTTTTCCTAAGCCCTTTCCTTTGTTTCACTCATCACAAGCATCACGACTCACTGTTGGTCTTTGCCTCTTATTAGGCAATTTTTCGTGTAATACAAGCGTGTGCAATCCCTTTTTATGATCATCATAAGCCCTATGGTCATTCAATCAAAACTATATACCAAGGTCATAATTCTCTGAAGTCCAAAACACGTAAGCACTTTGCCTGTGGAACATTCAAACCTGTAATCTCTTCGTTCTATACCTATTAGTAACTCAAGTTCACTCTTTGCATATTCCTACGAGAATATCTTGCTTCGATTGTTCAATTTCTTTGCTCACCAATTCCTTTGCTCAATCACTTTTGTCAGGTACATATACTTCTTCCCTGAATCACTCAATACTGTTCTTCCGATTTTTACTCGAACGTCCAGATGCGGTATGGGAATCATCATTTTGGCTCTTGAACTTTTAGCCTTTCTTACCTCTATCCAACTCCACTATCTACAAACTTCAATGTTCTAGTAACACTTCCTTTTGCTCCATATTCTACGTGACATTTTGCCTTCTTGAGTGGAAACCCCAATATCTGTATTTATTCTATTCAGTTCAGAATTGCCTGTTCACTATTTGCGACTATAGTAGACCTTTATCAGTATAATATTCAGTTGTGTATGCCGTTCAAACTCCAAACTTTTCTCAAGTTACATGATGTAGACCTTATAGGAATCCAAGGTCTCCAAGGCTCTAAACAATTGCGATCATAGCACCAATACCATCTATCAAAATCGAGTTAATTTATCTAATACCATTTTAACATATTGTCTCAGTTCATCATACACTGCCCACTCTTCAAGGGTATGCGTATCATCATTATCAGATTCCCCAATTATGCATATAGTTCTTTTTACTTTTCACTGTTCAACACTTTCCAACACATTTTGTCTATAAGCTTAGTCACTACCATTTGCTTACCTCGCAAAATTTCCTATTAGGGTTTTGTTAACTTTACCATTCATCCTTCAACTATTTCATTGAGTCCACAATAGTATATTTGCGATCCTTTTATGAAGGTAACACTACACCACGTCATTGTCAGTCTCCCTTTCGGATTTCTTGTCTCTAACCATTTTCTCTTTTCAATTTTTTTTTCTGTCATTCACATTGACTTATGCCAATACCTAGTTACCCATACTTGGACCTCCATAAATTCCACTTCATTTCAGTATTTCACTTCGCAATTCGGGACTATCTTATTCTTAGTTCCAAATCAAGATTTAAGGAGATCTATCCACTTCTCATTGCAATAGAAGCACCCCAAATCAAAATTCCACTCATGTAGTTGGATACAGTACATTTCCGTACACACAGTGCAGATAACCTCAGGGGTATATATTACTTGGTATGTCTAACTCTCCTCTTGAGATATGCCTCAATTTCACTTTTGATTTCGTCCATACTTCATTTCGTTTGACCATTAGTCTTGCTACCGTCATTATACTGTTCATGATCGTCTCACCAGCCAATTAGTGTCCCTAATTTCTTTTCAGTCATTCTTAACTATACGCACTATCTCAATCAGAACAATTTTATGGCATAATTTGAAAGATCATAATATTCCTTGCACTAAGATTCCATGTGACAGTCACCTAAACACTTTCTTTAATACTTATTCAGTAATCTGCATATCATCAGGACTCATTTCATCTTATCTGGAACCCAATTAGTAACCTATACAATTCAGACTTCCACAAAATTCCTTTTCGTATATGCTAATCCTCAAATAAAGGACTGATGCCATAATCATTCTTCATTTCCTCTCATAAAGGTACATTCAGTCCCCTTATGTCTTACTTTGATCCAGTATAACACTTATAGCCACTCTAATCATTTACCGATCATCTCCTCTATGATTTCCACGTATCTTTCACATACGTTTCATTAATCATGATCAACTTTACTATCCAATAGATACTTCCAACGGTAAATCGACTTAAATGTGACAACTCTTTTCATATCTCACTATCATTGTTTCATTCATTTTTTTTTCCTAGTTTTGTTCCCATATCATTCACGTGTCAGCTTGATCTTTTACAGTCATATCCACTTAGCTTATACAATGTCATCTCATTATTGCTACGTAGCTCTTTATTATCCTCAAACAATCTAGGCTAGGGGATTCACAACCCCCAAAACACGACAAAATCGTGGTTACAACTCCATTGTATCTCTATCTATTTACCCATCCATTTACCATTTCTGTGTCTATATACATCTTTTCAACCAATCCCGAAATTCCCGATACACAATCAGTAGAAAATTAGCAGTCTGTCTTTTTCCCTTACCATCTTTTTATACTGATTTTCCAAACTCTTAGCACAATATTCGCATACCCATTTTAGTTGCAAGCTTATGCGGTCCAAGTCATAACCATTTCACGAATTCATTTCAGTTTACCTGTATACTTTTATCTCACTATGTCTACTTACCCTACTAGGCACTAGGCACCTTACTCATTTAGTTCTTGTAGTTATTTCAGTTCTAGGTAAACTGTTACAGCACACTATTGAGCTTATCACAATCTCGCTATCATCATCTATCTATGATATCTCTTGATAGCTAACAAAGAATCTGATGAATCAATATCCACTTTGATCGGATCATCTACGCTTTACTCAATTTCAATGTTTCCCATTTCATTTCATATACAGTCAGAGCTCTAATTACGTCATCATCCCGATCGTTTAATCTCACTTAAGCCTACTATAATCAGTATGCTTCTCATATCTCCAGTGGACCTCTCCAAGTTCTAGACATATTCATTTTTCTGTTACCATAATATTGCCAGTTTAATCCGGGAATTCTTAATCAGTCTAGGCCAACACAGTCATTCTAACCACAGTACAATATCAATCTCCTTATCCATTTTTCCTTTTTCCTTTCCTACTTGCTTATACACTTTCAGGGGTTTACACTCTACTACAGTCTCACTTTTCTCTCACTTAGCCTCTTAATACATTCGCTCACGTAGGATTTCTACTCGTGCGACTCAGGCTAGGGATCAGTTATCACGGTCTGCAATGACACGACTCAAATGCATGCACCCTATGTTTCAGACTGTGCCCAGATACATTATGTACTACTGGGCTCTGATACCACCTAAATGTAACACCCCACTCTCGAGTGACCCGAACTCGATATCGTTGGTGACATCCGAGTCCGTGCCCCGCGAGGGTGGCGTACTACATCAGTCGGTCGGTAAAACTCGGTATACTTTTTTTTTGAACCATTCATTCCACGTTAGCGCGACAAAAATAGTAGACAGTAGAAAACCCTTGCAGTAGATACAATCATTTAATAATATTTTACAGTAACCAAAAAGTACAATTAAAATCATTTTACAACAATTGTGGATTACAAAATTAGGAAACCCTAATGCGACGCTGAACCGATCCCAACCTCTATCTCAACTTGCACCTGGCATACTCCGTGTCAAGCAGGTACTCTTCTAGTCCTGAAAAATAGATTGCAATTTTGGATGAGTTTGCGAACTCAGTGAGAAACCATCATCGATGGTTTTCCCAATTCATGCATCATATAACAATTTACGATGTCGAGCGATTCTGAGAATACTACGGTTTACTGATCCACAAGAGACATATGTCACAGTCACAAAATACAGTCAATCACAACAATCACAGTAGTCATACAGTTATTGATTCGATGCGTATGCGATGCACATGTGATGCTTTCCAGTTTAGTTCAGTGTTGTGATCGAGCGCTTTACAGTAATCAGTAAGTAGTGGGGAGTGGATTTCTCCCTTCGAGCTCAAGGCTCGATATCAGTATCAATGAGGGGGGAGTGGATTTCTCCCTTGAGCTCGAGCTCGATATCGATGTCGATGAGTGTTGCGGTCACCGTTATTATCGATTCATGTAGTGATGTATGCGATGCATATACCAGTATTCACAGTCATTTACCACCGATCCGATATGATATTCATCCACGGTATATCGGCGCACAATAATCCCCGTAGGGCAATCAAGTCACAGTAAACACAGTGCACAATAATCCCCGTAAGGTAATCAAGTCACAATAAACACATAGATTGAGAAAACCACCTAGGTTACTCACCTATTACTTCCGAGCTATGCCGGGAAGTTTTCGCCCCGTCGGTCGAACGACGCTCCACTTGGGCCTCTATAAGAAACAGAGTAAGAACGAGTCACTAAATATACAATTTGTGCCCATGTAGATGAAACTAATGGAATCCATTTAAAACAAATTAGAAATCCAATGGTACTGACGGCGCTGAATTTGGACCTCTATAGATTCCCAATAAAATCAAAATGTGATTAAAGAATCATTGCCTGAACACACGTCAATTCTCCGTCCAAAAATTTCCAATTTCTCATACAATGAAATTCAATGTTTCACAACTCCGTTGTCTCAAGAATCAGGTCAATCGGATGTCGGACGGAAAAGTTATGAGCAAAAGGAGGAAAAATACACATCCTAGTCGACTAGTGCAAGTTGTAGTCGACTAGTGCAGGAAATACATGTTCTATTCGACTGGTGAAGGTTGTAGTCGACTGGTATTATTAAAATGACAAATCTGAAACAATTTCCTCCGACATGCTAACTTCTTTAGGCCATAACTCTCTACTCCGAACTCCAATTTGGACAAATTTGGTGTCTATTTCATAGAGAAAAAATAGCTCTACAAGTTTTGTGAAGGACAAAAAAGTCAATTTCACCTCTAAGGGTGTGAAAAATGCAATCAAAGTTACTGTCCACACAATGCCTCTCAAAACAGTGCAACCTTGGCCAAAACAGGGCAATAGTTTATAAAATCTGTAACTGTCCAGTTCCTTTGTCAAAAAATTACACAATAATTATTCTCAGAAATATCCCAATCTTATAAACAACTTTCATGAACAACCCAAAATCAGATTCATTTGGTAACTATGTCATACAATTCACCAAAGTATCAGCCTACTGAAATCAACTAATCTGAACAGTAATTTCCCAAACAGCATATCTCTTAGCAAAAATGTCACCAAATTCTCTACCTTATCTCCCTGAAAAGATAAGATCACAAAATTTAAGTTTCATGAAGAACTCAAACTCTAATTCGATTTCTAACAATTTCAAAACCACTATGGAAGTTACTGCCATGATCAACCATTCACATTCTAATGTAAGATCAGTTTTTGCAAAATCATAACTCCCAACTCTGACCTATAAAAATTTTATTCCATATCTCATTTTCAAGATAATTTCTTCCTCTACAACTTTACAGAAGATCACTCACATTAATTCAGTCCAAAAAATTGGCTAAAATTGCTTCCAAGCAGAATATACACAAGTCAGACACTTAAGCTAGGTTTCACCAACATGCCCAAAACCAGTCCATAGAAAACAGTTCATATCTCTCAATATACACCTCTAAAAATAGCAAGATCAGTGGAAATGGAAAGATAACTCAATATGCTACAACTTTCATGAAGACCATTCTCCTTAATTCCATCTCAATTAATTTAGAAAAATCAACAAAGTAATCAGGTCATAATTCGGATACTGTTCACCTAAGCCAAAACAGTAACTTTCCAAGCCAAATTTCACCCTCTTAGAGTTACAATTAGACAACACCTATTTCACACAAAAATGTAGCCAACAAATCAAAGTTTCAGTGGGCATAAACCTTGCCTCATTTTCATAACCACACAATGAGTTATGGTCAAATCAGTGTAATAGGTCAAAGTAAATTTTCCAGCACTTAAGTCTAAACCATATTCTATGGTTTCTATACCATTCCCACCCCATTTCTAAACCATCAAACATCCTAAGTAATTAAGAATTCAACCAATACCTCTTCAATACCTTCACCTAAGTATTTTACTAAAATTGGCAGCACCTTACACAATCATCATCTAGAATCATCCAAAATCAAGTTAACAACACATCTTTCAAGCTAGCTTCCTCAAATCATACTCAAACATAACCCAACAATTCAAACTATCATTTTCATAATATTTAACCATCATAACTCATGATTAATAAACAATAACCCCCTTTAAATGCATCTACTAACCATGATTCATGAACTACATAATCAAAGCATCATTAACACTTAACTTAATCACTTACCTACTTAGCTTCCACTCTTCAATTAACATCAACTTCTCCTCTTCACTCCACATGTACAAGCACCATCATAATAAGAAAGTAGGAGGTTTAAGCTTGTAAAGGAAGCACTTAAATTGGAGGACTTTCAAAATTCAATGAAGGGAAGAAGAGAGAAGTTTCGTGGAGGAGAGACAAACAAGCCAACTCTTATACTTTTATTTCAAAAGCCCCCTAACTTGTCGTGAGTGAAGGGAATTAATAAAGCAAATCACCTTTCTTTCCTTCCACTAGAAGAGTCGAGAACATTAGAAGAGGAAGAAGACAAAAGCTTAAGACACTTGGCAATTGATTAAGGAAATAAAGAAAAGTCAACCATCATTCCCATGTTTTTTTTAAAGAAAAAAATTACAACAATTACCCATAATGCTAGCCAAATTTCGGTTCCAACAATATGTAAGGGTCCACTTTTGGGTCCCACCAAAATAATTAATAGATTAGTACCAAATAACAGTAGAAAACTCAACCGGTTCGCCACTTGGCGATTATTTTTCCGGTCCAGAAATTTTCTCCTAAAATTCTGAAAAATTCTAAAATCCTTAAAATAGAAAACACACTCTGGATCACTCAAAATAATTTTTTCAAACCCCTTAACCGCATTAATCACAATAAAATTACCTTAGGCACAAAAACCGGGAATAACATGTATGCATGTACAATAATTCCGTATGTACAATTGATACTGAGTATCAATCTTATTATGCATGAACAGTGCTAATTATTCCCTATCAATCCCATCCTATGACAAAGTTCCTATTTTACCCTTCCAGTAGGGGGTGGGATGTTACAGCGACATATCAATAGGAGTTTTATATGCTGTCCTGTATGCTCATAGCGCGTCGTCTAAATGCAAACTCCAATCCTTCCTATTAGGATTTACCAACTTCTCCAAAATTGATTTGATTTCCCTGTTAGAAACTTCAACTTGTCTACTTGTTTGGGGGTGGTATGCTGTTGAAGTTCGATGTGTAACACCATATTTCTTCAGTAAGGCCTCAAAAATTCGATTACAAAAATGAGTCCCGTGGTCACTGATTATTGCTTTAGGCACTCCAAACCTGACAAAAATATGAGATTTAACAAAATCAACAACCACTTTAGCATTATCAGTATGAGTAGCCTTAGCTTCAACCCATTTTGAAACATAATCCACAGCAACGAGAATATATGTCTTACCAAAAGATGAAGGAAAAGGGCCCATAAAATCAATTCCCCACACATCAAAAATTTCACATACCGGGATATTCGTGAGTGGCATTTGGTCTCTTGGTCCTAAACCACCTGTTCTTTGACATCGATCACAAGACTTGCAAAATATGTAAGCATCATAAAACAGTTTAGGCCAAAACAATCCACATTTAAGCACCTTACGGGTTGTCCTTTTAGGACCAAAGTGTCCACCACATGCAAAAGAATGGAAAAAATTCAATATGGAAGGGATCTCATCGTCAGATACACATCGTCTAATATTTGATAAGCACAATATTTCCACAGATGTGGCTCATCCCATGCATAATATTTAGCCTCTCTTTTGATTTTTTTCTTTTTCAGCTCTTGATAAAATACTAGGTAAAGACTTGGTAATCAAAATATTGACAATGTCAGCATACCAAGGTGTTACCTATTGTGTGGCGAATAAATGTTCGTCTGGAAATTCATCTTTCAAGTTATCTGAAGTTGTGTCTAGACAGATATGACTAAGGTGATCTGCAACCAGGTTTTCGGTTCCCTTTTTTTCCCGTATCTCCACATCAAATTCTTATAGCAGTAGGATCCAACGAATAAGACGTGGCTTTGCTTCCTTTTTAGACAACAAGTACTTCAACGCAGCATGATCTGAATAAACTATAACATATATGCCCAACAGATATGAACGAAACTTCTCTAGCCCAAAAACAACTGTCAATAATTCTTTTTCTGTTGTTGAATAGTTTTTCTGGGCATCGTTTAGCATCATCGAAGCATAGTAAATCACATGCGGTGCTCTATCCATCCTTTGCCCCAGAACAACACCTAACGCATAGTCACTTGCATCGCACATCATCTCAAATGGAAGACTCCAATTTGGAGGTTGGATTATTGGAGCAGAAATTAGCTTCTTTTTTAATTCATCAAACGCTTTCCTACATGCTTCATCAAACTTGAACTCCACATATTTTTGAAGTAACTTGCATAAAGGTTGAGTGGTCTTCGAAAAATCTTTGATAAAGCATCGATAGAAACCTACATGTCCAAGAAAAGAACGAACTTCCCGTACACTTACGGGGTAAGGAAGAGATTTAATGATTTCTATCTTAGCTTTATCAACCTCAATTCCCTTAGAAGACACTACATGGCCTAAGATTATCCCTTGATCAACCATAAAATGACATTTTTCATAATTCAGAATCAAATTATTTTCAATGCAACGTTTCAAAATTTTTTCAAGGTTAATCAAACAAGTATCAAAAGACTCACCATAAACTGTAAAGTTGTCCATAAAGACTTCAATACAGTCTTCCACATAATCAGAAAAAAAATACTTACCACACATCGTTGGAACGTGGCAGGTGCATTACATAGTCCAAAAGGTATTCTTCGATACGCAAAGGTGCCAAAAGGACATGTGAAAGTCGTTTTGTCCTAGTTCTCTGGTGCAACCAAAATTTGGTGATAACCTGAGTAACCATCTAAACAACAATAATGAGTTTTCCCTGCAAGTTTTTCAAGTATCTGATCAATAAAAGGGAGTGGAAAATTATCTTTACGAGTAACAAAATTTAATTTTCGGTAATCGATACAAACCCTCCACCCATTTTACACACGGGTGGGTACCAATTCGCCTGACGTGTTCTCCACCACGGTTACTCCAGTCTTCTTAGGAACTACTTGTACTGGACTTACCCATTTACTGTCTGAAATTGGATAGATTATTCCAGCATCGAGGAGCTTCAGAATCTCCTTCTTGACTATCTCCATCATTGGTGGGTTCAATCTTCGTTGAGGTTGTCTTGTTTCCTTAGCTCTATCTTCTAATAGAATTCGGTGCATATAAATTGATGGGCTAATTCCTTTCAAATCTGCCACAGTCCATCCAAAAGCATCTTTGTAATTTTTCAAAATACCCAATAATTGTGTTTCCTGCAAAGATGTCGATTATTAACAAATAATAACAGGAAGAGTTTCATGCTCACCTAAATATACATATTTCAAGTTACCTGGAAGAGCCTTCAACTCAAATTTTGGTGGCTGTATGAGAGATGGCAACAATTTCGAATTATTTCTATTTAGTTCCAGAAAACGTACCTATTCCTCCATGAATTTGCTCCGCTCTAGCATCTGAATAGTGGTATCCAACTCTTCAGGAATGGCAAGAAAATCGGCTAATGTCTTTTCTTCTTGAATATCCAAGCTATTTTCCAATGCAGTCCATAATTTATCTTGTCCATCTAAACGAAATGTTTCCTGCACTAAAGTATCAAGAAAACTCACAGAAACAAAAGATTGATCATCACTAGGAAATTTCATGGCATCATAAATATTGAACTTAATCACATCACCATCAAACTACATAGTTAAAGACCCATCATAGACATCAATTTTTTTTCTGGAAGTTTTCAAAAATGGTCTTCCCAATAAAATTGGGACTGAAGTGGATAACTCTTCATTACCCATCTGTAAGACATAAAAGTCAGCAGGAAAAAGCATATTATCAACTTGAACTAGGACATCCTCAAGAACACCTTTTGGATAGGCATTAGATCGATCGGTAAGTTGGATTATGAAACCAGTTTCTTTCAAAGGCCCTATATTCAAAGATTCATAAATAGATTGAGGCATAACATTAATCGAAGCACCTAAATCCAACAATGCTTTCTTAATTTTCAAATTACCTATTTTACAAGGAATTGTGAACATACCTGGATCTGGACCTTTAGGAGGCAACTTCTTTTGGAACACAGCAGAAACATTCTCACCCAGTTGCACCTTTTCGTTGCCACTTAACTTTCTCTTTGAGGTACAGAGTTCTTTAAGAAATTTAGCATAACGAGGAATTTGATTAATAGCATCAAGCAAAGGAATATTTACCTGTACCTTGCGAAAATTTTCCAAAATTTCTTTCTATTACTCCTCCTTCTTCTGCTTGGAAAAACGACTAGGAAAAGGAGGTTGTACACTGAACTTAGGCATGGCAATGCAAGAATCACCCTCCTTTGTCTCTTGTGACTGCTTTGGAACTTCTTTCTCTACTTCTTCTTCAACTTCTCGCTTAGAAACCTTTGGAGTAGGTTCCTTTAACTCTTTACCACTTCGAAGTGTGATAGCACAAGCACTCTTCTTTGGATTCATCTCAGGTTAAGAAGGGAGCTTTCCTGAATTTTGTGCCTCCAACCTATTGATGGCAATCGCCATTTGGCTCATTTGAGTCTCAAGATTTTGTATGCTGGCTTGTGTATCTTGCTGAAATTTCATAGAATTCTGATGAAAGTTCACAGTATTCGTGGCCAATGTCTTGACTATGTCCTCCAAAGAATTATTTGCACCAGAGCTTTGTCCCATTTGCTGCTGTTGTCTAGGCACATAAGGTTGTTTATATGGCTGAAAATTAGAACTTACTTGTTGTCCCTAATTGTTGCCATAACGGAGATTTAGATGATCTTGCCAACCCGGATTATATGTGTTTGAAAATAGGTCATACTTCCTCTGAGGTTGTCCCGAATAACTACCTATTACCTTGGCCTCTTTAACATGGTCTTCTTATAGAGTAGGACACATATCTGTCGGATGACCAACCATAGAACAAATTCCACAAGTTTTATTTCCTCTTTCCGTGATACCGCAAGTTGACGCACCAAAGAAGTCAAATCATCTAATCTTCTTTCCAACGACGAAACACCCATCTCATTAACATGTCTTGAACCATAATCATTGCGAGCTCCAAATTGTTGAGAATTAGAAGCCATAGTTGAGATCAAATCCCATGCAGCTGCTGGTGTTTTATCAACTAGTGCTCCTCCACTTGTAGCGTCTATCATACTCCTCTCAGTCGGTGAAAGACCTTCATAAAAGTATTGAATCAATAGTTGCTCGCTGATTTGATGATGGGGGCAATTTGCCCATAGCCTTTTAAATCTCTCCCAATATTCATATAATGACTCCCTGGTGTTTTGTCGAATGCCACAAATTTCTTTTCTGATATTGGCGGCCCTGGCAGCTGGGAAAAATTTCTCCAAGAATAACTTCTTCATCTCTGCCCATGTTTTAATACTTCCAGCAGGTAAATAATATAACCAATCTTAGGCATCGTCCTTCAAAGAAAAGGGAAAAGTCCTTAGCTTTCTTAATGCCTTTGTTATTGGGACCCGATCCGAAAACCGGATCCCAACCGGAAAAGCAGAAAGTGGAGACGAAAAGTGAAAGGCGAAAGCATTGAAACAAACGAATCGAAAGTAAATCGAATAACGGAATGCGAAAGAACGGACGAATGCAAATGCGAAAGAAACGAATGGATCGGAAATCATAAGGCGGAAGCAAAAACATAAGCGAAATCAACGAATCGGATATACAAAACGAAAGCAAAGCGGAATCAAAAGCGAAAGTGAAACTAATTAACTTACAAATCGAATCGAATCATAAAACGGAACAAAGCGAAAGCGGAAGCAAATCGAATAATCGAAACGGAAAGGTATCGCATCAAAACAAATCGAATATACGAAAGCGGAACAAAAACTTAACACAACAGATCCGACATCCGGGAGCAAAAAGATCTCAGAAACTATCGCGTTGGAAACCTAGACTAACCTATCCGAAATCCGGTATTTTTTTTTTCTTCTCCTTTCTTTTTCTTATAACCATTTTTTTTACTCAACTCATGCAAATCATACAATTTCCCTTATCTTGGAAATTATCCTCAAACACATTCTCAAATCATACAAACTTCTTATACATGCAAACAAACCCAAAATTCTTCTTTTAAGCATCTAAAACTTTTTTATTTTTTTATTTTTTTTCTTTTTCAACTTATTATCTAACAAAATTTCGACAACATAACGGCTACACTTACAAAAACCCAAAACTTGCACATTGGCAAATGTACACTTCTATAATTCTCACAATATAACCAAAATCATCGGACTCCCCGTCCGGAATCCAACATAACAAACCACATTCAATCCCAAACCACATTCAATATCTCAATCTCATGCACAGACATTCTCATATCAATTTATACTCATATGAAAGATACAATTTATTAATACAATCTAAACACAACCCAATCATTCATATCCAATCATAATTCCAGAATTCAGATATACCATACTCAAATATATACATAAATTCGTAATCCTCATACATTCTGAAATACATGCTCGAAATACATCAATGGCAATTTAGCCATATACCATATCAATACCAAAATCAACTTTACACAAAAGATACGCTATACACATTCGAACAAACGATCTTGATCTTCTTTCATCCGAACTCCTGCTCATTACCTGGAGATGGGGATGAAAGGGGGGTGAGCTCGACGGCTCAGTGGATAACACATTTATAAATTAAAAAATAAGCAAAAATCATTTTTCATAAACTTTTACCAAAAGGCTTATTTTTCAAACTTTGCAACTTTTCAAACAATTTCCTCAAACCTTTTAATTTTTTTCAAACTTTTCATAATAAATTTCTATAATTTCATGGTTGGAAATTCACTTTTTCATTTCTCAATTTTCTCCCATTTTTCATAAATCATAAATCATAAGCAATTTCAAAAACAACATGAATGCAATCACATAAAATCACAAATCAAACACATAAAACATATCAAACAGTTTGGATCGGTCCAAACGGACGTCTTGCACATTCTCAAGATAAGCGGTCTGTGCGGCCGTGAATGAACGCACTACACCTTCCTGCATAGCGGTCCGGTGTGTATTGTGACTTATGGAGTCCAAAATCGAACTCCATGCCCTTGCAGGCGTAGAGAGAAGGCTTTTAAAAAAGCGAGGCAAGGTAATCGACTCTATCTTAAGGGACCTAACTAAACTCACTTATCACATAATTCACACTTGAAAACGGAATGCCTGAAGGCATATTTCAAAAATCTTGGTATCATATCGTGACACTAAACAATTTGCCATTCACAAATTTTCACAAATTCCAAAAATGCTCATAACAATTAACATTACAATCAAACATCACAAAAGATGTAGTAATTTTGGCAATTACACAAAATCATAATACAAATCAATTTTCATTCTTTCAAACAATGAAGTCATCAATTTCTCAAATTATTCGAAACATTAGAATAATAATGAATTCCATAATTATAGCCATGTCTCAAAATCATACCAAAAGCATTGGATTAAATCTTTTAAAAATCAATGATTTGCAAATTTTTTCTTTCTTTATTTTTCGAAAATTCATATATGGCTTATAATTCAAAATACAAACGTATTACCCACCTCGAATTGATGTTAGAAGCTTGTCCTTAGCTTCAATTTGACCACTGCTTCTATCTTTCTTCCAATTTAACATCACCTAAGCCATAAACATCCAAATTCAACATCATAAATTACAAAATCTTCAAAATTGACTTCATAAATCATAAACCCATAAGATTTCCAAACTATCTAAATCGCAATCTTCCAAAAGCCCCAACTCATATAAATTAGGCATAAACCCTAATTCACCATTATTCAAAATTGAATCAATTTCAACATGTAATCTCCAAAATTGATCATGGAATTAACAAACCCATACCATTTTCTATATTTATAAACCAAAAATTGAAGAAAAACTCAAAGCTCAAACTTTTCTCTTACCTCTTTTCTTCTCCAAATTCGAATTTATTTGGCTTGAGAGGAAGCTTTTATCTTTTATCCCTCCTTTTTCCTTTGAATCCAAGCAAAACTTATGCTAGAATCCTTCAAAAATTCGAAAACCCTCACTTCTCTCTCTTCTTCTCCATAGCCGAACCTTCATCCTATTATCTCTTCTTTTTTTTCTCTTCTTTTCCTCTAAGTTTTGGCTCTCTCTTGTTAAAAACGACAATCTCCTTGCTTTTATATGGCCAAGTCATTAAATGAAGGATAAAAGACCAAAATGCCCTTCCACTTAACCCTAAAGTCTTAATTCTTTTTGCTTACTTTCGGATATGATTCGCACTATCAATTTGAAGGAATTTGTCAAAACTTCCATCTAGAGAAATGTTCCTTATTGTCTTAATTTCATAATGCCACAAAAAACATCCAAATTAGTGCACTACATCAAAAGTTATGCTCAAAACATTTTAGATATGTCTTATGCTAAATCATTTTTCAGCACATTATTTCCATCCAAAATTTGACATCTTAATCACAAAATTGAAACTCGATGTCTTCATAAAAATTGTAGTTCTATTTCTCTAGGTTAATCAAAATCAAGAATCGCCTCATTTCGATTACTAGAACAAAAGTTATGTCCAAAATACTTTCAGATGTTCCTAATCCAAAACTGCACACTAATCCGAACTTCAATTCAGAAATTGAAAGTCTTAGGGGCTAAATTAAAATTTAATTTCTTCATATGACTTGTAGACCCATGCCTTAATTTTATTTTGACTCAAGAATCACCTCAATCGGATCACCACAAATCCCGAATTTTGCAAAAGACTGAACCATTTTCAGAAAATTATCTAACTCACTTTGATTTAATTAATCAACCTCAATTTAATCTCATAAAATTACAAATTTTCCATGAGGATGTAGGTAATTGTCTTAGAAATCCAACGTTTTGATAATCAAGTCAATCGGATATCAAACGAAAAAGTTATAAGTGAAGGCGAGATTCAAAGATTAGGCGTGGGCACGTTTAAGAAATTCAGAGACTAGACGTGGGCACGCCTAAGGATGGAATCTGGAGTTGTAGAAAATTCCAGAATTTTTAAATCATACCTTTTGATTCCAAACTCCAAATGTAACAAATTTGGTCTCTATAGAAAGTTTGAAGGAAGTTCTACCCATTCCATGAAGAACTCGAAAACTAATTCTGCCTCTACTATGATCAAAATTCTCATCAAAGATTTTGTCCAAATTAATATTTCCTAAGCCATAACTCAACTTTGAAAAATTTTATCTTTTAACTCCAAAGTCCAAATATATCATATTTTACATCAATGCGAAGACCAGAAAGTCACCTACAACTTTAATGAAGGACATAAAATTCAATTTGACTTCTAAGGTAGTCAATTTTCCCATCAAAAGTTCTGTCCTCTAATAATCATGCTAAAACCGTAACAGAAACTTGTAAAAATCATAACTTCTTATTCCATAATCGAAAAATTCTATACTTTATATCAAAATAAAAATCAAATCAAAATCTTCAACTTTCATGAAGAACTTAAAGGCTAAAACAACCTCTAACTAGGTCAATTTCCCAGTCAAAGCTTCAGCCATAACATAGGTCAACCTATAACACACCTAAACTTTCAAATTTTATAATATTCCATTCTCACATCCACTAATTGCATATTATACATCATTTTAAAGCTTGAAAAGTCTTCTATGACTTTCATGAAGACTACTTCACTCAATTCAGACCACATCAATCTGGCGATTTGCCTCAAAGTACAGCATACACAATTTCACTCTTCATAGCATTTTTCAAACAATAAACTAACCATAACTTTGACTGAGCAAAACTTTTACTCTCGATATCGAAAAATAGCAAACTTTATGGCGACAGAAAGCTCTCAACATAAGCTATAAGTTTCATGTAGATCATTTTCTCAAATTGTGCCTAAATCAAAAGTCAACTTTCTATGGCCAAAAAGTCAAACTTTCTATATCCAAAAGTCAACTTTCTTAAATCTTCAATTTTGCACACTTTTTCTATTTAAATTCATGCTTTTCAACTTTATTTCAATTATCTCATCCACTTAAACTTTCATAAACTATACAAATCTCCACAATAATCAAAATTTTCAAAACCCAATAATTCTTTTCTCATGAATTTCCTCAAAGCATAAATACATATATTACACAATACAGATATAAAACACTTATTTTATATCATTTATTATTTCTAAATTCCACTTAAAAATCGAGGTCCAACATTTGCTGTTTTCTCAATTTCGTGTTGTCTTGCAAACTTTCGGTGATTCGAGCAGAACGCATATATAACCGTCAAAATTTCCCGACCGGCGCCAAAATTTGGTGAATGTTGTCACCTGCAACCAAATATAAAAAGATACCAACTTCCTGCAACACAAATTAATGTAGAAGTGAAAAGTAGGGATCGCTCCCACGAGGAATTCAGACGTTAGTAGTTACGTAATAAAAAAAGAAAACAAGGGGGGTTTGTGATTGTGAATCAAACAGAATTTAATTGAAAAGTGAAATTGAAGAATAACTGAAAACGAAACAATGAGAATTTAACAATCAATAGAAATGAATCTTGGTTTCCGGTCTCCTTCGTTATTGAACTTGCGTTGATCATCGACACTAAAAATAACCAATTTATTAGTTCAACATTCGTCGTGGTAAATTTCTCTACCTATTTTCTGTTGGAACCCCTCCCCGGTGAGTCGCGTGCCCGACGTCCTACGTGACATCTGGACGCGCATCTCACAAGGGAGGGATTCCTCACCACGAAAGAAACCTCAAATTGAATCAATTTAACGTCATCCCAACAAAATTTACTAATATTGCTCTAATTTTCATCCAATAAAATTAATCCGCCTAGGGCCCATAACTAAATCTAAATTCTCAGCTAGAATAAAATTCCATACCTCTCGATTACACGAATCGAAATCGCCTCAATCCGATCTTTATAGATCACGAAATCGCCTAAAAGGATTTATATCCAAATCATCACATAATCTTATCCGTAATTTCCCACTAAAACTCGAAACTCTCATTTTACAAAAAACGTCTATTTTATTTTTATTTTTTCAAACTTATGATTCAAAATCGTGCAAATCGGAGGTCAAAGGGAATTTATAAGCAAAAGAGTGATAGAAAGGAAAATTGGAAAGAAAAGGAAAAGAAAATGGAAAATCACCCAAAATCAGCGTGAGGCGCCAGCAGGCGCAGACGCCAGCTCATGAGGGCGAGCCTTGCCTCATGAGGCGAAGAACCTCGCTAGGCGGGCGTCGCCTGCGAGGCCGTGGCTCGAGGGCGAGCCTTGCCTCGCGAGGCGAGCCTGCCTCGCGAGGCGAGGCGACCCGCCTCGCTAGGCGAGGCGTCGCCTCTAGCGAGGGCGCAGCGCGCCCGCCCGCTAGGCGACCTGTCGCCCTAGCGAGGCGCCGCTGGCGCCCGCCCGCTAGGCGAGCCTTCATACTAGCGAGGCGCCGAGCAACATCAAACTTTTTTTTTTAAAACTGAATAAACTCACAACTTGGCAATCTTATAATTTTTCACCCCGAACCCGAAATTTTGTGAAATCAGTGACAAAAGAAAGGTGAAAGGGAACTCTATAACTTCCTAGAAGGACTTATAAACTAATTGAGCCATTAATATGATCATAATTGGTTTTAAAGTTTCAGCCAAAACACAATTTCCTACACATAGCCTAAACTTTGGAAATTCATATCTTTTAGCACCCAAGTCTAAAATGGTGCATTTTACCCGTTGAAAAGATAAAAGATACTCTACAAGTCTTATGAAGGATGCTAAGATTAATTCAATCATTAAAGAGGGTAAAAACCTACGTGAACTTTCAGTCTAAAATCTAACCAATGGAACAGTAACTTTGCTTATGTGAACAGTAACTGTCAACTTCCAAAGCTCATAACTTTTGATTACTAATCCCAATAACTGCAAAACATATCTCATTTTAAAGGTAGAAGGATAATCTACATTTTTCCTGAAGAGAGCAAAAACTAGATCAGCCTCTAAGAGGGTGAAAAGTCTTCAAAGTTGCTGCAAAAGTTCAGTGTTTCTAATAGCAGCTGAAGCCTTTCCATTCTCATAACTCTTTCATTCTAAGTCCAATTGAGACATATTACATGTCGTTGGAAAGCTCAATTCATTCTCTACATTCTTCAAGAAGACCATTCAAACAAATTCAAGCTCTAAACCACTCTAAAATTGAATGGAAGTTGCTGCCCAATTTCTGGAAAATTGGACAGCACCTCCCCTAATTTACATCTATCCCAAATTTTCAACCAAATACACAACCTGCATAAAACTCAATATCTCAAGGCAACAACACACTCCTAGGCTTCTACATATTTCTTAAATCATCAAGCATTTCCAATCCATAAGATCTTACAATCCCATTCTTTTCTTTTATCATTCTCAACCATACAACAATACTTTTACAAGAAACAACACAAGGTACATTTTCAAATCCAAAAATCTTACACATAGGTGGAATTAAGTTCATACAAGGCTTTAGAGGGCATTTTGGCCCGATTACATCAAAATAGTAAACATTACATAAAAGTCCAAAATGCAACCTAAAGCCTATTTTCTCAAAACATAACTTCAAATACAACTTCAAAAGTAAAACTGCATCGGAGTTGCCTCAATCCCGATGCGGTGACTCGGTTTCTCGCTCGACACCTGTGGAGGGGAAATGGGGGGTGAGCTCGACGGCTCCGTGGGTAATAACTTAATAACGAGCAATAAGCAGAAACCGTTATTCATCATTTTTTTTCATATTCAAACAATATCACATTTATTAAAAGTCATTTCATTTTACAACCATTTACATCGAATTACTATTCCGAACAATTTACAAATTCAACATATCACAAAGACAACCTAGCCAACTACAAATTCACAACAAAATGGTTCGGGTGGACCCGAAACAGAACGAACGACACATTTCCGCGATGCGGTCATGTGTTGTCGTGACGAATAGGAGTCCTTAAGGGGAACTCCACGGCCACTAGCGGGCAGGCGGGAGAAGCCTATAATAGACAGGTGCACCTGACTCAAACTGGACCACCACAAACCCAAAGAAAACATATAGTTCACACAATTCAAAAACAATTGCCTCTACTGGCATTCACAAATTTACTTTCACATAAATTGCCAAAACAACGATCTTTTTCCCGAAATCACAATTTCTTATTATTTTCACTTAATAACTCAATGAACCAACCATTCCAACATAACTTTATACACGTAATTATCACATACAAATTCAATACATCATCAAGCATAATTCTTATAAATTTCTAAGTCATTTACATCTTAATTGAATTTATTATAAAGACGGTAATATACTTATCAACTCAATTATTAAGGAATTACCCACCTTAAATTCCTTTAACTTTGGTGATCCAAAGGTCTTGCTTCTACCTCCAATGCCTCAATTCACCTTCATTAACATGATTATCCCATAAGAACATAGGATATCGAATCGACGATTTTAAGGATACGAAAGTATAGAATTTAACTTATCTAACTTACCCATAACCTTTCTAAGCTCTTTAAACTAAAACCTAACCAAATAACTCAAAGAAATTCGAAAATCCTTACCTTAGGACAAAACCCACGAAATTCTCTTTGTTTCTATAAGGAGATTTAACTCTTCCTTTCACTTTCCTCTTGCATAAAACTCTTAAACCTCTCCTTTCCAAGCAAAAAAAAACTAAATCCCTTACTTCCCTTCTTCTTCTTCTTCTTCTTCTTCTTCTTCCACCGAAAACTCCTCTCTTTTCTTTCTAAGTTTGAAAGTCTCTCTATACCTTATAACTTGGGTGGTTTTCTAGAAAACTAAGGAATTTATTCTAACTTATCACCTATACCAATACTACGTGGGTTTAGTAATACTCTCCTTTTCTTTTGCAATTTCATGAGTCTCCTCCATATCCTACGGCTACTTCATTCCTTCAATGCCTTCTTTATTTCTCTAATTACTTTTCTTATTCATTTAAGTCATTAAAGACAATTAAAAGGGCTAAAGCCCATCTTCCAAACCTTAAGCCTTAAAACCATATACAAACTCTCAAATTGGTCATACACCATCTTATTCTCTTTTAATTCTAACAACTTATTAAAATCTAATTTTACTAAATTCTATAAATTAAACACTAAGTCTCAAATTATTCTAATTAATCTCAAAATAAATCAAAAACGCTTAAAGCGGATCGGGGCCCAACATTTCTCCCCTCCTTAAAAGAATTTCGTCCTCGAAATTCGTACCTGAATCATTGAAGAGATGGGGATACTTCTGCTTCATAGCTTCCAATAGCTCCCACGTGGCTTCTTCCATATAATGATTCCTCCATAAGACTTTTACCAACCGAATGCCTTATTCACGAGAACCTTTTCTTTAGTATCTAAAATCAGACCGAAGCTCTTCATAACTCAAGTTATCATTCAACTGAATTTCATCAGCTTGAACGACATGGGAGGGATCTGATCGATATCTTCTCAGCATAGAGACATGAAACACATCATGTATCTTAAATAACTCCGGAGGCAAGGCTAACCTGTAAGCCAACGGACCAATCCTCTCCAGAATCTCATACGGTCCCACGTACCTCGGACTTAGCTTACCCTTTCTGCCGAATCTCAGAATCCCTTTCCACGGAGAAGTCTTAAGAAACACCTTATCGCCGACCTTATGCTCCATTTCTTTTCTATGAGCATCCTCATAGCTCTTCATCCCGCCCCGAGTCGCCTTGACTCAGCTTAATCAAATTGACTTTATCAGCGGTCATCTGTATCATCTCGGACCCAAAGTCTCCTATCTCCTCTGCATCCCAACACACGGAGTCCTACATCTCCTCCCATCTGAGCCTCATAAGGAGCCATCTGAATGCTCGAATGATCTGAATTATTATATGCAAATTCGATCAAAGGCAAGTGCTCATCCCATGCTCCTTTAAAATCCATCACACAAGCCCCGAGCATTTCCTCGAGAGTCCGGATGGTCCTCTCGGGCCGACCATCGATGCGAGGATGAAAAGCGATCTTTGAAACTCAACTTAGTACCTAAAGCCTCCTGCAAACTGCCCCAAAATCTCGACGTAAAGCGAGGGTCCCGATCTCATCAATATATTTCTTGACTAACACATGCAGCGGATCTGTCTGTCTGATTGCCAGAAAATGGGCTGATTTCGTCAATCTATCCACAATCACCCATATGGCATCATGCCTCCTACTGGTCTTAGGCAATCCCATCGGAAAATCCATAGTGACTCTCTGCCATTTCCACTCAGGAATGGGTAATGGCCTCAATTGGCCTGAAGGTGCCTGATGCTCAGCCTTGACTTGCTGACACACCAGACACTTACTCACATATTCAGCCACATCCTTTTTCATCCCTCTCCACCAGAAATGTTCTCGAGATCTCTATACATCCCGGTCTTTGCTGGGTGCATAACATAAGGTGCATTATCGCCTCATCCGATTTCATCTTTAACCTCCTTAACATCGAGAATCTGAGTCTATTCACGATCGTCAGAGTCCATCGTCACTCAAAGACCATATCGGACTCCTTACCCTTTGCACCTCTTCCCGCACTTACTCAACTCGGGATTACGAACTGCAACTCTCTTACTTTCTCTCGAGGATCGGTCTTACCAAAAGTAGCAATCATGCAATCGACTCTTCACGCTTGGTGATCCCGAGCTTCGCCATCTCTTCCAATAGCGGTAAATAGGTATGCGCACATATGCTATGGAAGACTTTCTACTCAAGGAATCAGCAACTACATTTGCCTTACCCGGATGATACTCAATCAACAGGTCATAATCCTTGAGCAGTTCAATCCATCGCCTCTGTCTCAAATTCAGCTCCTTCTGACTCAACAGATATTTGAGACTTTTATGATCTGTGAAGATCCTGGTTTGCACTCCATACAAATAATGTCTCCAGATCTTCAAAGCAAAGACCACAGCTGCTAACTCCAGATCATGGGTCGGATAGTTCATCTCATAAGGTTTTAGCTGCCGTGAGGCATATGCTATCACCTTATCTCCTGCGTAAGCACACATCCTAACCCCTTCTGGAAGCATCACTCTATCTGATATAACCTTCCTCTCCTGTGGGTAAAGCCAAAGCGAGCACTAGTCAATCGTGTTTGAGTTCCTCAAAACTCTCTTGGCACTCTTCACTCCGGATAAACTTCGGTTCTTCCTTAATAATTTAGTCAAAGGAGTGGCAATCATCGAGAAACCCTCCACAAATCTCCGATAATAGCCTGCCAAACCCAGAAAGCTCCTCACCTCAGTCACTGTCGTCGGAGCATGCCAGTTCACCACAGCTTCAATCTTCTTGGGATCTACATGTACCCCTTTTTCAGAAACAATATGACCCAAGAAGACCACTTCACGAAGCCAAAATTCACATTTCGTGAATTTGGCATACAACTCTCTCTCCCTCAACCTCTGCAATACAATTCTCAAGTGCTCCCCATGTTCTTCCTCATTCTTCGAATATATCAGAATGTCATCGATAAACACGATAACAAACTGATCTAGAAACTCCTTGAAGACCCTGTTCATCAGATCCATAAAAGCAGCAGGAGCATTGGTTAATCCAAAAGGCATAACCAGAAATTCATAATGGCCATACCGAGTCCTGAAGGCTGTCTTGCTCACATCAGACTCCTTAATCCTGAGTTGATGGTAGCCAGACCTGAGATCGATCTTAGAGAAGACCGTTGCCCCCTGCAGCTGATCAAACAAATCATCTATCCGAGGTAGAGGATACTTGTTCTTCATCGTCACTTTATTGATCCTCCTATAATCAATGCACATCGCCAAGTGCCATCCTTCTTCTTAACAAACAAGACCGGCGCACCCCAAGGTGAGGTGCTCGGCCTAATGAACCCCTTCTCCAAAAGATCCTCCAGCTGCTCCTTAAGTTCTTTCATTCACCGGAGCCATCTATGAGTGGAATAGAAATAGGAGTCATCCCGGAGCCAAATCAATAGAAACTCAATCTCCCTCTCCGTGGCAAACCGCAACTCCTCTGAAACACATCAGAAATTCCCTCACAATGGGAATATCCTCCACCTTGCTCTCCTCACTGCTGGTATCCATAACACACGCCAAGAAGGCTTCACACCTCTCCACATCGATCTGTCACCAACAAAGTCAAACAAGCCTTAGCGGTGTCAACTTTCTATCTCCTCTGAAAACCACTGTCTGACCCTCTCCCAGATCAAATTCAACTTCCTTTCGACCACAATCTAGCTTCGCCTTGTACTTTTCCATCACGTCCATTCCGACAATCACATCTAACCCCTTCAGATCTAGAGGTAGCAGGTCCACGACCAAACTAGATCCATCAATAATGAGTTCACAATCCTTCAAGATCGACTCACAATGACATTCCTCCCTAACGGAGTACTAACTAGCAGAAAATCATCCAATAGAACTGATTGCATACCAGCAATATCATACTAGCGGAGATAAAAGAATGGGTGCTACGAGAATCAAGCAGAACATACAATGAGAATGAAAGAGTGAGCCATACCGAGAACAACCTCTCGTGCAACTGCAGCCTCCTCACGAGTCATAGCAAAACTTCGGGCTGTGGCTTGCCCTCTCGGTCTCCTGGAAGATTGGGCTTCAGACTAACCCAGAGCGCCTACCCCAGATCTTGGTGCGGTCCCCAGCTGTCTCTCTCTCCTCACGAGCTGAGGCTGAGATCCTTCCCTCCGAGCATCGAGGACAATCTCGATTCTGTGGCCCTTCTCCCGCGCTTAAAACAGGCACCCGATACCTATAGCACTCTCCCGTCACGGATGCCCACAGTCTTGACACGGAGAATCGATTCTGCTTCTCTCATTCTTTGTTTCCTCCTGCGAGGAACCTGTCTTGACTACTGCCTTCGAATCGCCTCTGCTGAGGGCCACTACTGCCTCCCTGACTCTGAGTCTGAGTCCGGGCACTCTTACCACCCCTTTCACCGTGTGCACACCCCCTCTCTGAGCAGATCGCTCTGCTTTTCTTTTCCTGCTCACTTCCAGCCTGATGTTCTCTAGCTTCTCAGCCTGGAGTGCAGCATCTACCAGCTGCTGATAGTCACAGAAGTTATGAAGCATTACCTTCTCTCTGATGCCCAAGTGGAGGCCTCCCTCAAACTTCCTACATTTATCTTCCTCACTGGCAACAATATGAGCTGCATATCTCGACAACTGGGTGAATCTCCACTCATACTCGATATGAGTCATCTCTTTACGAGTCAAATTAAAAACTCCACAGCCTTGTCTGCATGTGAGACCCGGAAAGATACTTCTTCCGAAATAACTCTCCAAAATTCTTCCATAAAAGCACTGGTGGCACAGCCTGGCTCTGTGGGACTGACTCCCACCAATGGAGAGCATCGCCCTGCAGTAGACTGACAGCATACTCTAGCTTCTCCTCATCAGAACATTTCATCTGAACTAGGACTCTTTCAGTCCTCTTAAACCAAGACTCGCTTCTTGAGATTGGTGGTACCATGAAAGTCCACCGCTCAACTTCCATGATTTATCAAGCTGTCCACCTCTCACATCGAAGCTGGCATGGGCTCGAGACCCTTGACCCATGGCAAAAGTAAAAGCTGGGCAAGGCACAGAAGACCTGGGTCCATGCTTAAGCCTGATGGGAGGAGGAGGAGGAGGTTCCTCGGGTTGAACACTAGGTGCCTTAGGGCCGGGGCGAGAATGTGTCCTGCATCTTGTGGAACATGAGACCCTCTGTACTCTCTGGCGAGAACTTGGCGAGATCGAGTCCCTCGGGTTCTACCCCGACGTGGCATAATAATCCTTGAGAAAAACCGGTGAAAATCTTAGTGCATGCAAAAACAATTTTACTTTAGTTTATGCAAAAATTCATGCAAAATCCACATTCAAAAGCATTTAAAACAATTCAAAATAACACAATAATACACATAAATTACTTTCAAATACATCCACCGAAACCTTACATTTCTCTTTCTACCCGAACTACCCGAACCTACAACCGAAGGCTCTGATACCATAAGTGTTGGAACCCCTCCCCGGTGAGTCGCGTGCCCGACGTCCTACGTGACATCTGGACGCGCATCTCACAAGGGAGGGATTCCTCACCACGAAAGAAACCTCAAATTGAACTGAATTTAACGTCATCCGAACAAAATTTACTAATATTGCTCTAATTTTCATCCAATAAAAATTAATCCGCCTAGGGCCCATAACTAAATCTAAATTCTCAGCTAGAATAAAATTCCATACCTCTCGATTACACAGAATCAGAAATCGCCTCAATCCGATCTTTATAGATCACGAAATCGCCCAAAAACGGATTTATATCCAAATCTGTCACATAATCTTATCCGTAATTTCCCACTAAAACCCGAAACTCTCATTTTACAAAAAAAAACGTCTATTTTATTTTTTATTTTTTTCAAACTTATGATTCGAAAATCATGCAAATCGGAGGTCAAAAGGGGAATTTATAAGCAAAAGAGTGATAGAAAGGAAAATTGGAAAAGAAAAAGGAAAAAGAAAATGGAAAATCACCCAAAACGGCGTCGGGGCGCTTGCGCGAGAGAAGCGGCCTCGCTAGAGAGGCGTCGCCTAGCGAGGCCGTGGCTCATGAGGCGAGCCTTGCCTCATGCGAGGCGAGCAGCCCGCCTCGCTAGGGCGAGGCGTCGCCTAGCGAGGCGCCGCAGCAACATCAAACTTTTTTTTAACGAATAAACTCACAACTTGGCAATCTTATAATTTTCACCCGAACCCGAAATTTTGTGAAATCAGTGACAAAAGAAAGGTGAAAGGGAACTCTATAACTTCCTAGAAGGACTTATAAACTAATTGAGCCATTAATATGATCATAATTGGTTTTAAAGTTTCAGCCAAAACACAATTTCCTACATAGCCTAAACTTTGGAAATTCATATCTTTTAGCACCCAAGTCTAAAAATGGTGCATTTTACCCCGTTGAAAAGATAAAAAGATACTCTACAAGTCTTATGAAGGATGCTAAGATTAATTCAATCATTAAAGAGGGTAAAAACCTACGTGAACTTTCAGTCTAAAATCTAACCAATGGAACAGTAACTTTGCTTATGTGAACAGTAACTGTCAACTTCCAAAGCTCATAACTTTTGATTACTAATCCCAATAACTGCAAAACATATCTCATTTTAAAGGTAGAAGGATAATCTACATTTTTCCTGAAGAGAGCAAAAACTAGATCAGCCTCTAAGAGGGTGAAAAGTCTTCAAAGTTGCTGCAAAGTTCAGTGTTTCTAATAGCAGCTGAAGCCTTTCCATTCTCATAACTCTTTCATTCTAAGTCCAATTGAGACATATTACATGTCGTTGGAAAGCTCAATTCATTCTCTACATTCTTCAAGAAGACCATCCAAACAAATTCAAGCTCTAAACTACTCTAAAATTGAATGGAAGTTGCTGCCCAATTTCTGGAAAATTGGACAGCACCTCCCTAATTACATCTATCCCAAATTTTCAACCAAATACACAACCTGCATAAAACTCAATATCTCAAGGCAACAACACACCCTAGGCTTCTACATATTTTTAAATCATCAAGCATTTCCAATCCATAAGATCTTACAATCCCATTCTTTTCTTTTATCATTCTCAACCATACAACAATACTTTTACAAGAAACAACACAAGTACATTTTCAAATCCAAAATCTTACACATAGGTGGAATTAAGTTCATACAAGGCTTTAGAGGGCATTTTGGCGATTACATCAAAATAGTAAACATTACATAAAAGTCCAAAATGCAACCTAAAGCCTATTTTCTCAAAACATAACTTCAAATACAACTTCAAAGTAAAAGCGCATCGGAGTTGCCTCAATCCCGATCACGGTGACTCGGTTTCTCGCTCGACACTGTGGAGGAAATGGGGGTGAGCTCGGCGGCTCGTGGGTAATAACTTAATAACGAGCAATAAGCGAAACCGTTATTCATCATTTTTTCATATTCAAACAATATCACATTTATTAAAAGTCATTTCATTTTACAACCATTTACATCAATTACTATTCGAACAATTTACAAATTCAACATATCACAAAGACAACCTAGCCAACTACAAATTCACAACAAAATGGTTGGGTGGACCCGAAAGCGAGCAAACGACACATTTTCGCGATGCGGTCATGTGTTGTCGTGACGAATAGAGTCCTAAGGGAACTCCACGACCCTTTATGCCACGGACCATATACAAACTCTCAAATTGGTCATACACCATCTTATTCTCTTTTAATTCTAACAACTTATTAAAATCTAATTTTTACTAAATTCTATAAATTAAACACTAAGTCTCAAATTATTCTAATTAATCTCAAAATAAATCAAAAACGCTTAAAGCGGATCGGGGCCCAACATTTTCTCTTATGCTTAGTTAACCAAAACATGTATTTGAATTAACCCTTATTAATTAATAACCTGGATACGATCTCAAATTTAATTAATTAATAGCTTTACGAATCAAGAAAATTGACGAACTAGACAACATACATACGATGTACATTTAGCCTAGACAATTATTTTTCCTAGAACCATGTCCCTAACGTAGTAGACAAAAATCCTAGTCGCTACCTTTGATTAAAAGAATTTAACGTCAACCTTTTTAATCTAACGATTGATTGAATAAAAACACAAACTAGTTGCGCACCTAGCTATCAAATTAAACAATGAAATAATGACCCAGAAAAATAATTGAAACTTGACTAATAAATCGATTGAAACAAAGAACAAAAGTCTCACAACATGCAAAGTTCAATAACTAGGATTACGGAAACCAAGAAATAAAAATTTAGTTACCAAACATCATAATTTCCCTATCTATTCCGACTATCACTGGCATTGAGACTGTCACTACCATTTTCTATATGCCGCAGTCTTCTCTGTTTTCCTCTAACGCAGCTTTTTTTCTCTTTTTAATTATCCCAGCTCACTATTCTCTCTTGCAACGCCGCCGTCCCTCAATTGCGCTATCCCCTGTACTGTTGCGTTCTTTTTTCTACCCTATACGTGTCTGTTGTGCAGTGATAAGCCATTTAATTTGCAACCCCACTTTCCCTTATGCGTTGTCGTTTCCTCTTGTTGCTTCTCTTGTTGATTTATTTCTTGATGTGCGACGTCGTTCCTCTTGTAGGTGATGTGGCTTTTAATTTCCTCTCCACCGAAGCTCACTTATTCCTCTCTAGTGCTACTGTTGCGTGACTTGACAATTAAAATGCCACTCAACGTAAATCCCTTCACGCTTCTCACGCCTGCTGCCTCCTTGTAGCTTCTTCTAACCATTTAACTTGCTTTAGACTTCTAACCTGCTGCTGTGCTTCACGTTTCTAGTTGTTGCACAAGGCCATGTCTAATTAAGGTCAACGTCTAGCTCAACTCTTTTTATCCCAAAATTGTCGCAATTCTTTTTGTTTAGCTCCAAAATACACCTTGACATAAAACAAGATTAATTTCCATTAAGTATAACTTCAAACCTCAAGAATAAAGAAAATTAACACACAAAAAGATAGAAAATAAAGACACTAACAGAGGATGAGCCACTGAAGTCAATTGGAGCCTTATCTTCAGTTGGTGACAAAAATCTTTGAACTTGTCATTATCAAACTGGTTATCTGTAACTAAGACCATAGGCATCCCAAAATGGCTCAGTATATTCTTACATACGAAGTTTTCCATTTTCTATTCAGTGATGGTGGTTACCGCTTCTGCTTCTACCCATTTGGTGAATTATTCGACTGATACTATCAAAAACTTCTTTTTCCTAGGACCGAGAGGAAAAGGACCTAGTATATCCATTCCCCATTGAGCAAAGGGGATAGGATGGCTCACAATTTTCAGCTGCTCGGTCAGTTGATGAGACAAGTTATTGTTCCTCTGGGACGCCTCACATCGGTTAACCTTCTCTTGACAATCTTTCCTCATTGTCAACCAATAATACCCTTGTCTGATCAATTTGTGAGCCAACATTCTGCCTCCTAAGTGATTCCCGCACATTCCTTCATGAACCTCGGCCATTGCCCGTTTTGCCTCTTCTTCATTCAAGCAACGTAATAACGGCCAGTCATAAGAACGCTTATACAGGACGTCATTAACAATCATATATTCAGCAACCTTTACCCTTAGTTTCTTGGCTCCCAGGGCTTCTAGCGGCTGTGTTCCCTTAAGAAGGTACTGTCTGATCGGCTCCATCCAACTTGATTGTTCAGCATCTGTTTCAAGGACTTCACTAGCTTTCTGAATACTAGGCCGGTCTATCCGCTCAACCAAAATGTTGTTTCTTGCGTTTTGATCGGAAGCTATCTTGGAAAGCGCGTCTGCCTGAGCATTCTGTGTCCTATCTATCCTGTTAACCGAGTATTCTTCAAAATTACTCAACTCTTGCTTTGCCAATTCTAGATACCTGATCATATTGTCCCCTTTTGCCTCATACTGCCCAGTGACTTAACCCTATTTGGCTATCGTTGTACACCTTCAAATATTTCACCCCCATTTCCCTTGCCAACTGAAGACCGGCTATTAAGGCTTCATATTCTGCCTCATTATTGGATGCTCTAAATTCTAATCGGAGGGCGTATTCCACTTTTTGTTCCTGTAGGGGCTGATCAAGACCACTCCTACTCCGCATCCCTTAGCATTGGACGACCCATCAATAAATAAATTCCAAGCAGCGCGTTGCTCATTCTATTAGGTAGGTTGACTCATTTCAGCAACAAAATTCGCCAGTACTTGGGCTTTGATCGTTGCCCGTGGTTTGTAATGTATATCAAACTCTCCCAGCTCTGCCGCCCATTTTACTAACCGTCCAGAGGTTTCAGGCTTTTGAAGGCATTGCCTGAGAGGTTGATCGGTCCATATCTCGATTGTGTGACTCTGGAAGTAGGGCCTGAGTTTTCGTGCTGCGGTTATCAATGATAGGGCCAGCTTCTCAATAGGTGCATACCTCACTTCTGGCCCGTTCAAAACCTTACTAACGTAATAGATCAGGAATTGTTCATTTCTGTCAGACCGAAAGAGAACTGCACTGATCGCCCCGTCTGTAACTGCCAGATAAATGATCAACTTTTCCCCTTCAACGAGGCTTTACAAAATGGGCGGATTGGTCAGATATTGCTTCAGATGCTGAAATGCTCTCTCGCACTCATCCGTCCATTGGAAATGAGTCACGTCCGCCTTCCTTAAGATTTTGAAAAATGGGAGGCACTTGTCCCCCATCCTAGAGACGAATCTGCTCAGAGAAACGATCCGCCCTGTCAATATTTGAACATCTTTTAAGCATCGTGGTGAGGGCATTTGAATGATAGCTTCAATCTTTTCTAGGTTTACTTCAATCTCCCGTTGAGTAATCATGAATCCTAGGAATTTTCTAGATGCCACACCAAAGACGCATTTTTCAGGGTTCAGCCTCATTTGGAATTTATTGAGGGTCAGGAAGACTTCTTTAAGATCTTTCACATATTCAGCGGTCGTCTATTTTTGACTACCATATCATCCACATAAGCCTCAACTGTTCGGTCGATCTGCTTCTTAAAAACTTCCATAATGAGTCACTGATAAGTAGCCCCTGCATTTTTCAAATCGAACGGCATTACCTGGTAGCAATACTGCCCTGGTCGGTTATAAAAGCTGTCTTTTCTTCGTCTTCAAGACTCATTTGTATCTGATGATAACCGGAGAAAGCATCCAAGAAACTAAGAAGCTCATTCCCTGATGTAGAGTCTACCAGTTGATCGATTTTTGGTAGAGGGAAGCTGACCTTTGAGCATGCTTTATTCAAGTCAGTGAAATCAATGCACATCCTCCATTTTCCGTTTTTCTTCTTCACTAGTACTGTTGGGACCTGATCCGGGAATCGGATCCCAACCGAAAAATGGAACGGAAAGACGAAAAATCGAAAAGCGAGAAATCGCTAATCGGAATACAAATCGCATCATCGGAGCGAAACGAATACTCAAAAAATTGTGCATCAAAAATACGAATAACAAAGCGGAGAAACTCGAAAGGCAGAATTCCGAATCGAATGCGAATCGAAATAATCAAACTGAAACAAACACCGACATCCGTTTCAAACATGAAGCATAGCAAACTCATCGCGTTGGAAACCTTACGACATTTCAAATCCGGTATAATTTTTTTTTCCTCTTATTCATTCCTTTTCTCTTTAATCAATCTCATTCAAATCATAACCATTCCATACAATTCCCTTTTTGGAAACTCATCCTCACCAATTTCAATTCACTTAATTCATCTTAATCATTTCTTATACAATCATATAAATCCTCAAACTCATTTCTTTAAACCCATTTTACCATAATTTTACCGAAATTTCGGCAGCATAACGGCTGTATTTTGACAGCCCAAAAATTTAAAAACCAAAGAAATGCACTTCTAATACACATAATCCAATAGCACAAGGCAACATCGAACCTCCCGTCCGGCATCCAAACACCAGCAGAAACACAATCTTAGTTCTAAACACTTCATCATTCCAATCCATAATACATCTCAACTTAATTATCCACAATTCAATCACAAGCCATTCATATACATTCCAATTGCCATTTATATCCATCTCAATTCAAATTTACGTACAAAATCTATTCTACAATCATACATAACTCATAACTGAAATACATCATAAATTTACATGATGACTCTTCAAGCCATAAACAAAAACAATACATAATCCATAAACCTTTTTCACAACTTCAAAACTAAACTCCAACATTACACATAAAACAAAGCATACAAAAACTATCGGGTTGACATCATACTCGTCTTCCATCCGATCTCCTGCGTGAAAACACGGAGATGGGGATGAAAGGGGTGAGCTTCGGGCTTCGTGGATAATATATTTATAAAGCGAACAATAAGCGGAAAAATCTTTTATTTTTCAAACTTTTCAAACATTTCCCATTTAAGAATTTCTCCAAAACTCATTTTCAAACTTTTCAATTTCATCAACACTTTCTAGATTTTTCTCAAAATTTTCATTTGTTTCAAAACATTTATATCCAGCTTGAAATTTCATGCTTGAAAAATTTACTTTCTCGTTTCTCAAAATCTCAAACCTTTTTCAAAACATGCATAGTCTTAAACATGAATGCATCACATCATAGTGTATCACATCATAATCAAATTAAAAATACATAACACATCAGAATTGGTTTGGTTCGGTCCCAGCGGAGACGTCTTCGCACATTCCGCATATCTGGTCATGTGCGGTAGTGAACAGACGTACTACACTTTCCGCATAGCAGATCCGGTGTAGCCGTGAAAGGAGTCCGTGTCGGATCTCCATTGCCTATTACAGCAGTAGAGCAAAGGCTTAAGCAGTAGAGACAACGCGACTCACAAAAGGACTGACCAAACCCACTTAACACATAACGAAAACGAAATTCAGATTGCCTGAAGGCACTTTTCGAAAATCTTGATTTTTTTACCTTTTCAACTCATATCATCAAATTGTGTCATAAATGACACAAGCATATATCCACATAATTGCACATAATCAATCTAATGCAATTCACGTAAATCACATATCAATATATGCACTAATTCTTTAAATCATTCTAATCATAAATCACAAAATTTGAAAACCATGAAATTCATAAGTCTTGTATTTTCTAAAACTCATTTTACTCCTTTGAAATCATAATTTCAAACATTTACATCCTTTTCAAACATTTTATTCATAATAATTTATCAAAATCAAATTTTGCTTTCTTTAATTTTCAAAAATTCACATTTAGCTTATAATTCAATAAATAAATATACTACCCACCTCGTATCCATGCTAGCATCTTGTCCAATGCTTGATTTGACCTTTTCTCCTTTCTTCCTTCGAATTGAAAATTCCTAAATCAATTTCATCAAAATTTAATCTCATAAATAACTTAATCCTTCAATTTGATGCATAAGTCATCAATTCTTACTAATTCAAGATAGTTACATCACTAATTCCAAAACCCCAAATTACAAATTGAACCTAAATCAATCCAATCAAATTCAATATCATAATTAACTTAATTTCTCAAATTGAACTTAGGAAATATCAATTCCTCTCATATTCAAGCTATTTCAATCTCCAATTTTGAAAATCCCCAATTTTCAAAATTGGCCTAAACCAATTTACACAAATTCAATACCATAAATCACAATTTCTTCAAAATTGATTTCATATTTCACCAATTCCTACTATTATTGATGATTCTACACCATTAATTCACAAAATTTCCAAATTTCTAATTTGGCCTAAACCCCCAATTTACAATTTTTCAAATTAAACTTCACCTAAAGCATAAACATCAAAATTAACTTCATATTCCACAAACCCATATCATTATCTATAATTCTACACCAAAATTTCACAAAATTCTTAATCATAAAATTAAGCCTAAACCTTAATTAATTTTCCATCCAAAATTAAACATAACCTAAGGCATAAATATCAAAATCAATTACATAAATCACAAACCCAAGTCCTTTTCCATGTTTCTCAACCAAAAATTCATCAAAAACTCAAAGTTGAAAATTTTCTCTTACCTCATTTCTCCACCAAATTCAAATTTTATTGGTTCCTTAGGAAGCTCTCATGCTCTTCCATCTTTTTCTCTCTTGGAACAACCTCCAAATCTTGCTTTAAGACTTAGAAAAATCATAAACTCACTTACTTTTCTCCTTTCTCCCTTCTTTTCTCCCATACGAAAGCAACTCTTCATTCTCTTCTTATTCTTCTCTTCTTTCTCTAGAAACATCGTGCTCTCCCTTTAAAAAATGACAATCCCTTTATGTTTTTTAGGCCATGTCATCAAATGATGATTAAAAGACCAAAATGCCCCTAATACTTGCTTTATGTTATTCTCACTTGCGGGTTGATTCGCACTATCAATTTGAAGGAATTCGTTAAAACTTTCTTCTCAAGAAATGTTCCTCTCAATCATACGAATCCAACGCCACCAACCGCGCTCAATTCAGATCACTACACCAAAAGTTACACGCAAAACAGTTCAGGTATATCCATATTCTAACACATTTTCCATGTACGATTATTTCCATCCAGAAATTAACATTCTTAATCCCAAAATTGAAACTCGATGTCTTCATAATAATTGTATCCTTATGTCTCTAGTTTAATTCAAAACAAGAATCGCCTCATTTCAATTCCCAGATCAAAAGTTATGCTCAAAATACTCTCAGGTGTTCCTAATCCAAAAATTACACTCTAATCCGAAATTACATTCATAATTCTAAGATCTTAGGGGCAAAATTGACATTTCATTTCTTCATATGATTTGTAGCCCCTTGTCTTATCTTTATTTCGCCTTAAGAATCACTTCAATCGGATCTCTACAGATCCCGAATTTCACAAAATACTGAACTATGTTCGAAAAATTTCCCAACTCACTTTGATTAAATTAATCACCATTAATTTAATCTCATAAAATTACAAATTTACCATCAGGATGTAGGGAATTGTCTTAGGAATCCAACGCCGCAAGAATCAACTCAATCGGATGTCGGACGGAAAAGATATGAGCAAAATAGTGAACAAAGGTTGGATTGGAGGAGGAAGCAAGAAAAATAAAGGAGCAAAACGGCGTCGTATTAGGGCGAGGAGAGGGCGCGGTCGCCCTGGCGACGCGTCGCCCTAGCGATGCAAGCTGAACGCTCGCCATCGCTACGGCGATGCGTCGCCCTAGCAACGCGAGCCGAACGCTCGCCATCGCTACGGCGATGCGTCGCCCTAGCGACGGGGGACTTCATTTTCCTTTTTTTTTTAACAAAAAATCCAAAACTTCCAAAATTCATAACTCTTAATTCTGAACTCCAATTTTGACAAACTTAGTCTCTATAGAAAGCTTAAAGGAAGTTCTACATCTTCCATGAAGGACATAAAAATCAATTCGACTCCTAAGGGAGTCCATTTTCTGGTCAAAGATACTATCCTCTAATAATCATGCTAAAACCACAATATAAACTTGTAAAAATCATAACTTATTATTCCGAGATCGAAAAATTGCATAATTTATATCGAAAGAAAGATCAAAACAAACCCTTCAATTTTCATAAAGAACATCAAAGCTCAATTAACCTCTAACTAGGTTAATTTCTCAGTCAAAGTTTCAACCATAATAAAAGTCAAACCTTTCAAACATAAACTTTGACTGATCATAACTTCCACTCCCGATATCGAAAAATTGCAAACTTTATGGCTACAAAAAGCTCTTAACGTACTCTACAAGTTTCTAGAAGACTATTTTCTCAAATTATGCCTAAATCAAAAGTCAACTTTCAAAGGCCAAAAAGTTAACTATTTCACAATTTTTTTTTCATATTTTCACACTTTCTCTTTTCAGTCATGATTTTCAACTTAATTTCAATCAACTCATCTACTTAATTTCATAAACCATACCAATCCACTCAAAACCCCAAAGATATCAAAATCAAATCATTTCTTTTCTTCTCAATATTCTTTAAATTTTAAGCCATCTATTATACAATACATTCACCAAGCACTCCTTAAATTTCATTTTCATAATTCAAATTTCACTCAAAGATCGGGGTCCAACAAGTACCACGTTCGCCAACCATTCAAGGTACTTGACTTCCCGAATGAACCCAACTTTGAGCAATTTTCCTATCTCTTTCTCGATCACCTCCTGCCTTTCTTTGCTCTGCCACCACCTCTTCTATCTGACTGGCTTGCAGTCTTTCTGAATACCGAGAGAATGAGATGCTAATGCTCGAGAAATTCCAAGCATATCGCTCGGTACCCAGGCAAAGACCGATCTGTTCTCCATCAAGCAATCTGTGATCTCTTTGGCCAGCCCTTTTTCGAGTTCAATGCCTAGATTCATGAATTTGGATCGGTCTTCTTCATTCAATATTATCTGTTGAGTTTCTTCGACAGGGTTCATCCTCTCAATTTCTTCGTCGGCTTTGATATCAAGGGAACTTGTCAAAACTACCGCCCCATCAAGGGTCCTCGTTTCTACCATGTAGCATTCTCTAGCGATTCTTTGCTAACCCCTGACAAGACCGACTCTATGAGGTGTTGGGAATTTCATTGCTTGATAGTAGGTCGAGACAATTGCTCTGAGGGCGTTTTGGGTGACTCTTCCAATTATTGCATTATATGCTCCTACAAACTTTACCACCAAGAATTCGACATTCCTCTCTATTTGACGTGGTTTTTGCCTGAATGGGTAGGCTGATGCTCCTGTTATCCCTTTGATGGATCCCTCTATTGGCAATAGTCGCTTTTCCGGTACCTCCATCTGCTTAAATGCATCATAATACAGTAGGTCAACTGAGCTACCTGTGTCAATCATGACCCGTTTTACCTCGCTACCATCCATATTCAAGGTGACCACTAATGCATCATCATGAGGCCAGCTAACACCCTCCAAATCAGATTCGTCAAACGAGATCACCCCATCGTTTTACCTCTTTTTCTTCGCTGACAAGTCTTAAGCGACCTGCCTGACATACCTCTTTCTTCCTCTGACGGTGGACCCTCCTGCTGCACTGCCACCAGAAATCATGTTTATGACCCTAACTAGTCTGTCATCTTGCTGACCGGCATTTCTGTCGCCTCTTATCCTGGATTGTCTTCTAGTGTCGCGTCGGTCGTTCGAATTCCTGTTTCTGCCTCACTCCATCGTTCGTATCATTTTGCTTCCAAAGCTTTCTCCAGTTATCAGACCGATCGCTCCTACCCTCATTATCCCGTTCGACATTTGTACCGTAATTTAAAAATCTACCCAGCTTTCCCCTTTGAATAAGAGATTCGATTTCTCGCTTTAAGTCCCAACAGTCCTCCGTGTCATAACCTATGTCTCTACGGAAACAACAATATAAATCAGGATCCCTTTTTTTAGAGGAGTTTTCAACTTATTAGGTTCTCAGAGGGATTCCCCTTCTGCTCTCATGGCTGTCAGTACTTCCGCATACCGCCTGTTGAGCGGGGTGAAGGATTCTCATCGTTGGCCCTTTCAGTCGGTCGGCTTCCTCCAGCTAGACTGATCCTTCTGTCGTTTTTGTGAATCATCTGTTATGTCACTTGCCAGCGATCATCTGCCCTATGTTTTGTGTTTTTCAACACTTCCTCAAGCTGGATATACTTATCCGCCCGATTTCTTATCTCTTGAATAGACTTGGGCTAATCAAGGGCTAATGCCTTATTGAACTCTTCATCCCTCGTGTTGCTCATAAGGGCAGCCAACATGGATGAGCAGGTGAGGTCAGGGACTTTAACAGCTTCATTGTTAAACCGAGTGATGAACTCCCGTAAACTTTCATTCCTTCCTTGGGTTAACTGCATCACTTCCAAGGCAGTCTTCTGCGGCCGTTTGCTTGTGGCAAATTGGTTGAGGAATAGCAACTTCAAATCCTCAATGCAGGTTCATCATCGACTGAAAGTATTGAAGATAGTCGAGGGGATCGGTCTTTCTGGTATATTTTTCAGGCATTGGTATCTTAGTACCGTCCGCTGGAAGGCTATCCAAGATCTCCTGAATGAAAGGAGAGCTGTATTGTGTTGATGGATGACCCGGACGGGAATTTATGGCCATATTGATTCAATCATCCACGATTTTTTCGAGAGTTTCAGCAGAATGGCGATCGGCTATCATACCTGTCTACCGAGCGGGGGTTCGCTGCTGTTCTGTCCGAGATTGTAAGATTTGACGAATCAATAGGTCAGCCGTTTCCTCTATTTGTCTTTAGGTAAGGGAGGTTTGTTGTGGAGGTGGGTTTGTGCTTATGGGGTGTTGGATATGAGGGTGTGAGTTGTTGCCGACGTTATCCTCCAGAGCTACGCTCTGCTCTTCTTGATCTCGGTTTTGGGGTGGTGGTTGGTTATTTGGATGCGAAGATTGTGTTTGATTATTCAGGTTTAATTGGGGTAGCTCGTCTATGCTAGGGTTTTGGATGATAGGTGGAGGATGGATCTGGGGATCATGATGCGTCGGTGGAAGGGCGGCGGAAGGCAATTACAAGCCCATTCGTTGTAGTGCAAGCGCGCAACAACGGCTACGTCCAGATTTGTTGCTACCGCCTGACTTATCTGTGTGCTTTTAGACGTGGTGCCCTGATGCCCGGCGCTGGCCCCACGGTGGGCGCCAACTGGTTCAGTCTGATTTTGTTGAGGCTGGGCGCCGTTGCTTAGATCCATGATCTCGATTAACTTCAACTAGAAGAAACCTGCAAAAACAATAAAGGCACACTGGGGGTTGATCACCGACTTGCCCCTCCGATGCTTAAGTTAGTTTTTTGTCGTAGGTTTTGTGTCTATGAACAAAGAGTATTAGGGTAATTAGAACCGTACCTGCATCATGAGGAGATAATGAACTTCTATAGTAAATACCTGTCGTATTTAACTCAACATCTTAAGAATGGGTTGATCGACCCACACGTCATCCTAGGGTTGGACCTGGGCCTAGCACGACCGACCCAATCACATTGAGATAAATAATTCAATTAAATTTTAATAAAAAGTCATTTTTAATATTTTAAATATCACAAGCATTTTCAAATAATCTAAAAAAATTAATGAGTAATGTCATAATAAATTTATTATATTTTACCTTACTTTTTAAATGGAAAAAGGAGGGTGACCATGTGATCCTCCTTAAGGGGTAGAGCATTTTTCAAGTGGCGGGTCTGCATGTTTTTGTAAGCACAGACCACGAAGTCGTCTCGTCGTGCTGCTCGGGAGCCCTTTGCAAGCTCGTCTGAACTTTAACGTGACCATGTGATCGTCCTTAAAGAGTAGAGCACTATTCAAGTGGCGGGTCCGTATGTTTTTGCAAGCACAGGTCACGAAGTTGTCTTGCCGTGCTGCTCGGGAGCCCTTTGCAAGCTCTTATGAACTTTAACTTCACGCGCTTCAAATTTCCTAAAAACAGAAAAATTGGAGTTAAAAGATAAAATATTAAATTAATCAAATTAAAATTGATTTTAATTAAAATTATTATTATTCAAAATTTAATTCAACTTCAACTGATTTCATATTAATTTATTGTTAATTCTATAAAAAAATTAGCTATTTATTGGTTGGAAAGAATATAAAATGTTCCCATTTATTGGAAGGATTACAAATGAATAAACAAATATTATAGCTAATTTTTCTTGATATATAAAGGATTAATTAATAAATATGATAGCTTATTTTCTTTGTAGGAAAATTTCGTAGTTTTATAAAAAATCTATCTGATTCTAAAATATCTTAAATTAATTTACAATCTTTTCATTTCTATTATAATTATATTTGTAATACTTTAACAAATCCTTTATCATAAATAAATTCATTAACTTCAGTTCACCCACTTTTTTATTAAAACATTTTTTCGAATTTGGTCCCATGCAATTAACTATCAAGTATCATGCTGTTATTTGTTGTTAGAAACTTCTCCGAAAGTGCTGGAACGAACACCTTGAATTTACCAAAGAAATAGAGTGCCTCTGGAGTGTCATTTGGGAGTTATCTTATTGTCTTCGTAAAGGTCAATGATGATTTTCGGGTCAAGAGTGAGCTCTTTCTAACTACTTGAACCACCTGGCAGATTGAAGAAAGATACATTGATATTGGTGCTTCCAGCTCCAGGAAGTTAAGCTTGCAGTGTGGTCCACATGCTTTGGAAAAACCTTGCACAAGTTGTAGGCATGAGCTATCACTTGCAAGATTAAAGGAAGGAATCAATCAATTAGAGCCAGAATTATAGCAAGATTTGTATTGACTTGTATTTCCAAATATAGATTATATGGACTAATGTAATTCTTTGGTAAATCAATTATTATGTCATACACATGAAATAATTGATTTATTCTCTAAAAGTCGTCATAACAAAGCGAGCATTTCTTTATCCACTAAACAAAAACTAGAATTAGTGTTCAAATCCATACCTTTCATCATGACAAAAGGAGACAACATTTCTGAAATTACCAAAGAATTACATTGTGTTGCAATTATTTACCCTGGTGTCTTCTTCCTTTATGATATTCATAAGAAGGAGATCAATGGGCATGGTAGTAAAAGGGGGGAATTTATCACTTGGGTCGAGCATATCAAACCACTCATTCCAACAAGTCCAAAGAGGAGTAGATTTATCCTTGGCTTAGTCGATTAGGCTACCCATCATTCGACTATTTGGAACACGCTTCTTCTATTTTGTTTTCAAACTTGACAGTTTCTAAGTTTAAATGTGAGACATACATTTTGGCTAAAAGCCACTGAGCTGATTGTTCTTTGAGTTCCAATAAGAGTGTGGTGCCATGCTGATGTGTGGGGGCCTTCAAAGTGTTTGGCCTTCAATGTTAATCCCTGATAACCAATACGTCTGGCCATCAATGGTTTGTGATATTTGTTGATGATTGCACTAAGATGACATGGTTATATTTACTGAAAAACAAGGATGAAGTTTTTGAAACTTTCATTCTTTCTACAAGATGATTTGCACTTTATATGCCTCCACACCACGAGTTCTTCGCTCAGATAATAAAGGGGAGTTTATGAATGCTCAGTTTAGAGATTTCTTTCACTAACATGAAATGATTCATGAGACTTCATGTCCACAGACTCCTCAATAAAACGTAGTAGCAGAATGGAAAAATTGTCATATCTTGGTTTGAGCACTCTTCACTAGAGCTAATATGCAAATCAGTATTGAGCAGATGCAGTCATGGCAACAGTTTATGCTATTAATAGAATGCCATCAAAGGTACTTGAGATGCAAACACCTCCCCAACTGTTATCCCAGTTTGTTATGCCACCAAAAGTATTTGAGTGTGTGGCCTTTGTTCATCTCCATAAGGATCAACATACGAAATTTGATCCCCGTGTCATTCGACATCTTTTTTTAGGCCATGGATTTCATCAAATGAAGTATCATTGCTATGATCCCACTCACAGACGCACTTATGTAACAATAGATGCCACATTTCTAGAAGGTGAGAATTTCTATACTTCAGGGGGATCCACGTCTCCTCTTCAGGGGGAGAACCTTGATGTTGGTTGCGTTTTGAATGGCTATAATTTAATGACCCAAAGACATCATATTTCAATAAGGGCAATAGAAGAGTAGAGATCGAAAGTTTTAGTGACTGTACGAAAGAAGTTGTCGGTGAAGGCATCTCCTTAAATGAGATAGAAGTAAATTCTCCCACAGATGTTCCCTTTCTCTCATCAGCACTCATTAGCCCATCTCAAGGTAAATACTCTAAGCTCTCCAATTACTCCTTATGTCTCTAACACTATGGAGTGTCCTCTTTTTTGTTGGTTATGAATTACCTTTCATGCATAATCGTGGTAAACCACCAAATCAATATTCTCATGAAAAATAATAGAGAGGTCGAAATATCCCATTCCCATAATGCATCCACTGAAAGGCTCTCTGAACCAGCGATACACCTTGCACATCATCTTTCAACTTACCTCATTCCTACAAGTGTAGAAGACACGTTACAAGATCCAAGATGGGTCTAAACTATGAAGGGGGATATGGATGCCTTACTGAAAAATGGGACATGGGTACTCGCCTCACTTCCAAATGGAAAGAAATTTGTAGGATGCAAACGGGTTTTCTCGATCAAGTACAACGTAGATGGCTCTCTTGAGCGATTCAAGCTAAGATTGGTGGCCAAAGGGTATACCTAGACATATGGAGTTGATTATCAAGAAACATTCTTACCAGTGGCCAAATTGAACATAGTTAGAGTTCTATTGTCCCTTACAACAAATTTAGATTAGCTCTTACATCAATTTGATCTGAAAAATGCATTTCTCCATGATGAGCTTAAAGAGAAGATTTACATGGGTGTTCTACCTGGGTTTACTGCAAATTTTGGAGGTAAAGTAGTGTGTAAATTGCAAAAAGCCTTGTATAAACTAAAACACCCTCCTTAAGCATTGTTCGGAAGAATGAACTTGGCAAAAAAGACAGCTTTCACTAGAGTAACTCTAATCACACCCTATTTTTGAAACATCAACAAGAAAAAATCATAGCTCTAATTGTTTATGTTAATGATATGATTATTAATAGAGACAATGCTGAATAGATTGCTAAGCTGCAAGAACAATTAACACTTGATTTTGAAATGAAAAATCAAGGACTCAAGTACTTCTTGGAAATTGAAGTTATAAGATTTAACCAATGCATATTTCTTTCTTAGCGAGCATATATTTTGGATTTATTAGCTGAAGCTGGGGTACTAGATTATAGACCTACTAATGTACCAATAATCTAGAATCATCGACTTGGAGAGTAACCAAATCAAACCCCAACAAACATGGGTAGATATCAGAGATTGGTTGACAAACTGATTTGTCTGTCTCACACACGACCTGATATGGCATATGCAGTAAGTGTAGTTAGTTCATTCATTGTCCTAATGGAGATCATATGAGTGTTGTAATGCAAATCCTTCGATATCTGAAGTCATCCTCAGAAAAAGGAATTTTGTTCTCTGAAAATGGCCACCTGAATAATGAAGGATATATCAATGCGGACTGGGCAGGGAAAATATCATATAGGCAGTCTACTTCAAGCTATTTCACATTTATTGGGGGAAATTTAGTTACCTGAAGAAGTAAAAAACAAAAAGTAGTGGCTTTATCAAGTGCAAAAGCTGAGTTTAGAGGAATGACAAAGGGACTATGTGAACTTCTTTGGCTTAGGAGAGAATTATTTGAAATTGGATTTCCTCCTGATATTAATGAATCTATGTTGTAATAATAAAGCAACAATTGATATTTCACATAACCCAGCTCATCATGATTGAACCAAACATGTTGAAGTTGATAGACATTTTATCAAATATAACCTTGAGATAAAGATAGTTTGTTTTCCTTTTGTGAGATCTAAAGACCAACTGGCAGATATTTTAACTAAACTTGTGTGCAACAAGAGTTTTCTCAAATTACTTAACAAGTTAGGCATGTTGAATTTGTGTGCACCAACTTTGAGAGGGAGTGTTAGCATGAGCTGTCAATTGCATAATTAAAGGAAGGAATCAATCAATTAGAGCTAGAATTATAGTACGATTTGTATTTTCTAAATATAGATTATATGGACTGCTATATACGTGTAATATCATCTCTGTACAAAAATACACATGAAATAAGAGATTTACTCTCTAAAAGTCGACAAATCAATCGCACCTCTCCTCTGTTGAACAATTCTCTCCTTTCGAATTTCTGTTAAGAAATTTGGTCTTGAGTCAGCCAGTGCAACACCACTGATTTAAAGAGCCTTAAACCACAAACACGATCTAGTACTTAAATTCGTGGCTTTTAAGGATTCTTCTCAAGTTAATGCACGTATAAAGATTTAACCCTTCATTTCCAAACAGATGGTTGCTTCGACTTGGTTGTTTTTGACATGGTTGATTCCCACTTTAACTATGTCAACTGCGTTTGAATCGAAAGCCTCGCTAAATCTGGAACGGCAAGCTCTGATGGAGAGCGACTGGTGGGCACACTGCATCAACAACGATGTCTGCATCGTCAACGGTAGCACAAGAAGCCATTGCTTCTGGCCAGGAATAGCTTGTGACGGCGGTGGAAGCGTCGTTGAGATCAATCTAGCTTCGGAATATTTTGAAAGTATTATTATTGGATACAAGTTCAAGAAGATGAACTTTTCTAACTTACAAAACCTTGCTCGTCTGAATCTCACGAGGCAAGCACTCACTGGGGAAATTCCTTCAAATATTGGAGCTCTTTCGAGGCTCTTATTTCTCGACTTGTCTTACAATTACCTCACGGGTATGATTACAACTTCTGTCTTCTAATTTTCAATACGTGACTTCCAAATCATCTTTAGATTATTTATCATTTCTCAATGCTAAGAAAACTTATAGGACCAATACCAAAGGAAGTTGGCAACTTGAGTTCTCTGCGCTTCTTGTACTTGGAAAACAACCAATTATCTGGTAATGTCCCTCACCGGCTTGGCCAATTAAGTCAATTAGAGCGAATGTTTCTGTACCAGAATAAACTTCATGGCTTCCCAACTGAAATACGTGGACTGGCCAATCTTCAAAACCTAGACCTCTCAGAGAACAAGTTTAGTGGACCTGTACCTCTTCAACTCTCAAATTTGTCAAGTTTGATGTTTCTGGACTTGAGCTTTAATAACTTCAATGTTTTCCCGCGTCAGCTAGATCAGTTAACAAATTTGGAAGAGCTTTATGCCCATAGCAACCAATTTCTGGGCCTAATACCTTCTGAAATCCTACATGGGCTTTCTAATCTTCGACACTTGGATCTCTCCGACAACAACTTCACAGGACCTATTCCTGTTCAACTTGCAAATTTAACAAGTTTGATGTTTATGGACTTGAGCTGCAACAATTTCAATGGTTTCTCTAATCAGCTAGGTCAGTTAACCAAACTTGTACGCTTAGATCTCTCCCGCAACAACTTTACAGGACCTATTCCAGGTCAACTTGCAAATTCAACAAGTTTGATGTTTCTGGACTTGAGCTGCAACAATTTCAATGGTTTCCCACGTCAGCTAAGTCAGTTAACCAAATTGGAAGAGCTTTATGCCCATAGTAACCAATTTCTGGGCCTAATACCATCTGAAATCCTACAAGGGCTTTCTAATCTTAGACGTTTAGATCTCTCCCACAACAACTTCACAGGACGTATCCCTGTTCAACTTGCATATTTAACAAGTTTGATGTTTCTGGACTTGAGCCGCAACAATTTCAATGGTTTCCCACCTCAGCTAGGCCAGTTAACCAATTTGAAAGAGCATTATGCCCACAGCAACCAATTTCTGGGCCTAATACCATCTGAAATCCTACAAGGGTTTTCTAATCTTCGACGCCTGGATCTCTCTCACAACAACTTCACAGGACCTATCCCTTTTCAACTTGCAAATTTAACAACATTGGAGTCTCTGAAATTGAGCTACAACAATCTAAACGGAACCATTCCTGACTTTTCACCTAGGTTGGATGAGTATAATTTCTCACACAACTCTTTTTGGGGTCAAATACCATGTAACTTCAGGTTAGCTGATCCTTCTGCGTTTTTGGGCAACAAAGGTTTATTGATGGCAGAAATAAATGTTCTTTGCTCACCACCCTCCATTGATAGCTCCATAGAACGACCAAGAAGCAACGCTGTGTTCCTTATTCAAGTTATCGGGTCTATAATCGGCATGCTCATAGCGTCCTCAACAATTTGGTGCTTGATTTTCTGGTGTCATACACGTATCATGAAGAGCTCCCCGCAAGAGTCTAAGGCACTGAAGAATGGAGACCTATTCTCGATTTGGAACTACGACGGAAGGATCGCTTTCCAAGACATCATTGATGCAACTGACAATTTCGACATCAGATATTGCATTGGAACAGGTGGCTATGGCAGTGTTTACAAGGCTCAACTTCCGAGTGGCAAAGTGGTTGCAATTAAGAAACTCAACAGTTTAGAATCTGAAGAACCAGCTTTGGACGAGTGTTTTAGAAACGAGGTGAAGATGCTGACAGAAATTCGTCACAAAAACATAGTGAAGCTACACGGGTTCTGTTTGCACCGGAGATCCATGTTCCTGGTCTACGAGTACATGGAAAGAGGAAGCTTGTTTTACGCTCTCAGAACCGATTCTCTAGCTGTGGAGTTAGGTTGGAGAAAAAGGGTTAAAATCATCCAAGGCGTAGCGTATGCTTTAGCTTACATGCATCATGATTGCAATCCTCCAATTGTTCATAGGGACATATCAAGCAACAACATTCTCTTAAATTCTTCATTGGATGGATTTATCTCAGACTTTGGTGCTGCTAGGATTCTCGATCCCGGTTCATCTAATCGAACCCTAGTGGCCGGTACTTGTGGATATATTGCGCCAGGTTAACTCATTTTCAACAGCTTTATCTATTACATTTTATAAACTTGCATGCTTAAACTGCTTAATCGAAATTTCCCTCTAATGGGTTTCCTTTCCTTTTCTATTCTCACTGCAAGTTCTTCAGAGCTTGCTTACACCATGGCTGTGAACGAGAAATGCGACGTTTTTAGCTTTGGAGTGGTGGTGCTAGAAACAATCATGGGGAGACATCCTGAAGAAATTGTTTCCACGATAACATTACTACGAGATTGTCCATCTCTAATGTTGAAAGATATGCTAGATTCACGACTCTCCTATCCCAACAACAATCAAGAAGTTGCTCAAAGCTTGGTTATTCTCGTCAGTCTTGCACTGGCATGCCTGCGTTTTCACCCAAATTCTCGACCAACAATGGAACAAGTTTGCGGACAGCTTCTTGGTCCGGGGTCGCCATTGCCTGGGACATTACATCTTGTCTCATTGAGGGATTTAATGAATCCGGGAATATGCACTGTAGACAACAGTAGAGAAATAAATGTTCTTCCATGATTTGCTTAGGCCAACTCATAAATGCTAGTGTGAACCTTGCAACAGAATTTCAGATTGTAGATGAATCAGTTACAATAGGATTCCTGATTCTAAGCAGCTGTTTCCAGTTGCCATACAAGCTAAAGTTAGTGCTTCCCCTTTGCTTCTACTTTGGTTGTTCAAACGAGAGGCAATTAAGCTTTCCTTGGCGGGTTGATATAGAACAGGAATTCGATGCTTTCTCAGTTAAAAAAAATCTTATTTTAATCAAAATTTCGAATTTCAGTGATATAATAGTAAATTTTATTAATAATAATATTATATACACTTGTAGAGTTATTAAGTACTGTTAACATATTGGATTAAACGCTGCATACGTTAGTTAGTTTTTTAAACAAACAGTTATGTATTTGTCAGTTACGTATGTCAGTTATGTTAACAGTTCACTGTAGTTATGTTTTCTTTATTGTTGGATACGTTGAATGAATGAATATGCTATTGTAATTAGAAAAAATTCTCTCCTCCCTGTTTTGCAGTGTCGTAAAAAAGAAAAACAATAGTTTCTTTTCTGCTGTGTTTTTACAAAAGAAAGCGAGTGCTCCCTATGGCGTGTTTTTAAACAACAATGCGGTGTTACAAAACAGAACAACAAATGTTCCTTTCGTGGTGACAAAAATAAACAACAAGTGGTATCGAGCATTATAGATCTTAAAGGGATGCATGACGGTATTATCGAGGCTTGTCTACATTCAAGAAAAGAAAAATGCGAGCAAGTGGTAGTAATTTTTCACCAATCACACCACCCGTGTTTGATGGTGAGAATTATCAAGCATGGGCTGTAAAATGACAGCCTACATGGAAGGTTGTGATATGTGGGAAGCGGTGAGAGTCGATTATGCAATGGATCCTCTTCCGAAAAATCCAACCTTGAATCAATTGAAGTTTCAAAAGAGAAGATCACGAGAAAGCGAAGGCAAAGTCATGTCTTTATCGTGGTCTCTCCTACAATTTTCACTAGAATTATGAGACTTGGTTCTGCCTTTGAAATCTGGAATTTTTTAAAGGGAGAATATGAAGGAGATGAGAGAGTCCGAAGTATGAAAGTGTTAAATTTGATGAGGGAATTTGAAAAGCAGCAGATGAAAGACAATGAGTCTGTGAAGGAGTATTCAGATAGACTCATTGATTTGGCGAACAAGATTCGAATTCTTGGGTCAGAGATGAAGGATGAGAGACTAGTACAACAGTTGCTAGTTTCACTACCAGAAAAATTTGAAGCCACAATTGCATCTCTTGAGAATGCAAAGGATCTTTCAGAGATTAAGTTCGCTGAATTATTGAGTGCACTACAGGCACAGGAGCAAAGAAGACTGATGAGAAGAGATGAGTCTGTTGAAAGTGCTCTTCAAGCCAAATCAAAAATGTACACAGAAAGACAAAAGAAGACTCAAGTTAATCAAGGCAAACAACAAAACTCAAAGGGTGAATCATTAGGAGGAAAAGAAGGAAATTCTGATGCAACCAATTATAACAGCAGGGGAAAACAAAGTTCCTGGGAACCATGTCAATATTGTGGTAGGAATAATCATCCTCACTACAAGTGTTGGAGGAAACCTGATATGAAGTGTAGATTTTGTCACAAAATGGGACATGCAGAGATCATCTGCAGAGAGAAGAAGTCACAACAACAACAAGCAAGTACATCACAAGCGGCACCGACTGAGGTAGAACAATTATTTGCTATTTCCTGTTTTAACTCAGAAGTTGATAGTGGTAGTTGGCTAGTCGATAGTAGCTGCACACATCATATGACTAGTGATTTGAGTTTGTTTTTTGACTTGGATGAAAGTTTCGTATCTAGAGTGAAAATTGGAAATGGAGAATATATTACTGTGAAAGGGAGAGGTAATGTGATCATTAAGGGTCCTAATGTATCTAAGTTGATTTCAGATGTGTTGTATGTGTCTGAGGTAGACCAAAATTTACTTAGTGTTGGTCAGTTGGTGCAAAAAGGATATAAGGTGATTTTTGAAAATGAAGAATGTTTGATTATTGATTCTACTGGTGAAGTGCTATTTAATATACCAATGAAATTCAAGTGTTTCACATTTGATCCGCAAGAAGGAAGTGAGAGGGCTTTAAAAGTGCAATATGATGAATTTGGAGTTTGGCATAGGAGGTTGGGGCACTGTCACAATAAAGGACTTGAATACATGCAGAAATTTGAGTTAGTTTCGAGACTGCCATTGATGCAGCAGCAAAACTCAAATTGCCGAACTTGTTTTCTGGGAAAGCAAACTAGACTCCCATTTACAGGTTCTTCATGGAGAGCATCTGAACAACTTCAACTTGTGTACACTGATGTCTGTGGGCCTATGTCAGAACATTCATTGAATGAGAGCAGATATTTTATTTTATTTATTGACGATTACAGCAGGATGTGTTGGTGTATTTTTTGAAAGCAAAGTCTGAAGTTGCAGGAGTGTTTTCAAATTTTAAAAGGATGGTTGAGATTGAATGTGGAAAAAAATTGAGAGCAATAAGATCAGATAATGGAATAGAGTATACCTCTGGAAGTTTCAAATCTATATGTGAAGAATCAGGTGTCCAACATCAATTTACAGTTCTATATTCTCCTCAACAGAATGGAGTGAGTGAAAGGAAGAATAGAAGTGTAATGGAAATGGCTAGATGTCTGTTGCAAGAAAAAAAATATGCCAAAAAAGTTTTGGACAGAGGCAGTAAATACAGCAGTGTTCTTATCAAATAGATTATCTACCAAAGCAGTGGATAAGAAAACTCCATATGAAGCATGGTATGGTTTTAAACCATCAGTGAAGGGCTTGAAAGTTTTTGGTTGTGTGTGTTATACATATGTACCACAAGTGAAGCGAGATAAGTTGGATCAAACGTCTGAACCTGGTGTGTTTCTTGGTTACAGTCTGCACTCTAAGGGATACAGGGTATATCAACCACATTCTACTAAAGTGATAATTAGTAGAGATGTGAAATTTTTGGAAGATGAAGCATGGAATTGGACATCTGATGACAAAAGGGAACAGGTGAAGAATGTACCAGTTCAAACACAGGAGGAGGAAAAAGACCTGACTGATATTATTGATGATATCCCAGTAAGAGGTACACGATCACTTACTGACATATATCAAAGATATCACGTTGCTGTGTTTGAGCCTACAAATTATCAAGAAGTAAAAAGCGATAATAGGTGGCTAAACGCTATGATTGAGGAGCTGAATATGATCAAGAAAAATGGCACTTGGGAGTTAGTTGATAAACCGGATGATAGAAAGATTATTGGTGTGAAGTGGATATTCAAAGTTAAATTAAATGTAGATGGATCGATCAACAAGTATAAAGCTTGATTGGTGGTGAAGGGTTATGCTCAGGTGTGGGGAGTAGATTATTCTGATACTTTTGCACCTGTAGCAAGGCTAGACACCATTTGATTACTGTTTGCAATCTCAGCTGAGCAAGGTTGGATTGTTTTTCAATTAGACGTGAAATCTGCATTCTTGAATGGGGTGTTTGAAGAGGAAATATACGTAGAGCAGCCTGAAGGATTTAGTGTTGCAGGGAATGAAGATAAAGTTTATCGGCTAAAAAAAGCGTTGTATGGCTTGAAACAAGCTCCCAGGGCATGGTACAGCAAAATGGATAGCTATTTACAAGATTTGGGTTATAAGAGAAGTTTGAGTGAGTATACTTTGTATACCAAGAAAGTTGCAGGAAGTATTGTGGTTATTTCTCTGTATGTGGATGATATTTTGGTGACAGGGAATGACTGTAAGCAAATCAATCAATTAAAGCATGATCTGATGCAGACATTTGAGATGACAGATTTGGGTGTGATGACTTATTTTCTTGGGATGGAGATCAAGCAAAGTCCAGGTGAGATTTTCATATGTCAAAAGAAATATTTAAAGGAGATTCTAAGGAGGTTTCGAATGGAAGAATGCAAGAGTGTGGGAACTCCTATGAATCAGAAAGAGAAGCTACAAAAAGAAGATGGAGCAGAACCTACAGATAATGCAACTTATAGAAGTTTGGTGGGTTGTTTGATGTATTTGACAGCCACTAGACCAGATATTCAATATACTGTCAGTGTATTGTTAAGATTTTTGCATTGTGCAAGTGAATTACATATGAAAGCTGCTAAAAGAGTACTTAGGTATTTGAAGGGAACTTCTTCTTATGGGATTAAATTCACCAAAAGTGAGAGATTCAAGTTGTATGGTTATTCAGATAGTGACTGGGCTGGTTCTGTAGAAGATATGAAGAGTACAACCAGTTATTGTTTTGCTATGGGATCAGTGTGTTTCTCTTGGTGTTCGAAAAAACAAGACATTGTGGCTCTGTCTACTGCTGAAGCAGAATTCATTGCAGCAACTGCAGCTGCAAATCATGCAATTTGGTTGAGAAAGTTGTTGACAGATCTTGGTTTTACTGTTGGAGAAACTGAATTGAATGTGGATAATCAAGCTGCTCTGGCAATATCTCAAAATCATGTGTTTCATGGCAAGACTAAGCATTTTAAGGTAAAGTTTTATTATCTGCGAGAAGTGCAGAAATCTGGGGAGATAAAGCTGGTGTATTGCAGCACAGAGAATCAATATGCTGATATTTTCACCAAACCATTTCAAGTTGACCGGTTTGAGTGGTTGAGGAAGCAGATTGGAGTATGTAGCAGCATTTGATCCAAGGAGGAGTGTTAACGTATTGGATTAAACGCTGCATACGTTAGTTGGTTTTTTAAACAAACAGTTATGTATTTTTCAGTTACGTATGCCAGTTATGTTAACAATTCACTGTAGTTATGTTTTCTTTGTTGTTGGATATGTTGAATGAATGAATATGCTGTTGGAATTAGAAAAAATTCTCTCCTCCCTGTTTTGCAGTGTCGTAAAAAAGAAAAACAATAGATTCTTTTTTGCAGTGTTTTTTTACAAAAGAAACAGAGTGCTCCCTGCAGCAGTGTTTTTTAAACAACAGTGCAGTGTTACGAAAACAGAACAACAGCGTTCCTTTCTGTGGTGACAAAAAATAAACAACAAGTACCTTCATAAAATGTAGTTAGAAGAAACGTGCATCTGTTTTTGCTCAAAAGGTCCTTATACTTGAATCTTCCACACCATTCAATACAAATTTTGATTACAACTTAAGCAGATCGAGCAGAAACTGAATTTGTTAATCATTCATTGTATACAAAATTTTGGCTGTAGGCCTATACTGACAAATGCAGAGACTATACTGTCCAGATGCAAGTTTGCTAGTAGTAACACAAATTCCAGGTCTCCCCGCAACTCAACTGAAACAATGAATCAAATGTATATATATTTGATTTTTTGGATAATATATGGATTAATAATAATAAATTTGTGTGATACATAGATTAGTAATAATTACTTTGTGATTTTAGATATAGGATTTGACCTTTAAAATAAGATTTAGTTCTTATTCACGTGGATTAATATTTAGTTTAAATAATTTAAAAATTAGAAAGAATAAGTAGAGAAATTCGGAGAAGAAAAGTACTTAGAAGAAGCTGAAAAGGGCTGATGAAGACGACGTTCTCTTCAAGTAATAAACCAATATATCTGTATCACAACCATCACCCTTTTATGTATCAAATCACATAAATAACAAAATAAGACACCCGGCATGCATATGAGGCACCTAATTATAGAAATACATCTACAATTTAATCTAAAGGTGGCTATAGATGTCCCGATCAACAATCCCATGCATAGTTAAATCTTATTTCGGATAAGACATCTTAAGCAGTATAATGGTACATGTCCCATTTTAATATCGACCAATACCCCGAACCAACTGTAGTCATTACACCGACTGACGTACATGTATAACCATCATCTAATTATATAGTTTGGATTAGAGGTAGCTACAGATATTTGTACTGATGCCTTAAATTGCAAGGCACATGCCCATTAATCTTTATATATCAATAAATAAAGCACATACATAATTCGCATAAATTTAGTTGATGACATGAAAAATGTATATTTTTTGTTAAGTATTTTTCTTGATTTTAATGTTATATTACCTTATCGAACTTAGTTATTGATTACCTTGAATGATTGTGATAAATTGACATTAGGACTAGATAATTCAAAAATTAAAGACTATTTCAAGTAAAGATATGAAGAAAATCGCAATTCTTGAAAGAACACTGTCTAACGCCAACTTGTGTGTTAGCTTGTATCCTATATGAATCAAGTGCAGTAAAAGACACGGCCTGAAAGGAGACCATATGGCAGTAAAGAAAATCCATTGAAAAGAGACCACATAGCAGTAAAGAAATCTACAGAGCAACATGACCTAAGCCACAGTCGTGTCAAAAATTTAGTACTAATTTCAAGAGAAATAATAAGATCTACGATGTTAGATACAAGCATGTTAAAGACAATGTACTAATTTCAATATAAGCGAATAATCCATTACCGAGATCAGGATTGTAAGTTGGACCATGTTTAAGGGTGTGAAAAAAAAATATAAGGCACAAAAACTCTAAATTGTTTAGAAACTTTACACTTAAGACATCTTTTTCTTCCTAACAATTAAAGTTAGCCTTTGGGAGATCCACGAGCCCTCAGGAGGCTAATTCCATTGTTGTTTTCATCAAAGAATGAAGATCTAGACATCGTCTCGATGAATAAAGTGTTAGTTTTAGGAGATTATACAGATCCCTTAATTTAAGGGATTACGATTTGATTTAATTTACATGTATAGTTTCCTTGTGGAAGTAGATGTCAACATATACTAAAACTCCTACTCTATAAATTGTATTGTACAGTGCGATACATGTATGAAATACACAGAAAATTCTCCAAGTCTCCACGATTTGTTTTTCTTCTTTTCTTCATGGTATTAGAGCAAGGTTCAATCCTGCAATAGGATTTGAATCAAGGCCATCATCACTTACCTATACCAACCTCAACCACAATGGCGGGGAATGAAGGCAGCCTCTCCAATCCAGTCAATCCGGCTAGCACTGATACACTAGCCAACCAATTGGCAGCGATACTGCAGAACCTGCCACAATCAACCAGTCAACAAACAACCACAATTCCACAAACAGTCATACTATCAGTAAAATTAAACCAAACCAATTACTCCCTGTGGGCACGTCTCATGAAGATGGCAATTGGGGGTAGGGGCAAACTCAGTCATATTACAGGAGTTCCAGGGGCACCTGCAAGAGAAGCAACCGCATACACACAATGGGAGCAAACTGATTTGATAGTCTGCTCCTGGATGCTCGATAACATGGAGCAAGAGCTTGTGGTGAATTATGCAGAATATCCAACGGCAAAGGACCTGTGGGAGGGTCTTGCCGCTACTTACAGTCAAGGCAAAGAAGGAGTACAGATCTTCGATCTCACAGTCAGGGCAAATAGCCTCAAGAAGGGAACAGATACAATTGAACAGTATTACTCCAATCTCCAAAGGATTTGGAGGAAAATTGAGACCCGACAGCCGAACCCGATGGTGTGCCCAGAGGACATCACTACTTTTAATCGTCTCCGGTCCGAAACCAGACTTTACCAGTTCTTGGCAGGAGTCGGAGAAGAGTTTGATTCAGAAAAAAGGGATCTCTTGAAAGAGGATCCATTGCCGTCAGTCGAAACAGCATATGCTGTTATTCGGAAAAAAGGGACCGACGCAGCATAATGGGGGCTGAAAAGGGGGAGCCATCATCGACCACAGTCTCAGGCATCGGAGCCGGATTTGGGGTCAGCGTTAACCCCAAATCCGGATGGAACTCAAGAAATCAAATGGGCAAAACAGAAAATGGAGAAATCGGACAGGAGTACGCTACCAAACCTCGCTCAGAAACGCCGAAGGGATCAAAGTCGTCATCGCGAGGCAGCAACGTCGACCGCAGCAAGATCCGGTGTAGTAACTGTGGCAAGCTCAGGCATAGTAGAGAAGAGTGCTTCCATCTGATCGGGTTCCCAGAAGGTTGGCGAAGCCAACGCCGAGAAGGATCGGCGAACAGCGAATGGAATGGGCGGCGATATCAAGGCGAAGAACGAGGGGCGCCTTTGAAGCTAGTCAGAAGAGCAAAGAAGGTTCTGGAGTAGGGTTAGCCGCCGTTGGAGAGATAAGGAGAGGAGGTGAAAATGACGCTTATAAAGGTAGTAAAGTAGGGTTTGGGAAATTACATCCCAAACCCTCAATTTTAAACATTACCCCTAACAGTATTGAAAGTTGCGAAATTGACCCACAATTTGTTAGTAGCTGCAAAATTAAGCAGGGACAGGCATGTGTTGCTAAGGATTCGGAGAATGACAAAAATAAACAGTGGCTCTTTGACTGTGGGGCTACCGATACGATGACGTTTGACCCTCGAGATTTGGTCACGTCATCTGTACCTACCAAGAAATCCATTCAGAGTGCTAATGGAGGACTCTCTTCGGTTCACGGGGCTGGAACAATAGAACTTTCTCCATCTTTGAAACTTACAAACTGTTTATATGTTCCCAGTTTGTCCTGTAAATTGTTATCTATCAGTCATGTTACCAAGGAATTAGACTGTATTGTATTAATGGCCTCTACTTTTTGTCTCTTACAGGATATTCAGTCGGGGAAAGTGATTGGGCGTGGCACTGAACGTGGAGGGTTATACTACGTTGATGAGGTGACTCAACACGGAACTGCTGCGCTGGCTCACGGAACCGTTGAAAGACAAGAGTGGTTATGGCATCGGCGTTTAGGCCATCCGTCAGTAGGGTATCTTCGTTTGTTATTTCCGAAATTATTTTCCAATAATAATTCTATGTCCTGTGAGACGTGTCTATTGAGTAAGAGTCATAAGCAGTCCTATCATCCGACAAATACTCGAGTCCAGTCAGTTCTTTCCTTAGTCCGTTCAGATGTTTGGGGGCCAGCTCCTAATTCTGGGTCTTGTATGTCAAACAATGGATTCAAATATTTTGTCCTATTTATTGATGATTGTTCTCGTATGACATGGGTCTATTTTTTGAAACATAAGTCTGATGTGTCCTCTAAATTTATTGAGTTTTATAATATGGTTTATACTCAGTTTCATACCAAAATTCAAATTCTCCGATCTGATAATGGGGGGGAATATGTGAACACCACCCTTAAACAGTTTTTCCTAAAAGCGGCATCATTCATCAAACTTCATGTCCGCATACACCCCAATGAGAATGGGGTTGCGAGCATAAAACCGCCTCATTTTAGAGATGACCCGAGCCATCATGTTTGAGTCACAGGTTCCAACCTCCTTCTGGCCTGAGGCTGTCGCCACTTCAGTCTATCTCATCAATCGTCTTCCTACCAAAGTTCTTAACCTCCAAACACCTCTTAAAGAACTTTCGAGTCATGTCAGTGTTCCGTCAGCCTTAACACTACAACCTCGCGTCTTTGGGTGTTCAGTGTTTGTTCACATCCCAAAAACTGAAAGATCTAAGTTTGACCCGTGTTCTCTTAAGTGTGTGTTCGTGGGGTATGGGATTCATCAAAAAGGCTATAGGTGTTATCATCCACCTACTCGTCGTCTTTACACGACAATGGATTGTGACTTCCTAGAAACAGAATTTTTCTACTCCCTCCAACCCAGTGATCAGGGGGAGAGTCAGTCAGATCCACTGAGTTGGATCTCAAGTCCAATTCTGCCTGATATGGTTCCAACAGAGCCAGTATGCGGGACCACCGAACCATCTTCTCACGGAGGACAGAACCCTCCACCAGAGCTGGCATCCCCACTGAATATCTCAGAGGTAAGTACTCCTGATATAGACTTGGATAATATTGACAGTATTGATGTTTCTTCTGGTGATTGTGATGGGGCTAGTGCAGAGGATGTTTTGAGACAGGGGGAGCAAGAGCCTCAATCTGAACCGAATAGGTATGTGTTGCCACCTAGGAGTACGAGAGGTGTTCCTCCGAACAGATATGAGCCCGAGTATGAACCCAGAAGGTCAAGATATCCTGTAGCGCACCTAGCCAGGGGGAGCCTATCACCAGTAGCTCAGGCTTTTGCTACTGCAGTTTATTCTGAGGTGCTTCCGAGGACAGTACATGAGGCCTTGGAACAAGAGAAGTGGCGTGATGCGATGACAGTAGAGATGGCAGCACTAGAGAAGAATGAGACCAGGGTGAAATGTGTATTACCATCTGGGAAGAAGGCAGTTGGATGTCGTTGGGTGTTCACTGTTAAACACAGAGCAGATGGGTCTGTTGAGCGGTATAAGGCCAGACTGGTGGCCAAAGGCTATACTCAGACATATGGGGTAGACTACTCTGAGACTTTTTCTCCAGTTGCTAAAATTGATACTATTCGTGTGTTGTTTTCAGTTGCAGCCAATCGGAGTTGGCCTCTTCACCAGTTTGATGTGAAGAACGCTTTTCTTCATGGGGACTTGAGGGAAGAAGTATACATGGAGCCTCCACCGGGCTTCTCAGATGATTTCCGCTGCAAAGAAGTGTGTAGGTTGACGAAGGCTTTGTATGGCCTCAAGCAATCACCGAGAGCATGGTTTGGCAGATTCACCATTGCGATGAGAAAATATGGTTACCGTCAGAGTAACTCTGACCACACTTTGTTCATCAAGAGGAAAGGGGACAGAATAACCTGTCTGATAATTTATGTAGATGATATGATTATCACTGGTGATGATGTGGAGGAGATGAAGCAACTTAGGAGGAATCTATTCCAAGAGTTTGAGATGAAGGACTTGGGAGAGCTCAAGTACTTTCTTGGAATCGAGGTTCTCAGATCGAGGAGAAGCATTTTCATCTCTCAACGCAAATATGTCTTAGACTTGCTAGAAGAGACCGGACTGCTAGACTGTAAACCAGCAGAGACGCCGATCGTGGTCAATCATGGTTTACAACTAGTTGATGGGGCAGAGTTGGCTGATAGAGAACGTTATCAGCATCTGGTGGGGAAGTTGATATATTTGTCTCACACGAGGCCGGATGTGGCGTATGCTGTAGGAGTTCTGAGTCAGTTCATGCACCGCCCCCAGGTTGATCATATGGAGGCTGCTTTGAGAGTTGTCCGGTACCTGAAGGGTTCTCCAGGAAGGGGTGTTTTATTTCATAATCATGGACATCTGGATGTGGAGGCATATACAGATGCTGATTGGGCAGGTAATCCAATAGATAGGAGGTCCACATCTGGGTATTTCACTCTTGTTGGAGGTAACCTGGTTACTTGGAAGAGTAAGAAGCAGAAGGTGGTCGCACTTTCTAGTGCAGAGGCAGAGTTTCGAGGGATAGCTCGAGGGTTAGCAGAGGTTCTGTGGCTAAGGAAGTTGTTGGCTGAGATTGGTTTCCCAGTTCAGGGGGCTTGCAGCTTGAAATGTGATAATCGGGCTGCGATCAGTATTTCGGAGAACCCAGTCCAGCATGATCGGACTAAGCATGTTGAAATTGACCGGCACTTTATCAAGGAAAAGCTGGATGCTGGAATAATAACACTTCCCTTTGTTCGGTCTGAGGATCAGCTAGCAGATATTCTCACAAAAGCGATTCTGAGCGAGTCTTTGGAGAAGCATTGAGCAAGTTGAATATTAGTGATTCCACTATTCAACTTGAGGGGAAGTGTTAGTTTTAGGAGATTATACAGATCCCTTAATTTAAGGGATTACGATTTGATTTAATTTACATGTATAGTTTCCTTGTGTAAGTAGATGTCAACATATACTAAAACTCCTACTCTATAAATTGTATTGTACAGTGCGATACATGTATGAAATACACAGAAAATTCTCCAAGTCTCCACGATTTGTTTTTCTTCTTTTCTTCATAAAGATGTCAGGAAAATCATGATTTTCTTCTAGAATTATTTTTATCTTATTTTTCCTTGTTTTTGTCCATTATTTTTATTATTTTGACTATGATTTGTAGCCAAATACTCTTCTATGTTTAGATAGAAAAATTCTAATTTTATTTTGTATGGATTGATTTATTTTATTTATAAATAAGACATATTTTGGAAATTGTCTTTAATTGATCTAAATGCATAGTTTAAGTAAGCTAGCAACTAAATCTAATTTTAATTTACATAGGAAGCCTCAAAAGAGTATATTAGTCAGTGCACTACAACTTAATTAATAGGGTTGAATGAGATGCTCAAGAGAGACTTATGTGAAACGTTCTATGAGATTTCACAAGTCTTAATATATTCAAATAGATGTTAACTTAATAGAGATTTGAGTTAACTAAAGATTGTTTTTCCAAATTGAAAAAATGCAATTTCAATGTTTAAGAAATATTGCCAGTTCAATTTAATATACCTATTCTAGGTTAATCTTATCATGAAATATAAAGTAACATTAGGCAAAGTCCTTGTCTAAACATTAATATTCGATTGAAGTCTCTTTTGATAACTTGTCATGTTAATAAATTTTTTACTACCTATTTAGGTTTTGTTTTAAAATGTTTTATTTACTAAAATATATCGAAATCACTCTTTTATTATTTTAGTTTAGACCAAGTAGTAGTTTCAGATTTTCAAATCTATATCCTCTCCTCCGTCGGCAGCCCTTTGCAGCTCTGATCCCCACTCATTGTAAGAGGGGAAGACGTGTGGTACTTATTACTGATGTTTATTCATTATAAATTTCTTTTTGATAAGAAAATATTCTGTACAACATAATGCTAATTCTCATTTTAAAACATCTCTCAGGATTTTCTGCATCATGCTGTTATTTGTTGTGAGAAACTTGTCCGAAAGTGTTGGAACGAACACCTTGAATTTACCAAATAATTGGAGTACCTCTGGAGTGTCATTGGGAGTTATCTCATTGTCTTCGTCAAGGTCAATGATGATTTTCGAGTCAAGAATAGGGCTCTTTCCAACTACTTGATTATCCATCCAGCAGATTGAAGTAAGATACAATGAAATTGATGCTTCCAGTTCCAGGAAGCGGAGCTTCCAGCTGTGTGGTGACACGCTTTGGAAAAAACTTGTTTATGTTAAGAAATTTGGTCTCGAGTGTCATTTGGGAGTTATCTTATTGTCTTCGTCAAGGTCAATGATGATTTTCGAGTCAATGAAGTAAGATACATTGACATTGATGCTTCCAGTTCCAGGAAGTTAAGCTTGCAGTGTGGTCCCACACGCTTTGGGAAAAACTTGCACAAGTGACAAGTCAATCACTCCTCTCCTCCGTTACGAACAATTCGCTCCATTCAAGTTTCTGTCTAGAAATTTGGTCTTGAGTCATCCCACTGCAACACCAATGATTTAAAGGGTGTTAATTGTTAAACCACAAACACGATCTAGTGCTTAAATTTTGTGTTTTTTAAGGATTCTTCATTTCTTCTCACGTTAATGCACGTATAAAGATTTAACCATCATTTCCAGTGAGATGATTGCTTCGACTTGGTTGTTTTTGACATGGATCAGCCACTGTTTAACCATGTCAACGGCTGCGTTTGAAATGAAAACTTCACTAATTCTGGAACGGCAAGCTCTGCTGGAGAGTGAGTGGTGGGCAGACTGCATAAGCTACAATGTCTGCATCGTCAACAGCAACACCAGCAGTCATTGCACATGGCCAGGCGTATTTTGTGACTATGATAGAAGCGTTGTTGGGATCAATCTAAATTCGGAAAATTTTGGTACTTTTATTGTTGGCGACAAGTTAAAGAAGATGAACTTTTCTTGCTTGCAAAACCTTGCTCTTCTTGACTTGTTTGGCAATTACCTCAAAGGTATCGTTAAATACTTCAAACATATAAGTTTCAAATATTATTATATTTCTGTATGACAGATTATAAATATTCAAGAAATGTTGAAATTTGCAATTTTAATTTCCATTACAAGACTTTCAAATTATCTTCAGATTATTTATCATTTCTCAATTCTAAAAAACTTGTAGGACCTATCCCAAAAGAAGTTGAAAACTTGAGTTCCCTGCGCTACATGCACCTGGGAAACAACGAATTATCCGGTAATGTCCCTCCCCAACTTGGCCAATTAAGTCGATTAGAGGAAATGTCTCTATATCGGAATAACTTCAGTGGACAAATTCCTTCCACTATTGGAGCTCTTTCAAATCTTTCGTATCTTGACTTGTCTGATAATTACCTCACGGGTATGAATAAATATTCAAGAAATGTTGGAATTTGCAATTTTAATTTCCATTACAAGACTTTCAAATTATCTTCAGATTATTTATCATTTCTCAGTCCTAAAAAACTTGTAGGACCTATCCCAAAAGAAGTTAGAAACTTGAGTTCTCTGCGCTACTTGTACCTGGGAAACAACGAATTATCTGGTAATGTCCCTCCTCAACTTGGCCAGTTAAGTCGATTAGAGATAATGTCTCTGTATCGGAATAACTTCAGTGGACAAATTCCTTCCAATGTCGGAGCTCTTTCAAATCTTTTGTATCTTGACTTGTCTGACAATTACCTCACGGGTATGATTAAATACTTCAATCTTCCAAGTTTCAAACACTATTATATATCTGTACGGTAGATTATAACTATTCAATTTTAATTTTCATTAGAAGACTTTCAAATCATCTTCAAATTATTTATCATTTTTTTGTGCTAAAAAACTTGTAGGACCAATCCCAAAAGAAGTTGGAAACTTGAGTTCTCTTAGCCGCATGGACCTGAGAAACAACGAATTATCTGGTAATGTCCCTCCCCAACTTGGCTAGTTAACTCGATTAGAGGAAATGTTTCTGTATCGGAATAACTTTAGTGGGCAAATTCCTTCCAATTCAAGGTTTTCCTATTCTTAAACGATTAATCTCTCTCACAACAACTTCACAGGACCTATCCCTGTTCAACTTGCAAATTTAACAACATTGGAGTCTCTGAAGTTGAGCTATAACAATCTAAACGGAACCATTCCTGACTTTTCACCTTGGTTGAAGGACTATAATTTCTCATACAACTCTTTTTGGGGTCAAATACCATGTAACTTTAGGTTAGCTGATCCTTCTGCGTTTTTGGGCAACAAAGGTTTATTGATGGAAGAAATAAAAGTTCTTTGCTCGCCACCCTCCACGAGACTAAAAGAAGTGCTCTATATTGATCTTCCCATCATCGTGTTCATGGCGTTCTCAACACTCTGCTGCTTGTTTGTCTCGTGGCGTCGACGTACCATGAAGATTTCCTCGCAAGAATCTAACGCGCTGAAGAACGGAGACTTATTCTCGATCTGGAACTACGACGGAAGGATCGCTTTCCAAGACATCCTTGATGCAACTGATAATTTCGACATCAGATATTGCATTGGAACTGGTGGCTACGGCAGTGTTTACAAGGCGCAACTTCCGAGTGGCAAAGTGGTTGCAATTAAGAAACTGCACAGGTTAGAATCTGAAGAACCAGCTTTCGACGAGTGTTTCAGGAACGAGGTGAAGATTCTGACAGAAATCCGTCACAAAAACATAGTGAAGCTACATGGGTTCTGTTTGCATAGGCGATCCATGTTCTTGGTATACGAGTACATGGAAAGAGGAAGTTTGTTTTACGCTCTCAGAATCGATTCTCTAGCTGTGGAGTTAGGTTGGAGAAAAAGGGTTAAAATCATCCAAGGCGTAGCTTATGCTTTAGCATACATGCATCATGATTGCAATCCTCCAATTGTTCATAGAGACATATCAAGCAACAACATCCTCTTAAATTCTTCTTTGGATGGATTTATCTCAGACTTTGGTGCTGCTAGGATTCTCGATCCCTATTCATCTAATCGAACCGTGGTGGCCGGTACTCGTGGATATATTGCGCCAGGTTAACTCATTGTCAACAGCTTTACCTATTACATTTTGCAAACTTGCATGCTTACTGAAACTGCTTAATCCAAATTTCCCGCTAATGGGGTTTCCTTTCCTTTTCTATGATCACTGCAAGTTCTTCAGAGCTTGCGTACACGATGGTTGTGAACGAGAAATGCGACGTTTTTAGCTTTGGAGTGGTGGTGCTAGAAACAATCATGGGGAGACATCCGGAAGAAATTGTTTCCACAATAACATTACTACGAGATTGTCCATCTCTAATGTTGAAAGATGTGCTAGATTCACGACTCTCCTATCCCAACAACAATCAAGAAGTTGCTCAAAGCTTGGTTCTTGTGGTCAGCATCGCACTGGCTTGCCTGCGTTTTCACCCAAATTCTCGACCAACAATGGAACAAGTTTGTGGACAGCTTCTTGGTCCGGGGTCGCCATTGCCTGGGACATTACATCTTGTCTCATTGAGGGATTTAATGAATCCGGCAATATGCACACTGTAGACAACAGTAGAGAAATAAATGTTCTTCCATGATTTGCTTAGGCCAACGCATAAATGCTAGTGTCAATCTTGCAAGAGAATTTCATATTGTAGATGAATCAGTGACAATAGGATTCCTGATTCTAAGCAACTCTTTCCAGTTGCGATACAAACTAAAGTTAGTATCATTCAATACCATTCAATACGAATTTTGACTAACGACTTGAGCAGATCGAGCAGGAACTGAATTTGTTAATCATTCATTGTGAATAAAATTTTGGCTGTAGGCCTATAGTGACAAATGCAGAGACTATTCTGTCCTTTGAAGGAATATAAAATGCAATGACAAATTAGAAGAAAGCAATTTACAGAATGGTCAAATCTACCAGGCCTCTCTTCAGGTTCCCAATTCTCATTTGGCTTGAGCAAAGCACGATATGATGGATCATATGCTGACATAACATCCACTATCTCATGATTGGAGAATTCCAGGATTCTTTCAATGATCTGATGAAACAATAGTATGAGCAGTCATGTATTACAATCACTGGAACTCTCAAAAGCAAATGGCGTACTGAAGAACTAACAAAACATGTACCTCTGCCTTGTAGAGCTGCTTTGGCATGTTATTATTTGCAATAACTCCCAACGCTGAATGAATGGATTCCAGGGCACAAAACACTAAAGATACTATATCTGGATCTGACTGCACCATCATGAAAGCAACAAATAAAGAAAGTGACATGATATCTTAAATGAAGTGAAGATTCTGCACAGGAACAAAGAAATGATCCCACCATCTAACAACGGAACACCATCAATCCAGGTTCTTAAAATGAAAACTATGATAATTTGTCCATTAATAAAGACTTGGAAGTGTGCTCTGAATATGGAACATTTTCAAGCATCAAAAGCAGTCACCATATGTGATTTATTGAAAAAGAGAAATACTAACTCTAAAAGAAAAACTTGGCAAAATAAGTTGCAGCCACATAAAATTGGCCAAAATGTCACCAAGCAACATATGTACATTTAAGGCCACTTGCAGTAAATCTAGGTCATTTACTTTCCTAGAATTTAACAAGGCAAACCAATTTGCGTAGTATCTAAAATGAAAATACACAACCAACTGCCAGAGAATGGAAGTTGACAAACATGACTTCTTAGTGATTGCACCTAGGAAAGGATTCACTAGTTGCAACTATAGCATGCATAACCTCATAAGAAAGAGACTAAGGAATGCCCCATCAGTAAGAAATCAACGGACACATAATTGAAAGGAAAAATAAGGTGATGATAAAATGAGGGGAGCGAGAAGTGGAGTGAGGACAAATACATGTTCATATTCATTGATGGATAAACCTTCTGCTAGATGTATATGATGATCTAGAACTCTTAAGAGTCTTACAAGAGTATGTAAAGGAACCAAATGTAGAAGGATTTTTTGCACATATTGATGTTATTTCATTAACAAGCATTTTGAGATCAACAATGATAGCCACTCTGCTTCATCACGTTCATCACTAGGAACTTCAGCTTTTCCACATAAATCCTCCATTTCATAGAAGTTCCCAATGGTGACCTCTAGAAAAGTTGTATGTACCATAAGCTTAGCATTAGGATTGAACAAAACACGCACAGTTGGTTCATATCTGAGGCTAGGTCACCTTGAAGCTCAACAGGCTCTGGTTGATCAAATGTCGAGATGTCATTGCTAACTTTCTTCTTGACTTTAGGCTTTCTCAAAGATGATGCAACCTCCTACGATTAACCTTCCATGTCAGGGATAAAGAGTAACCCAATCTTACACAAAGACTTACGCATAAACATACAGGAAGAGTGTGATCTAGCTAATGAGTTTGACTTCCAATATAGTCTCTTTCCACTAGACTTTGAGCAGATGTACTCGGCTCAATGGACTTGTTTTCAAATATTATACTTCCAGCAACCTGCTTTTTACCTGATAAACTTGGAATAAATTCAATAAACCACAAGCACAATACCACTAAATCATACATAAATACTCTATTATCAATTAGGACAAAAAGTTATGGATACTATAGATCAAACTCATGGTATCCTTAAATGGTTAACACAAGGCATCAACAAATTATACTCGAAAATTTACTAACTCAAAAACCACACTACTATCTCTTAATTATGTTCAATTGTCTCAGTTCCTATCAACTATAAAAATATATATTTTTCTGACAGAATTTCAAGTCTTATAAAATTCTGCCTATCTAGACACGACAATAATAATTGTACATGCATGACACTGTAGCGTGTCAATATGCTAACCACTGCAACAAATTTTTTTATTTTTCTAACCCAAGTTGCAGCAGTATGCCATTCATCCATCTCAACGTCTTCACCAGCAAAAGGCTCTTTTCAGCAAAATTCCTTTCATTGTCACAACATGATGGATTCTTCTTAGTTAGCAGTTCAAGTGGCCTATGAATAATCATGTCTATCAAATTGAACAGCCAACTTCAACTGAAGCTTCCAAAGCTTAATTTCCATAAAAGTTGAATGTCCAGGCATCAAAACTATGTCATGAATATTAGGATTCTGTCATTTTGAGTCTCCACAGATATTGTAACCAACAATCCATGAGAAAACAGTCAACTATCCCCCAATACTTGTTTAAAGTATGGCCTCTAATTAATCAAATGCTTCTATTATCAATCTCACAATAAGGAGGCAAAATTATCTCTCTTCTTAGCAAAACACAAAAATCTAAGAAACCTAGCATGTAACAAATCAATTATTCTCTTTTGTAATGGAAAACTCACTAGACAAACATATTCATCTCAAGTAGAAACTATACATCAAAGAGCAATTGTGTGTATTTCGTTTACCAGGAGTTACATACTCGAATGCTTCAGGATTGTATCGGAGAACCTGTTCGTGTAGTTCCAAGGGCTCAACATAACCAAATGGAACTGGTCTCGTCTCCTCATAAGATATCTGCAAATAAACAACCATGTAAATCTCAACACAATTGAATAGTGCTATCAGCTATTAAAAAATAGCAATAGATTTAAACAACAAAGCACAGAAAAACAGTTGTCTGCATTCAGAAACCACTCTGAAATGCTCCAGCTAAAATTTAAAGCTCAAACTTAGTCCAATATTTACCACAAACTGGAGAAAACAAAAGGTAAAGGAACTAAAACCACATGTATTTACTCTACTCGAACGAAAATTTCAAAGAGCCCGCACCGAGGCTAAAACTCCAAATTCAATTACAGCTCATTTAAAATATTCTTCATGCTTCATTTCAAAGTCTACAACACCGTAATGGACACAGTTCGCCAGCACAAACCAAATTCAATCAACATTCTCACTCTATTTGACCAACGGCCATATTCCCACCAACTCCAACTCACTTCACAAACTCAAACAACTAAAACAGGCAAACACTTACAGGTAAGAAACATCAGTTTTGGCAAGCAGATCAGCAATTCTCGGGGGCTGAGCGAGAATCTTGTTCCGACTCGGAGCCCATGCACTTCGAGCACCATAAGTTTCATCTAACAACCAGAGCTCTCGATCCGACGCGTCAAGCGAAGGCAACGGCGAGCACGGTGCCACCTCCCAGTTGTATCGAGTTGGATAGTCCGATTTCCCTAGGACCCGAACCCGAAACCGAAACTACAGCATTCGAATTCTAGCAGCCGGCCATTACTTCCGATTTGGTTAACGACTTCGGCGGTTAAAAGAGCATGAACATAGTGTGGCAGGAAAGTGTACGTGGTAATAATGCGGAAGATCAAGGGCAATTCGGGAAGATGGAGGGGTCTTTTTTGAGTTCTGAATCCTAGAAAGAGAGAACACAATAACGGAAGCAATTGGCGGCGAAAGCGAAAATATCTTACTGGGCGTTTGATTGACGAAAAAACCTTTGCCTTCTTTATCTGTTACTAATATTATGTTATTTCTTTGTTTGATTAAAGAAAATGTATATTATTGGCTTATTTATTTTTTGAGTTTGGGAAATAAATAATTTTATAACTGCTATCTTTATTTATTATATTCTACGTAATTACTTAGTTATAATAATAATAATAAGAAAATTAATAATAAAAAATCATATTAATAAAAATTAATAATAATAAAATTATTATTATTAATAAAATTATTAAAATAATAATAATAAACAAGAAAATTAGTAATAATAATAAGAAGAAGAAAATTAACAATAATAATAACAATAAGAAAATTAAGAAGAAGAAGAAGAAATTAATAATAATAATAATATAGCTAGCAAGACTAATAAGATATTTTGATATTTTTATTAATTATTTTTATTATTTTAAATTTATATTTTAAACTAAATATTGACATTACATCATCCTTATGAATAAATCAAATTAAATAATATTCATTTGATTTCATTTCATTCCTTATTTATTTTATTTTAAAGAATCAACATTTCATTTTGTGTCTATCGGAGCAGGTGAATCAAACATTCTAGGTATTAGAGCAAAAGAATTTGATTAATTATATTACCAAATTACCCTCAACTGATTGTAGTTTATCTTCCTCTTGATGCTTTGGTTGAAGGGGTTTTGGGTAATAAAACAAACATGAACTTTAGGATTTGAATTACTGCAATTACGAAGCTACCATAGTATCCTTAATTTTGTTGTTATTGTTGATGGATGATTCAAATCAGAAAATAGTTTAACAAGTGTATTAAAATTTTGTGGAAATAAAAATAAATATTTTATTGTATAAAAATTAACTACTAAACTAAAAATATTGAACAATTAATTTATGCTATTTTTCATTAAACGAAATAAAGCAAAATTTAAGAAAAAAGTATAATTATCAAATATTTTGTTAATTTCTTTAATGTTGATCGGGTCGGCTGTATTGGGCCCGAGCCCAATACAACAACCCACAGGCCGATCAGTCAATCTCATACTATCCACACATCTGTGGCCCATTAGCAGAAGGAAATCTCCCATGCAAACACGTAAAAACTTAAACCTAGCTGCAAAACCATATATAAGGTACAATTCTCCCATAATTGACGTATGCGATCATAACCTAGTTGTTTTCTCTGCTTATCAACCTTACCTTCACCGTAAAACCGACTTGAAAGCGTCGGAGGCTTAATCGGGACACAACCCCGTCGAGCCTTCTTTGTTTTGCGGTATCTTCATCTTGAATTCACCACGAAGACAACCAATCACATGGAGCACAACAAGAACGTTCCATCTTGCGTAATCGGCGTAACCAATTGGCGCCACCGTGGGGCCCACTTTCGCACCACGCCCGTAAACACACAAATCAACCAGTGGCGGCGATGAATCCCGACATAGGCTGCATGTCATGGCTCTGGCGATGCAGCGTATAAGCTCACAGTTTCCTGCGACTCTATCGCCTGCACCACATGTTTCCCGCACGGAATCTTTTAATCCAAACGATCAACTGCATCCTCAAGCCTTAGAACAAGAAGAACAGAGCGTGGCCTTAGAGGAAAACGTTGCACCCAATGCGTGCCCGAATCTCCAGCACCGGTTAGGCGCAGATCCTCCTCCGTCCATGCACACCACCACAATCGGAAGCAGATAGAGAAGCGGTGAATCGGTGATTCGCCATATCTTCTGATCTCAACCGCAAGACAATAGCCGTCTGCATGCTGCCACCGCCCGACAAATCAGCTTAACAACCGATCATCACCCATCTGAAGCCCTAGAAAAAATCGCAGATGATCGGATTAATGCGGCTGTGAGCTTTCGTCCGGATCTCCCAATGGCGCCGTACAGCTCTCCCTTCACCCCAGAAATCTTGGACAGCCTCCCGGCACCCGAAACAAAAATACCGACCCTCGAGAAATACACTAGGAAGACCGATCCCCTGGATTATCTGCAGCACTTCCAGTCCATGATGAATCTGCATTGTGTTCCGGACGTTATTCAATGTAAGGCTTTCTGCACGGCCTTCCAAGAGGGAGCTCGGCGATGGTTCAACAGCTTGCCCCCTGGCTGTATCACATGCTTCGAAGATTTCAGGTTGTTATTCCTGAACCAGTAAGCGGCCGCAAAAGACAGCTCTGGAGGTGATGCAACTTACCCAAGGAAAAAACGAGAGTTTGCGGGAGTTCATCACTCGGTTCAATAACGAAGCGGTTGAGGTACCCGACCTCACAAACCTAGGTTCCGAGTTGCAGAGTGACCTGATTAAAGAAATCACAGATTGTTTGGTGGAAAATAGGTCGGTTTTCGCCTGGGTACCGAGCGACATGCCCGAAATTTCTCGATCAGTCGCATCTCACTCCCTCGGTATTCGGCATGACTATAAGCCGATCAGACAAAAGAAACGGTGGCACAGCAAAGAACGACAGGGGGTGATCGAGAAAGAAGTAACGAAGTTGCTGGAGGCCGGGTTCATCCGAGAGGTCAAATATCCTGAGTGACTCGCCAATGTCATTTTAGTAAAAAAGAAGAACGGGAAGTGGAGAATGTGCATAGATTTCACCAACCTGAACAAAGCGTGTCCAAGGACAGCTTCCTATTGCCTAAGATCGATCAATTAGTAGACTTCACCTCAGGGCATGAGCTGCTCAGCTTCCTGGATGCTTTCTCGGGCTATCACCAGATCCAAATGAGCCTGGAAGATGAAGAAAAGACCGCCTTCATAACCGACCAAGACACATATTGCTACCAAGTAATGCCTTTCGGCTTGAAAAACGTCGAGGCGACCTATCAACGGCTCGTCACAGAAGTCTTTAAAAAACAGATTGGCCGGACGGTGGAAGCTTATGTGGATGATATGGTGGTCAAAAGTAAGACGTCCGCGGAGCATGTACAAGATCTCAAGGAAGTCTTCCAGACCTTGAATAAATTCCAGATGAAGCTAAACCCGGAAAAATGCGTGTTTGGGGTGGCATCAGGAAAATTCCTGAGATTTATGATCACCCAGCGGGGAATCAAAGCTAATCCAGAGAAGATTGAGGCCATCATACAGATGCCTTCGCCGCAATGCTTGAGATGTTCAGATATTGACCGGTCGGATAGTTTACGAAAGGTGTTTATTTCGGACTAGGAGACAAGTGCCTCCCATTTTCAAGGTCCCGAGGAAGCGAACGTGACCCAGCTTCAATGGCCGGATGAGTGCGAAAGCTTTCCAACACTTAAAACAATATTTGTCTAGCCGCCTATTCTCGCAAAGCCGGTGGAAGGGAGAACCGATTTTATACTTGGCGATTACGGAGGGTCGATCAACAGTACTTATCCGGTCGGAAGGAAACGAGCAAAGATCCCGCCTACTATGTCGACAAAGTGTTGACCGCCGTAAACACGATATCGCCCATAGAGAAGCTAGCCTCTCTTTGATAAGGGCAGCCAGGAAGTTGAGGCCTCACTTCCAAAGCCATACCATTGAGGTATGGACTAATCAACCCTCAAGCAAAGGCCTTCAAAAGCCCAAACTTCGTGTCGGTGATAAAGTGGTGATAGAACTGGAGAGTTCGACATACATCTGAAGCCTCGCACGACCATTAAAGCGCAGTGTTGGCAGACTTCATTGCAGAGATGAGCCAACCGAGCTCGACGGACGAGCAGTTCCCCGCTTGGAGCTTGTATGTTGACGGGTCATCCAATGTCGAGGGATGCGGAGCGGGAGTAGTGCTGGTCAGCCCGCATATGGAAGAAAAGGTGGAATACGCCCTTCGGCTAAAATTCAAGGCCTTCAATAACGAGGCAGAATATGAGGCTCTGATAACCGGCCTCCAACTTGCCAGGGAGATGGAGGTGAAGCACCTGAAGATATACAGCGACAGCCAAGTGGTGGTCGGCCAAGTTACCGGGCAGTATGAGGCTAAGGGGAATAACATTATCAAGTATCTGGGGCTAGTAAAGCAAGAATTGAGCAATTTCGAACAGTACTCAATCAGCATAATAGAACGAGCTCGAAATGTTAAAGCGAAGGCGCTCTCGAAAATAGCTTCCGACCGTGATGCCATAAATAATGTTCTAGTCGAACGACTTGATCGGCCTAGCATTCAGAGAGCCGAGGAAGTTCTCAACGTGAGTATCGGTCGGTCGAGTTGGACAGAACCGATTGCGCAGTACCTTTTAGAAGGAAAGCAACCGGAAGACGCGTCAGGCTAAGAAGTTAAGAATAAAGGCAACCGAATACACGATCGTCAACGGTACTCTATATAGGCGGTTTCTGATGACCGCGCGCCGATGCTTGAATGAAGAAGAAGTCGAAGGTGCAATGGTCAAGTCTATGAAGGGATGTGCGGAAATCACATAGGGGCAGAATGTTGGCTCACCGATTGATCGACGAAGTACTCTTGGCCGACAATGAGAAGAGATCGTCGAAAAGGTCGACCGATGTGAGGCCCGCCAAAAAACAACAAATGTCTCACCAAATTAACCGAAGCGAATGCAAATCGTCAGCCATCCTATCCCTTTCGCTCAATGGGGAATGGATATACTGGGACCCTTCCCTCTCGGTCCCGGACAAAAGAAATTCCTGATAGTGGCAGTGGAATATTTCACTAAGTGGGTAGAAGCGGAGTCTGTTGCTACAATCACCGAGGGGAAGGTGGAAAGTTTCATAAGGAAGAATATACTATGCCGATTCAGGATGCCTATGGTATTGGTTACAGATAATGGTCGGCAGTTCGGCAACCACAAGTTTAGAGATTTTTACGACCGACTAAAGATCAAACTACGGTTGACTTGATAGCCCATCCCCAAAGTAATCCTCGCAGAGAACACCAACAAAAGATAATGAACGCCTCAAGAAGCGCTGGGCGGTAGAAAGACACAGGTGGAAGAAGTAGACGAAGTGTTATGGGCATATAGAACCACACGAACGGAGCCACGGGAAACACTGTTCAGATGACCTTGAGCGAAGCCCTAGTTCGATGAGGTGGCATTGCACAATCAAAGGGTGTCGGGCTATGAAGAAGAGCGGAATGATGAAGCCCGCAGAGCGAGCTCGTTCTCCTTAGCGAGGATAGAAAAGGCGTCGCTCGCTCGAAGCCATCGCAAAAGGCGACCAAGTTCTACAATGAAGGGTCAAGCCGAAGCGATGTAAAGGTAGGTGGTTATGTCTCTGAAAGCAAGCGGGAAAGCATCCCGAAAGCTCGGACAGACGTGGGAAGGACCCTATCGAGTGATTAAGCAGGTCGGGCATGGTTCTTATATCCTCAGCGATGAGAAAGGGAAGTTTCTACCAAGGCCTTGGAACTCACAGAACTTGAAGGCTTTCTACCAATAGATAAGTTTCTTTTTAGTTAATCTTTCCTTATTATCATTTTTTGTATACATGTGGGTACCTTTTTTCTGTCCCTGCCAGACAGGTTTTTTAACGGCCCACGCCCTCATTATTATCAATAAAGGGGTTTTCAGATTTCTTGGCAATAAAGAATTCAATCATGTATGGAAAAGAGTAGAAAATCCTGGCACCCATCGCTCGGCATTCTCTATAGATCGACTACGGTCGATCGGTCGCCAAGACAAGATCCTTGGGACCTCGCTCGATATCTCCATAGATCGACTACGATTGATCGATCGCCAAGACAAGATTCTTGGGACCTCGGTCGGTATCTCCATAGATCGACTACGGTCGATCGGTCGCCAGGACAAGATCCTTGGGACCTCGCTCGGCATTCTCCATAGATCGACTACGGTCGATCGGTCGTCAAGACAAGATCCTTGGGACCTCGCTCGGCATTCTCCATAGATCGACTACGGTCGATCGATCGCCAAGACAAGATCCTTGGGACCTCGGTCGGTATCTCCATAGATCGACTACGGTCGATCGGTCGCCAAGACAAGATCCTTGGGACCTCGCTCGGTATCTCCATAGATCGACTACGGTCGATCGGTCGCTGAACAAGATCCTTGGGACCTCGCTCGGTATCTCCATAGATCGACTACGGTCGATCGGTCGCCAAGACAAGATCCTTGGGACCTCGCTCGGTATCTCCATAGATCGACTACGGTCGATCGGTCGCCAAGACAAGATCCTCGGGACCTCGCTCGGTATCTCTATAGATCGACTACGGTCGATCGGTTGCCAAGACAAGATCCTCGGGACCTCGCTCGGTATCTTCATAGATCGACTACGGTCGATCGGTCGCCAAGACAAGACCCTTGGGATCTCGCTCGGCCGACCACGAGTAACACCTGACCCTACTCTACGTCCGAAACAAGGAACATCAACACAAATTGACTTCGAAAAAATAACTTCGAGAAAATGAAACACAACTAGAGATTTTCATTCATATTAAAATTTACCCTGGCCACAAGCCCGACCAGGTGAGCTCTACAACATGGGAGAAGGGGAACTACCAATAGCCGAAGGAGAAAGAGAATACCCAGGGGAATACCCAGGGGAAGCCTCGGAAGCGGGCGGAAGAGACGAAGTAGGAGCGGGACTCGGGGGAGCAACCGGAGGAATATCTTCGCTAGGAAGCTCTTCCTCTCCGGAGAGCGACACAATGGGAACATGAGCAGGACCCGGGGGAGCAACCGAAGGAACATCTTCATGAGGGAGCTCTTCCTCTTCGGAGCTGAGATCTAGCTCTTCATCCGGAACATCGCCCGGTTCTCCCCCGACTTTCTTTTTGATCTCCTCCAAAGAAAGCCCAAAAGCTTCAGGAATAAGCCGTTCGGCATAATCTTCAAAGGAAGGGCATGCCACCCCCTCAGGAGTATAGAGCTCGTGGCCCCTCTTCAGAACCGAAAGGGCTACCTCACAGGCGAGCTCCAAACTCTCCTCGTACAAGAACCGCCTCTTCCATCGTTTGATCGCTTCAATCCGCTGCTCCCGCACAGAGCGCCGCACCTCCCGCAAGGTTTTCTCCGCTCTATCTCTTTCCACCACGGCGGAATGGCAGTCCTGGCGGCACTTCTTGTTGATCTCCCGCTCCGCCCTCACAGTCTTCCTCCACTCCTCATTCTCCTTCTCCCTCCTCTCTCTCTCCTTCTCCCTCTCCCCGTCTACTTCGGCCAGTCGAGCCGTCAAAGCTCTCATCTCCCCCTCCTGGGCCTTCTTCTCCTCTTCAAGGGGAGCGTTTTTAGCCTGGAGGAGGTCTCTCCCCTCCTTCACCTCTGCCAGCTCGCCCTTCAAACCCTTCATCTGATCATGGAGATCCTGAACATCATGGTCCAGAATCTCCAAGCGCTGCAGCACGGCAAAGGACATCGTCGCAACCCGCATACCAATACGAACGAGCTGGGAACTCAACTCCAGGTTACCCTTCTTCTCCATGAACCGCTCGTCCGCCGGAGGAGTAACCCTCTCGGCAAGGTAGCGAGACACCTCGAGGTCCCCGAGCGATACGTCCTTGCCCAACTTGATGGCGGGCTCCCACTGCCCAAGGCTCACGGCCTGCGCCTTCTCCTTGCCCTTTTTCTGTTTACCCGCTCCGACTTGACTGGTCGAGCGGGATGGAAGGTCACCCAATCGAACCAGCCTCTTCCTCTTAAGAGGAGGACCCGCGTCCTCCTCCTCCTCCTCCTCTACCACTGGAACAATTGATAATGGCTCCGACGTCATAGGAAGGTCCCCGGCAGGGGGAGCACCCGCCGGCGCAGACGAGGAGACCAACCCCGTAGACAAAGCGGCGCCCTCACCGGTCTCCGCCTCACTCCCCTTCTTCCGAGAGGCCTGCTTCCTTGACGTAGAAGTTTGGGCGGACATCCTCACCATGACTGCACAATGTTAAATTGAGTTAGAAAACAAAGCTAATACAAGTTCAAAAATTAATACAATCACGAGGAGTCAACCGAACGGGGCAGTTTCCTCCTTTAGCCCGCTAATACGTGGAGGGGGATCGACGAGGAAAGAATCGGCCGAGGCCCCCTGGGGTATCCCTGAATGAGCCTAGCAAAGTCGTATCTGCCGAGCTCCTTGATACGACGGACTACCTCCCACTCCTCCCTGCTAAGGGACAAGGTCGACGAATCATTCCATCGCTCGGCCAGAGGATACCTCCATGGTCGACACTCAGAGGAAGATCTTGGAGACTTCACAAAGAAATACTTGGTCCGCCAGGAAAAAATTTTTGAGGGTGTCCTGGCCGGACGATACCGAGCATCTCTATATTGCAGAAAGGGGATTCCAGCCCCGGAGCTCAAACTGTGGCTCATCCTCAGGAAATGGCGCAGAATCGCCGACGATGGCGGATCGCGAAGCGATGGCACAAAGAATGCCAACCCGTTTATAAACCTCCAACTGTTCGGAGGAATCTGGCTCGGCAATAACCCGAACATGGCGCACACCTCGTCCTGAACGGGCTTACGGAGCCTCGGTCCGTCCCATCGAGAAAAAGCTCCGGAGATGGCGGCATCCATGAAGTTCTTGTGGATCCGCTCATGCTTCAAGGCCAATCGGGGCCCCCAAGACGTAGGGATATTATACCTAATGGACAATTTGTTCAACTCCCCCACAGTCATCGACGATGCAGTCTTAGGCGGCAATTCCACAACTAAACCATCTTTTCTCATCAACATCTCCTCCGCACCTCCGACCATGCTCCCAGAACTACCCGTCGACATGATTATCAAGAAAAAGGACTAAAGGAATGAAGAAGGAATGAAGAAAAAAAAAGGACGTACCTATTTAGAAAGAAGAAATGAGGAAACTGGATGGCGGAATAAAAGAAGTTTCTGAGAACCGTGAATGATTTGAGAGCAAGTGAAAGCAAAGTGCGAGTTGCAGTACGAAAGCAAAAGATGAAAACCGCCACAACTCGTCAACTATGAGTATTTATAGAGGGTCGGCAGTAGGAAGCCTCGAAAGTAACCCAATCGAACTACGACACATGGCGAAAATCCAAGCAATCTCGGACACGCGGCAGGATCTGGGGAGAATCGGGGCTATTCAAAATCGAAACGGCACGAACAGTCGAAATGACACATGATAGCTGTACGACGGTTACGAGGACGATACGTTTCAGATTCTGAAAGTTGTCAGACAGCACGCGCCGTCTACAATAAATGCCCCACACGCTCACCAATGATAACCAACCAATCTGTTTCTGCGCAAGCTGTCACGCAATGAGTGCCAAGATCGATCAGCTGGGGCCATCAGTCAACCGATCCCAGAACGAACAGTTACACTCTACCGGTCGGCATCCGAGCAATTACACACAACAGGTCGGCATCCGAACAGTCATGCATGATCGGATGATATCTTACCGTTCGGGACCGCCCGAGCTTTCCCATGACTGGGCTACAATGCCGATTTCTGACCGATCGACCACATTACAAGCTGTCTTGCTTACGAGCTATGAGGTAACGGCTAAGCAACGAAGTCCTAACGTAATCCTTCGACTCTTCTCTTCGCTCAGACTCAAGGAGTAGGGGGGCTTATGGTCGGGTCGGCTGTATTGGGCTCGAGCCCAATACAACAACCCACAGGCCGATCAGTCAGTCTCACACTATCCACACATCCGTGGCCCATTAGCAGAAGGAAATCTCCCATGCAAACACGTAAAAACCTAAACTTAGCTGCAAAACCATATATAAGGTACAATTCTCCCATAATTGAGGTATGCGATCATAACTTAGTTGTTTTCTCTGCGCTTATCAACCTTACCTTCACCAGAAAACTGACTTAAGCGTCGGAGGGGCTAATCGGGACACAACTCTCGTCAAGCCTTCTTTGTTTTGCAGGTATCTTCAAACTGAATTCACCACAGAAGACAATCAATCACATAGAGCACAACGACAATGTTCCATCTTGCCAGAATCAGGCAGAACCAAATGTTATATATTATTGTGGTAAGTTAATTTTAGATTTTATTGTTTCGATTTATTTTCAATATTTTTAAAAACTTATATATTTCGTTTAAATTTCTCTTTTTTATATTCTATGAGTTTGCTGTTTATTTTTATTTTGAAAATGTAAATAAATAAAAATACTAAAACATGACATTCACATGTGCACTTACACGCGTTCATTTTGTGATTAGTTCAGAAGCTCCAAGGTTTGTGTTCCAATGGCAGTTTAAAAGCTAGTTTAAAAGCTGACGAGACTGAATTGCTCTATAAGGCGTGTAGAGTCGAAGCAACAAATCTTCAGGAAATTCAAGAAGTAACATGTCTTCTTCATAGTGTCCAGAAAATTCAGGAACGTACTTACGTACACTTCCTTTCTTCTTCGTACTATCCGGAAAACTCAGGAAGTAGCACACGAGGAGCCTGAACTTGATGGGTTAGTAACCAAAAACATGTATTTTACTCCATTCTTGATAGCTAATAAATTTAGATACGGTCTATATTTTAATCAACAACCAGCCTTAATTATTAGAAAAACTAACGAATACAATCGATTAACACGCAGTGCTACCTCTAAATTATTCTTCCTAAGAACTGCAGTTTCTAACGCAGCTAATGAACAGTTCTTATATGCTACTATTGATTAAAGAAACTATACAATTATAGATGCAATTTTAATTTAGCTATAATTCATTTGGATTAGCTAACTAATATGCATCTTAGCAGTCAATCAAAGTTAATGTTTTAAAACTTGAATTAGAAATTAAGTCGATAAGACAAGAAATTTAAGGTTTAAAAAGTCCAACTGATATTAGACTGTTAACAAACCGATTAAAGATTGAATAAAAGTATATAATTTGACTACATATTGAAAAATTTGAAATTTAATTGAAAAATAAAATGTTAAATAAAAATTAATTGATTTATTTCAGTTTTAGTCTATTTGAAAACAAAATGTTAAATAAAATTAATTGATTTGTCTTAGTTTATAAAAATCGATTAGTTTATGAAATTAAAAGTCACTGATTAATTAATAAGTTGATTAATTTTTAATAATAAGAGTTATTAAAGTAAATTAAACAGAAAGTTAAAAACAAATCAAAAATTGACTAGTATAAAATTTTTATGATTAAACTAATTGAATAGATTCAATTTTTAATCGTTCGTCAAAACAATAACACCAATAATAGATAAGAACAATCAATATCTGAATAATTAAACTATATTTCATTCATTCGTAAGTCTTGTGAAATCAAACTTATGAATGATATGCAGTTATGCTTGCAGGCAATTGAAACCGGAGGGTCCACGTGATTAATGTGGAAGAAGTTTAAGCGAAACTTACAAATGAGAAGAATCTATCGGCTTAATTACTTAATAAAGAAGAAACACATGCTGGCCCTTAAGACTTGGTGAGCATTTATGAGAAAAACCTATCGGTTTGGTCAACATTGAAACCGCAGCCATTGGCACTTTTTGGCTAATAAGCACCCAAGTTACGAGAGAGAGGAAGTACCAAAGCATTAGGTGAAAAAAATTCAAATTTTTAGAGTTGTTTAAATTCCTTTAGAATAGGTCTTAGATTATCTTAAAATAAGTCTTAGATTATATCTAATGTTATCTTATAAATTAGATTTGGTGGCTGAAAATTTTATTTTAGTTGTTTGAATTTTGCCTATATAAGGCAATCAAGTTTAATAATAAAAGTATGGGAGTGTTAATTATTGTTTAAACTTTCTCTTATCCCATCCTCTTTCATCTTCTATTTTTTTCTTCAAAATTCCAACATAGTATCAGAGCCATAGATCCTTAAGGGACTGTGAGATTGAGTGAAAAAAAAAAAACTTCCAATGTCTACTAGCAATTCAGCTACTCTCCTACCCCCAAATTTCAATGGTGAAAACTATCAAGTATGGATTGTCAAGATGAAAGCTCATTTAAAAGGCATCGGCTTATGGCAATGGGTGAAAGAAGAAAGGAAATTACCATCCTTAGGAAATAATCCAATATTAAATCAAAAAAGAGCTCATGAAGAAGAAGCAGCAAAAGGCCCAAGAGTGTTATCTATTATTTTCTCTGCAGTTTCAGAATCAGTTTTTACAAGAATTATGACTTGTGAAACAGCTAAAAGCGCTTGGGATATGTTGAAAGAATTATATCAAGGCAATGAAAGAATGAAAAAGATGCAAGTTTTAAACCTCAAAAGAGATTTTGCAGCTTTGAGCATGGAAGAACACGAGAGCATACAAGAATATTCTTATCGATTGATGACTTTGGTGAACAAAATACTGCTATTGGGGGAGGATCTATCCGAGAGCAAAATTGTAGAAAAGATTTTCATAAGTTTGCCCGAAAAGTTTGAGGCGAAACTTTCATCTCTTGAAGATTCACGAGATATTAATGATTTAACTTTATACGAATTGCTTAATGCTTTGCAGGCACAGGAGCAAAGAAGGGCCATGTAGAAAGTTGAAACTGAGCAAATCGATGAAAGAGCTCTTCTTGCCAAATCGTCAAAAGGAAAAGGTAAAATTTCTCAATGTGATCATTGCAAGAAACCGGGGCATGAAGAGATAGATTGTTGGAATAAGGGAAAAGTTCAATGTTTCAATTGTAAAAGATTTGGACACCTACAGAAAGATTGCAGATTAAAAAAGGAGCAAGCAAATACGGTGGAGTTGGTTGATGAAGAAACTCTTTTTTGAAAATTGGTGATAAGTGCACCAAGATGTTTTTGGAGAGACGTGCTCCAATGATTGTATGTTGGTGAGAAGGGCATCAACGAGAAATTGGTGAAGAGAAGTGCTTCACATAATCATTGCAGGTTGATGAGAAGTACATCAATAGGTAAAGAGAAGTGCTTCACATAATATTCTGAAAATGGGGAGAAGTGTTTCATTAAAAAAATTTGAATTAAGAGAGAATATTGAAAATAAATGCAAATTTTTATAGTTGTTTAAATTCCTTTATAATAGGTCTTAGATCATCTTAGAATAAGTCTTAGATTATATCTAATGTTATCTTATAAATTAGATTTGGTGGCTGAAAATTTTATTTTAGTTGTTTGAATTTTGCCTATATAAGGCAACCAAGTTTAATAATAAAAGTATGGGAGTGTTAATTATTGTTTAAACTTTCTCTTATCCCATCCTCTTTCATCTTCTATTTTTTTCTTCAAAATTCCAACATTAGGCACTAATCACGAGACAAGATCCTCTGTCAAATATTACTCTGTTTTATTCTACTTCATAAAATCTTAGTCACTTATTTTGTGGGACTCACGCAAAATTTAAGCGAAACCTACATAAATAAATGGCTGAGATTCATTGGATACAATAAGATACCATAATATTGGATAGAGGATCTGGTCTCACTAATCACCAAGAACGTTGAAGTATATGACCAATCAAAGAGCATCACTTTACCTTTACATTTTTGTCCCAGAACAATTACACTTGGAAGACTTTTCCAAGTGTTTAAGTTGATTTTGCTTATTGATAAAGTAAACGATGTTGATAGAAACTAGTATTGAATTTGGCTCCTTTGTTGTCTCATATTGATTGGGGACAACAATTGAGACAAGTCTCTTACCTATATAAGAAGGTGGCTATCTCCTTATTTAGTGCACCAAACAAAGTCAAAGATTTGTAGTACAAATTTGACTATAGTTAAATTCCTTTTTTGAGGTGGGAGATGGAGAATTTGTCTTGTATATTTCTTTGTGAGCGTGTTGGTGTATTGGGGGATTGGGTGAGAGGAAAAATTGTGTGATTGTAAGAATTTTTCACATAGTATATTTTCTTCTCGGTGCCTGTAGTCTTTCTCTAGTTTGGAAGTTTCTACGTAAATTCTCTTGTGTTATTATTTTCTGATATTTTTGTCTATTAAATATCCTTAGGTGTGAGTTTGGAAGGTTTAAATTCCCAACAAGTGGTATTAGAGTCAATGTGTGTTTTTCTTGAAAATTCTAAATATGCTTTGTGGTCGCAGTTTTGACTGATCTTCTACATCAGAAAAGATTTTCTTGAGAAAGGTTTATTAAGTGTGGTGAAGTTTTGGTGTGGTAGTGTGGTAGTACATGTCAAGGAAAGTTTTGGCTAAGGAAAGACTTGGTATTTAAGAGTGTCCGTTGTGACCCACCTCTCTTTCCTGGAAACTTTCCTAGTGTACTATTCATTTTACGGTACAATTCATCAAAGCAGATAAGCACATGAAAAATGTCAGAAAATTGTTCGAGAGGTGGAGCGGGTTCGGCAAAAGGCTCTGGGTCAGTTAATGGAGAGACTGACAATGTCACTAACATTGTCTCCATGGATGATGATCTTGCTCTCTAAAAGGGGGGGCATGTACATCTTCATGGCATGCCGCTAATCTCAAAGTTGTCATGAAAGAGAACGTGTTACTGTTAGCGGGGCCACAAGTTTGCACACGGGCATTGGTTTGACATTAATGCAAGATATGTAGTGGAATTTATGTCGATGACTGATGAACTTCCAGGAAAGTCAAACATGGGAGTTACATCATAATTTTTCAGCAATGTTATTTTCGACATTTGTCGAAGTAGAAGGCTTATAATTAGTTTATTCTAAGTGTATATGCTTTTATGGTGGAGCATGTTGCTATGAAGCATGATAATTCTCTGTATTGAGAGATATGTAATTTTCATGATATCTTCATTGAGGTAGAGTGTGGTTGTGGGATCAACCAAAGTCGTCAAGGTGTAGATTGTTGAGTTTGGCTCCTTTGTTGTCCCATATTGGTTGGGGACAACAATTGAGACAAGTCTCTTATCTATATAAGGAGGTCGCTACTTCCTTGTTTAGTGCACCAAACAAAGTCAAAGATTTGTAGTACAAATTTGACTCTAGTTAAATTCCTCTTTTGAGGTGGGAGTTGGAGAATTTGTCTTGTGTATTTCTTTGTAAGCGTGTTGGTGTATTGGGGGATTGGGTGAGAGAAAAAATTGTGTGATTGTAAGAATTTTCACATAGTGGATTTTCTTCTCGGTGCCCGTGGTTTTTTTCCGGTTTGAGAGCTTCCACGTAAATTCTCTTGTATTGTTATTTTCTGATATTTTTGTCTACTAAATATTCTTGGGTGTGAGTTTGGAAGGTTTAAATTCCCAATAACTAGAACTTGTAAAACTTTATCAAAACTGAAGAAGAAAGCAAATAAATATGAACAGAGACTGCATAATCTATTTATTCTGATTAGTTAAAAGTGCAGAAAAGCAAGGCCGTCTATGTAAATGAGTGAAGCGCTGTATAATTTGACAATTTTCATAACAAAAGAATTAAAAAATGAGATGCAAAAGTTCTAACTCTCCTCCTAATAAAAGTCATGTTCCCCTTAAAGAAGAAGCCTCTCACAATGACCTCCTTCATCACGTTAGATTTTTTTCTTTGTCAAAGTCTTCCTAAAATGGATGTGGGTCTCCAGTTGTGGCTAATATTCTGCAACAAACTCCCAATATTTCTGCTAATTTCTTCCTTACGTTTGATTGGTTTAAATTTGCAGCTTTTGATTTTTCGCACCAAATAAGCACGTGCACACTCAGTCTCAAGAGCTCTTCCCAGCAAACAAACTAGCTCTTGTCATGTTAACTCCTCCAAAATCCACTCTCAGTCAGCTTCTTCCGGCCGTTGGCTTGCTACTTGTCTCAATCTGATGCCAGCTCATTTGGTCCAAGAACGAATTAGTACTTGTCCCAATTTGACATCACTGGCCTACAAGTCCTACTCTGGGCCGCTTAATACACTTCGATTAGGAATTCTAAAGTAATGACCTTAACAATAACGCTTTTCAAGTCAATTCGATGTTTCATTCCAAAGAATGTTTTCTACAATAGAAAATTTGATTTGATTGAATATACAATCCAAGAAAATTGGTTTCTCCAAGCGGTAAAATTGAACTCAATTTTATACTTTAAGACGTAAACCAAGACTGATAATTTAAACCATATAAAACTACAATTGCAAGACTTAAAGTCAAGTTTTTATTTGCGCCAAGAAATATTAGAAGAGGTCAGTATTATGGTTTAATTGTCCCACGTTAATAATAAAAGAGAATGGTGTGAGATTTATAAACTTATAGGCTTTCTCACCCTTCAAATTAGCTTTTAAAGTTGATTCTCTCATAAGAGCTATAATAGTCAAGTGTCTTTGATACCATGTTAATATAAGGAGGCGTTTGATTTGAGCACGAAGTTGTGTATGAATATGGGTATAATAGTATAAGGGAATGGGAATGAGTATGAAAAAATAAAAAATGATGTTTGGTTTGTAACTTGAGTTTCTGTATTAATACCAATAATGTTATTTGGTTTGTTGCATTAATGGGAAAGAAAGATAATATAATATCATTTTTCATATCATATTTATTATTATTATTATTACAAAATTTATAGTAATAATAATAATAAGATAATTAATTTCATATAATAATAATAATAAAATAATTAGTTTCATATAATAATAATAATAATAATAATAATCATCATCATCATCATAATAATAAGGATAATAATAATAATAATAAGTTTAAAATTTATAATAATAATAATAAGAATAATTTATTATTATTATTATTATTATTATTATTATTAAGAAGTTTAAAATTTATGATAATAATAATAATAATAATAATAATAATAATAATAATAATAATGATAATAATAATGATGATGATGATGATGATAATAATGATGATGATGATGATAATAATAACAACAACAACAACAACAATAATTAATAATAATAATAATAAGTTTAAAACTTAATAATAATAATAATAGTAATAATAATAACAATAATTAATAATTAATATTAACAACAACAACAACAACAATAATAATAATAATAATAATAATGAAGATGATAATGATAAGTGATGAGTAATATAATTAAGAATAAAATTGCTTATGTGGGGAAGAATATAAATAGTAACTACTAGATTGGAATGAAAACTTGATATTTACTAATTATGGAGGGTTTAGTATATTCTCAAACTTAATGGAATAAATCTTTTCTCTTGGAATTGAAAATCCCAAAACAAACACTATTTTTACAATTATTCAATTTGTTCATTCCCAAATCCTCAAACCAAACGCCCTAAATGTATTTGAAATTATAATTTTAAATTAATTTTTGAACACAAAGAGCTAATTGTTATTTTAAACATAGATTAAAATTTAATTTTAGTTAAATTTATTTTAAATATAAATTAACAAAAGACATAGTTTTATAAGCGTTAGGTCTTATCTCATTTTATTATATCAATGAAAACAATTAAAATTAAAATTTTAATGCACAAAGTTCTACTACAAATATAAAGTCTAATTAGTATAGTTTAATTTTAAACTTTATTAATATTAATATTTTAAAAAAGTCTCTATTAATTAGGGATAAGACTGCGTGCATAATAATACCTCCCAGACACCATGTTTTAGTGGGATTTAACTGGGTGTCGTTGTTTTATGTATTTATTAATATAAATTTGATCATTATTATTATTTCTTATATTAGTAAGTTAAAATAACAAATCAAAGAGAAAATATGTTTATAGTTGAAAATATTTATTATATTAAATATGTCACTTAATTTAAATTATTAATTTATTAAGTACCTTTTTAGGATATATAATAAATTCTTACGTGAATTAAAAAATACCATTGAAAATAGTAAAAAATAAATAAATGGCTTTTTCCAGCTACCGACCACAACTGTATAACATTTGAATATTGGCAAAAAGCTGAAGTGATCAGATGAAAAACCACTCAAGTGTGAATTTAGTTAGAGTGGATGACTTGTAGTCATCATCCCACTGCACACCATGAATTGACTTAGAACAGTGTTAAATGAGCACGATTTAGTGCCTAAATTCGGCTTTTAAGGGCGATTCTCAAATCTCAAGTTAATGCATGCAAGTGTAAGGATTTAACCCTTCATTTGTAGAGAGATGGTTGCTTCGACTTGGTTGTTTTTGACATGGATGGCTCACACTTTAGCCATCTCCACCGATGCGTTTGAATCGAAAACCTTGCTAAAACTGGAGCTCCAAGCTCTGCTGGAAAGTGAGTGGTGGGCGGACTGTATAAACTACAATGTCTGCGACGTCAACAGCAGCACCAGAAGTCACTGCAGGTGGCCAGGAATAGCTTGTGACGGAGGTGGAAGCGTCGTTGAGATCAATCTACCTTCGGAATATTTCGATAGTATGATTGTTGGAGACAAGTTCAAGAAGATGAACTTTTTCAACTTACAAAACCTTGCTCGTCTTAATCTTATGGGGCAAGGACTCACCGGAGAAATTCCTTCCAATATTGGAGCTCTTTCAAAACTCACATTTCTCGACTTGTCTTACAATTTCCTCACGGGTATGATTTTACAACTTCTGTCTGCTAAGTTTCAATCCGTAATTTTCAAATCATCTTTAAATTATTTATCATTTTCAGAGGTAAAAAATTTTTGTAGGACCAATACCAAAAGAAGTTGGCAATTTGAGTTCTCTGCGTTTCTTGTACCTGGGAAACAACGAATTATCTGGTGATGTCCCTCCCCAGATCGGCCAGTTAAGCCGATTAGAAAAAATGTCTCTGTGTCGGAATATATTTCATGGTTTCCCAACAGAACTACGTGGACTCTCCAATCTTTCTTACCTAGACCTATCCGAGAACAAGTTTAGTGGACCTGTGCCTGTTCAACTCTCAAATTTGACAAGTTTGGTGTATTTGCACCTTAGCTGCAACATTTTCAATAGTTTACCTCGTCAGCTAGGCCAGTTAACCAAATTGGAAGAGCTTTTTGCCCATACCAATCAATTTATAGGCCTATTACCAATTGAAACCTTACAAAGGTTTTCTGAACTTCGACTCTTGGATCTCTCCCACAACAACTTCGCGGGACCTATCCCAGTTCAGCTTGCAAATTTAACAAGATTGGAGTCTTTGAACTTGAGCTACAACAATCTAAACGGTACCATTCCTGAATTTTCACCTAGGTTGATCGAGTATAATTTCTCATACAACTCTTTTTGGGGTCAAATACCATGTAACTTTACGCTGGCTAATCCTTCTGCATTTTTGGGCAACAAAGGTTTATTGATGGCAGAAATAAACGATCTTTGCTCACCATCCTCCATAGAACGACCGAGAAGCAAAAAGGTTCTCTATATTGGTCTTCCCATCATCGTGTTCATGGCGTTCTCAACACTTGGGTGTTTGTTTGTCTGGTGGCGTCGACGTACCATGAAGATTTCCCCACAAGAGTCTATGGCACTGAAGAACGGAGACCTATTCTCGATCTGGAACTACGACGGAAGGATCGCTTTTCAAGACATCATCGAAGCAACTGATAATTTCGACATCAGATATTGCATTGGAACTGGTGGCTACGGCAGTGTTTACAAGACTCAACTTCCGAGTGGCCACGTGGTTGCAATTAAGAAACTGCACACGTTAGAATCTGAAGAACCAGTTTTCGACGAGTGTTTCAGGAACGAGGTGAAGATCCTGACAGAAATTCGTCACAAGAACATAGTGAAGCTACATGGGTTCTGTTTGCATAGGCGATCCATGTTCTTGATATACGAGTACATGGAAAAAGGAAGTTTGTTTTACGCTCTCAGAACCGATTCTCTAGCTGTGGAGTTAGGTTGGAGAAAAAGGGTTAAAGTCATCCAAGGCGTAGCTTATGCTTTAGCTTACATGCATCATGATTGCAGTCCTCCAATTGTTCATAGAGACATATCAAGCAACAACATCCTCTTAAATTCTTCGTTGGATGGATTTATCTCAGACTTAGGTGCCGCTAGGATTCTCGATCCTTGTTCTTCTAATCGAACCGTAGTGGCCGGTACTCGTGGATATATTGCGCCAGGTTAACTCGTTTTCAACAGTTTCGTCTATTGCATTTTATAAACTTGCATGCTTACTGAAAGTGCTTAATCGAAATTTCCCTCTAATGGGTTTCCTTTCCTTTTCTATTCTCACTGCAAGTTCTTCAGAGCTTGCTTACACCATTGTTGTGAACGAGAAATGCGACGTCTTTAGCTTTGGTGTGGTGGTGCTAGAAATAATCATGGGGAGACATCCTGAAGACATCGTTTCCACAATATCACTACTACGAGATTGTCCATCTCTGATGTTGAAAGATATGCTAGATTCACGACTCTCCTATCCCAACAACAATCAAGAAGTTGCTCAAAGTTTGGTCCTCGTGGTCAGCATCGCACTGGCATGCCTGCGCTTTCACCCAAATTCTCGACCAACAATGGAGCAAGTTTGTCGACAGCTTCTTGGTCCGAGGTCGCCATTGCCTGTACCATTACATCTTGTCTCATTGAGGGATTTGATGAATCACGGAAATACGTACTGTACCTTCTAGCTAAGTAAATAAGTTGATGTTCTTACATGAATCCTGGAGATCGGGGGGGTGGAGAGTAAGTAATTTATTGGCTTACGCCAAATGCATAAATGCTAACGTTCTCGATGTGATAGAGGAGAAGACAACTTTGTTCACATAAATTTTAGTGAAAAAAATGAATCCGAAGTTTCAATGACTCCATTTTGATTTTTACAAACTTACAATTTCATAAATAAGATTTTATTAGTAGTCATATTCTCTAGACTTACCAATTAATTGAATATCCTTATTGTTATTCAATACAAAATTTAGATATTATGTAATATTATAATCTCGTTCGCCCTTTCTAAATAAAGTTCATTATATTTTATTTAAATTAATATCTTAAACAATTGTCTCATTTCTTAATATCTATGAATAATTAATTTATTATATTATATTTAAATTAATAATTAAATAAGCAAAATTTTGAAAATTTTATTTTCCGAAATTTATGTTTTTAATATAACTCAATTACTAAATACTTATTATTGTTAAAATAATTTCTATTATAAAAAGTTTATTTACTGAATTTAGAACTAAGTTTTAAATACTAAAATAAAAGTGAGACCAAACATGATTTAAACGTTTAATTTTAACATGTGAGCTCTTCAAGCCTCCTTTTAATTCTTTTCTTTATAATATGTAATACCATATGCTAGTGGAATATCAACACAACTTTGATTGTTTAATTCCTATTCAATATATTGATTTTCAAGTCAAAGAATATTAGACACGGTTTGCCGCCGACGCGGAAGCTATGACTTTGAAATTAGCACTTCAATCAAATATTTTTCCAACTTTTTCCTTTTTCCTTTTTCTCTTTTAACATCCTGAAATTCAAATACAAAGGTACAAACAAAACCCTACGAAGGTGTACATGGTTGACGAAAACTTGAAAACGTTTTCTGACGAGGGTATAACAAAGATAACTAGACCCGGTACGGTACGTTGAAGGAGGGCTGATAAATGATGATGTTCTTCTCAAGATGTATTTTGTCTCTCTTTCCTTGTATTAAATTTTTTAATATAAATAAAGTATAGAACCCCCTTAATAAGAATTAGATATATGTCAATCATCATTAAAATGACTAGTACAATTGTGACTGAATATTTAATTATCACTTAAAATAAACGTAGTAATAATCGGACTAGGCTACTGAGTAATTCGGATCAAATATATTCGATACTATATTAGAATTTTTAATATATAGAGTATAGAACTTATAACAAGAACTAAGTTTGTGTCAACCATTACCAAAAGAGTTAAAATTAGTCATTTAAATAATTGATCATTACTATTTATAAATCATTTTGCATTTTCATATTTAATCAATATGCATTACTTTAACACTTTAAGTTTAATTTAAACTCATTTGATTGTTATAAAATAATATTATTTTAGTGTAATTAATTAAAACAATATTATTCTAGTTTTAATTTTTAATATTTGTAAATTATTAACAATGTTATTTCAAATTTTATACAAAAATAACGTTATTTTAACTATAACATTAACATTGTGATTGAGTACTTTAGAGTCATTATTCAAACTTAATTTCGACAAGAAAGTATACTCACTTAAACTTGACTCATTAAATTTAGACTTGATCGAATTAAAATATTATTAGTATTTCACACACAATAATATAATTTAGAGATATTTTAAGTATTTTATTGTTATAATTTTACATATAACGAAAAATCATATAGATATGTATAGAACTAATAAATAATTATAAACTCACCGATATAAAATCATTTAACATTAAATTTAAAAAAAGGATTAAAACCTTAAAATGCATTAAAATTAGTATTAATAACATATTTGATTATAGTTCTTTATAGAAAATTTAGATGACTTATCATATTAATTTGACTTTAGATATATATAACTTTGAAATTGTCTCTTAAATGATTTTATTAAGATAATTTGACTTTATTATTATTTCACATTATTGTAAAATTTTAGAAAATAAAATTTATATTTTAACTAAAATAAGGAATATTTTAAAGTTTATAGAATCTAAATAATTTTTTCAAATTTTAATGTTTAAAACTAATTCCTAATGCTGTTCTTATATGCCATAATTAATAACTTTCTTATAAAGTAACAAATATGTGTATATAATTAAATAAGAAATTAAAATATATAAAGAAATTATTAGTGAGTATTAAATAACAATAATATCCGATATGTTAATTTCAAAATTAGACATTTATCTGTAAAACTAATAATGTAATTAAAATGCTTCAAAATATTTTTAAGTTCATTTTAGTCATAATTTATCAAATTAAATTAAATTTTGTATAAATACACTTACTTTTATTAAAACACTTACTTCTTTATTAATTTTGAGTAAGTTAATTGTCAATCATGATTTTTATTTCTCTGGTATACTTAAAATAATGTCTCAACAACAATCTTCTTCATTAAATAATATGAAAATCACTTCTTCTGTTGAAAATTTATCAAATTTTATAAGAATTTCAGTGTGATTGGAACTAATTTACACACATCAATACTAATTAGTTTCTCTAACAAGTAATCAAGCAATACTAGAAAATTTTGAAGATAAATTTTTAGGATATAGCGTTACTAAAAACTAGAATTAGACACGGAGAAACTTGACCAACCTAATCGGCACGATCCGTTATAATTTTTTAAAAATTTCAAAAAGATATGTTTGATTAAGTTTTAATTAAGCACAACCAAATTTTAGGCTACTCAAATTTGATCAAATTTGGGCTTGGGTTGAAATTTTCGGATTAATCAAGTTTCAGTTCGGGTCGATCTTTGAAAATAAATATTCAAATCGGACTTTAACCTAAATCGAGTCATTTTTAAGCCTAGTCAGAAAATGTAAATTAAATTAAATAATAACAATATCTTGGTAATAGTCTTATTGAGACTTAAAGTATGAAGAAATCTAGAAGTATTTAGCTTTATCTTTAAATATCATAGAGTTTGTTTTAATAAACTCGTAAAGAAAAAAAGAAAAGGATAAAAGGACAAAAAATAATTTTGAGAACTATTTGTAAAAATATCAAAACTACAACAAAAGATAAAAATAAAAATAAAATATAAAATAGAAATAGAAATAGAAATAAAGAATAATAATAAATGTTAGTGTCTTTATTTTCTATCTTTTTGTGTGTTAATTTTCTTTATTCTTGAGATTTGAAGTTATACTTAATGGGAATTAATCTTGTTTCATATCAAGGTATATTTTATAACTAAATCGAAAGAACTGTGACAATTTTGGGATAAAAAGAGTTGAACTAAATGTTGACCTTAATTAGACGTGGCCTCGTACAACAATCGGAGACTTAAAACACAACACATGAAGACATGAAACTAAATGCATGAAACGCTGATGCAAATAGCGTTTCACGTAGTGTTTAGTCCAATTTATATAAAGATTTAGTTCATATTTGCATTTATTTTGCATGTTCATTCATTCATTTCAGTAGCATTTTTTAGGTTAATTGATTTATTTGCATTGAGTTTGTTATTTATTTTATTTTCTGATTTTTTATATTATGGATTGATTTATTTACATTGAGTTTGCGTCATATTATGGAGTGTCTGATGCATACACCAAACTCAGGTATTAGGATTATATCAAAATTTCACTATGGTGATGTGTTAACTCATTCCACCTTCTGGAACTTTAAACTGCTAGCTACTTTTCTTTCTTCCTTTCCATGCTATTTGCAGATATCTCTCCTATGTCATGGATGTTGCCACGCCAACCAAAGATTGTCTTGAGCTAGTGTATGATTTACTGCATGTAGCTATACTCATGAAGGACAATAGAAAGAGTGTGTTGAGTCATGTAGTAGCTGGGAACACCAAAACGGCAGCACATGAAGAGTCCAACCCAAGGCAAAACGCACAGTAGAGGAAACCAACAAGGACAGCTGGTTGGGTGGAGAATAACAAAATATGGAGCAGCTGTGGCGTTAAGAGAGGAAGCATGGGAGCATTAAACGACAACCAAAGGAGACCATTAATTGACTCACCAACTCCACTCAAAAAGCTTAAGCAATCACTAATTATTTCATTACTCTCCACTCACTTTGCTAAAACGTTACAAACAAAGGGAGGAGACACAAACATGGGAAGACTAACGTGGGAATACAGTCGAGAGACCCACCAAAACAAGACACCAAGCAAGGAGTTCCAGCAGACAACACACGCACGAAAAGAAAGAGGATAGCGGGAAAGAAACAAAGGAGAGCTGGAATGATTAAAAGCTAAACCAACCACCAGCTAGACACCAACGTGAATGGAAGAGGAAGGTTAGCTATGCGTGGACTGGAGGAGCTTGAGACACAAAAGGAACGAACAAGCAGAAGGCTCCAACACATTAACATCAACGCATACACCAAGGTGGGGAGGCAATGAAGTGAAAACAACAAGAGAGACCCATGCACCATACCACAGACACCAGCAAAAAGCACGCTGACCCACTCAACAAGCAAAGAAGAGGAGAGCTGGAAAAAAGCAAGGAGGAAGGACGCCCATGCTGACCAGCTCTACATGCACTACAAAGGAGAATTTTTAAGAGAAGGGGCGTTAGCTGAGGAGAAAGGAGCAGAAAAATAAAAGGAGATAATAGAGGAACTAGAAGGGTGTTAGTAGAGGGGGTGTGGTATGGAGGAACTAGAAGAGGGACTGAAAAAAATAGAGAGTTGAAAAGAAAAGAGAGAGTGCGTGAACTGAAAATAAGGAGGAAACAACGTGAGAAAAAGGAAGAAGAAAGTGAGTTGAAAGGTGAGTGGACTGGAGCAAAATAGAAGCTCTCCAAAGTTACAGACCAAGGGAGGAGTGCGTGAACAGAAAATGCAGGGGGAGCTGTGCGTGAACTAAAAAGGAAGGGAGCTTCAATACATGACCACCTAAACAACCACGCAGTGACGCACTATACCAACAGAGAAGAACGTGAACTGGGCGTTGAACTGGAGGAAAACCACGCTACAAGAGCTACAAGACACCAAAGAATGCTACAGGAGAGAGCAATGGAGACTCGACGTCGTTGTAGGACGCCACTGTCATGACGCACCAAGGAGGCTAATGCAACAACAATGAGGGATGCAAACATAAATTCCAAATTCATTCATTTTTATATCTGTTTTTTCGTATCTATCTATGTTGTTTGCTGATCCTGATTTATGTGGTCTTCATCTTATTATGTTTGAGTAGCTTCCTCAAAACTTCAAGGTTAGGGTAAGCTTTTAGGTAGTTTTTGTGGATTGAATTTCAGTTGATTTATGAGTGTGGATTTATAAGTTTGATTTTTCTGTTTTGATATTAATTTTGCTAGTATTGTGTTTGGCCAACCACTACTAAGCCTTAGTTGTTAATTGAAGAATCGATAAGTAAAAATTAATAACGGAACTCTAAAACAGTGAACTTATAAATTTCATATTTAGACATATACTGAATTTATAAGAGAAAACCAGGTGAGCAAAGTTCTTAATGGGTTATGCTTGATTGCTAGTTTACGACAGTAGATTAGGATTATTGCATAACACTCCTTTGATACCTTGAAAAAGGATCTAAAAAACTATAGGTTCAACCGTCTATCAACCAAAATTCGCCTCATAAATTGATTCAGGTAAAATCCATAGAAAACGCTAAAAGTGTAACCACCCTTGAAGCCTACCACATTCCATTCGAATTGACCCCTAGAAATATTCACAATTTTCCTTAGCTTTGATTTTGTTATTTTTGCTAGTTAATTTTCTTATTCTAATTCCCCATTTTTACACAATCGCTAGTCCAATTAATTGAGTGATCCAATCCTAGTACTTACACAATTACTCCCTGTAGGACGATATTATATTGTACTACTTGAGACCCGTGAACTTGCGAAATACCATCACGTAGACGCAAACACTAGCTGCACAACGCATAAAGCCAAGGCAAGAACAGTAAAACGCAGCGTTCACAGGAAGGTTTTGAAGGAGAAGCGTGTTAAATTGTCTAATCAGCAACAAGGGAATGCATGCTGTGCATTTTGAATAAAACGCACAATGAAAGGAGAAAAATGCATGGACCAGTGGAGAGGCCTACGGCAAGCGTAAAGAAGGGTTTTTAAGTGGGTGGCTTGCGTGGAATAAAAGAGAGCTCTTAATTGGTAAAAATCAAGCAACAGTAGATAGGAATAGAGAGGGCTGCATTAAACCAAAAGAGGGGCGGCGGCAAATAGAGGGCAAGGTGAAAGTGGCGTGGAACACCGTTAAACTCCAACCTTTAATTGCCCTATCATCTACAATGACAAGAGAGAGGCTTAGCAAAATCAAGAGGGCTGCATTAAATTGGGAAAAGATGAAGCGTGAGGTCAGTGAGATAGAAAAGAAGAGAGCAATGTCCATGATATTACCAACGCCAGCGACAATCAAAATAGTTAGGAAAATCATGATGTTGGGTAACTAAATTTTTATTTCTTGGTTTACAGAACCCTAGTTATTGAATTTTGCATGTCGTGAGACTTTTGTTCTTTATTTCAATCGATTTATTAGTCAAGTATCAATTATTTTTCTGGGTCATTATTTGATTATTTACTTTGACAGCTAGGTACGCAACTAGTTTGTGATTTTATTCAATCAATCGCTAGATTAAAAAGGTTGACGTTCAATTTTTTTTAATCAAAAGTAGCGACTAAGATTTTTGTCTACTACGTTAGGGACATGATTCTAAGAAAAATAATTGTCTAGGCTAAATATACATCGTATGTATGTTGTCTAGTTCGTCGATTTTCTTGATTCGTAAAGCTATTAATTAATTAAATCTGAGATCATATCCAAGTTGTTAATTAATAAGGGTTAATTCAAATACATGTTTTGGTTAATTAAACATAAGAGAAAATTAGGTAAAGAAATTTACCATGACGAATGTTGAACTAATAAATTGGTTATTTTTAGTGTCGATGATCAACGCAAGTTCAATAGCGAAAGATATCGGAAACTAAGATTTGTTTCTATTGATTGTTAAATTCTCATTGTTTTGTTATTAATTATTTTTCAATTTCGTATTCTAATTAAATTTTGTTTAATTCCTAATTACAAACCCCCCCCCCCCTCATTTCGTTACTTTATTTTAGTTTTAAACTCGCTAACCTTTACCGTTAAAAATTTCTCGTGGGAACGATATCTACTTACCACTACTACATTAAATTGTATTAATGGAAGTGATTTCTTTTGAATTTGGTTGCAAGCGACAGCATCACCAAATTTGGGCGTCGTTGTCGGGAAATTTCTTAGCGATTTTTGTTTTTGTTTGTGTTTTTGTTTTCATTGCGTTTGGTTATCTTGTCTTCTGTTTGGTTCAGTTTCACAGCTCTTTCTGATTTTTCGATCTTTTAGCAGCATGGCTCACTATCAGTATGCTTTTAATTCTGATTTTTCATATTATCCTTTTTATGATAATGAGTTTCCATCTGTTGCAACTTCCAGATTTGACCATGAAGTGACGGATTTCACACCCTTAGCCACGCAAGTACCAAGGGATGACCAACAAGTTAAGGTATATGAAGTTTGCTCATTTTTGGGTTATTCTTTTTGTAAATGTCCTACTTTGCAGGATACACAATACAGATTCACTTATCTACTGAGCTATTATCAAGAGCAGGCCTACTTCGAGTTAGAGCCTCCGCCTCCACCACCACCACAAGCTAATAAGATGTCTTTGGAGGAAATTGTAATGAGTTTGGCGACGAGCACTTTTCAATGCCAGCGGGTAATGAGGAGTAGCTTGAAGACCTGGAATATCAATTAAGCCACTTAGCGGAGAGAATGGATGCCTTAATGTCTGCAAGAATTTTTAGCCAATAGGAGAGTGATGTGGAGGAGGAGTTGTGCAATTCTTCAAAAAGTGGAGATCATTTAGAGAACCCAAAAGCAATAAAAGAATAGCAAACGGAGTTAGGAGAGGAAGAGGTTATAGTTCGAGAAAATATGGAGGATATGCAACCCCCTAAGGTAAGCGATGCAGTTCATGTTATCACTAACCGAATTTCGTTTCTTTTTCCTAGTTGTTTACAGGTACAAGAAGAACAGAAAGAGTCGCAAGAAGTGCAGTTTTTAGGAGAGTTGTGGGCGAGTGAGCTGAAAATCGAAGGTGGCGAGCAGGATGTTGAGTCTCCACAACCATTGGCGATATTCTTACATAGACCATCCTAGTGTGAGAAGGGCGATGCCCGAAAAGACGAGTGGATATTAGAGTATGATGGCGAAGCAATGAAGTTCCACTCATCAGAAGTCATAAAGCATCGTGCTGATAAAGAGCCTACTTTGAGGGAAGGTGGTCCAGACTCCTCACGAAGTTTGAGCATGCTTCCTGTTAGACTCAAGCATCCATTCGATAATGTATGATTTACATATACCAGGGGTCAAGCTTATGATCTTTGATAAGGGTTTAATGGGAGGCACCCCATTCGTATCCCCTTTCTTTTATATGTGTTTTTTTTAACAATTTTCTTTTATTTTCATTCTTAGGTTTAATTCAGTTTAGTTAGGAATTTAATTTAAAATTTTCAATTCTGCAATTCTAATTTTTGTTTTTATTTAAAAAAGAAAAAAATGAAAATTTTCATGCTTTTCACCGCCCTCTTTCTTTTCCCACTTCTTCTTTCATGGAGCTTTTCTCTGGTTATTGTCAACTGCAGCTGCACACATCGATATTCAACTCTTGGGTTTGTTTCACAACTTCAACACAATGTTAAGGAAATAGAGCGACTCCTGCAGTGCATGGAGCGCAGATTAGACAGATTGGAGCACAATTAGCCTGCTTTCTTTGAACCGTAGAAATTTCAACTGCCTTTTCCACCAACACCTTGATGCATTAACGGAGAAGCTTCTTTAACCTTTATTTTCTTTATTTTCTTGTGTTTTTCTTTTTGCGAGTACATTGAGGACAATGTAGATTAAGTGTGGGGGGAAATAATGAATGTTTGTGTGACTGTGTGTTTGAATTTACTGTTACTGTTAATTTGCTTGCGATGCTAAGATAAAAGACTCTCTCACATACTGATTCTGACTTTGGTGCAAATTAACAAGTGTAAAACCTTCTTTAACTTTAACTCCATGTCCTACATTTGCCTAATTACACTTGAATATTGGAAGCTGAAATTTATGGTAATCTAATAAAATAATCTCTTTTATCACCCCATAATATGTAATATGACAAAAAATATATGAGCTAATTAGTAAACAATACAAAATATTAATTAATCTATTGATTATATTAATTTTAAATAAATTATAATTTAATGAATTAATTCATTTATTATATTATAATTATTAACATTAAATCAAAATTAGCTAATTATTTAATTAATTAATTATATTCTAAAAAGAAATTTTTTATTGGTGTTAAATATATTATAATTAATACTAATTAGTGATATATATATTTGTTATTATATATATATATATATAATTACATTAATATTATTTAATATAAAATAATATATATATATATATATTGTTATAATATATATATATATATATTATAATATATATATATATATATTAACAATGTTATATTAAAATATATTATCTTTTCTTTTGTAAGAACCCAAAGCATCCCTTCACTATATAGAATTATATACTATATATAATTATTTTCATTTTTAAAATTCTAACTAAATTTTTATAATTCTAACTATTAGTAATAATTCTAAATACTAAATATTAGAATAATTCTCAATCTAAATAGAACTTAAATAGAATATACATTTGTCATGTTGTGTCAAAGTCGCATTGAGAAAAGAAATATTTATTTTCTTCTAGGAATATGAAGAACATTTTTCGTAAGATTTCGCCTATTAATAAATTTCTATTCTAATACGGAATGAAAGAAAAGGACAGTATACAAGATAGGTAGAAGAAGTTGTGATACTAGAAATGCTTATGTCAATTACACCAAAAGGGATATTAAATGAATGGAATTGGGCTATGGATGGAACATAATGAAATAGAGCCACTTTGAGATTCCCTATGAAATGAGGCATGGAACAAAGACATACATATATAAATATATATAATGAAATTTAAAGTCGTGGATGTGAAAAGGAATAGTAACATAAATATATAAATATATATAATGAAGTTCACGTCAATTTATTAATTATAATGTAATTAGAAAATTAATTATATATAAATTAAAATTAATTAAAATGACAGAAAATATATGAGCTAATTAGTAAACAATACAAAATATTGATTAATCTATTGATTATATTAATTTTAAATAAATTATAATTTAATGAATTAATTCATTTATTATATTATAATTATCAACAATTAAATCAAAATTAGCTATTTAGTTAATTAAGTAATTATATTCTAAAGAATATAAATTTTTTGATTGGTGTTAAATATATATATATATAGAGAGAGAGAGTCACTTTGAGGTTCTCTATGAAATGAGGCATGGAACGAAGACACACATATATAAATATATATAATGAAATTTAAAGTCGGGATGTGAAAAGGAATAGTAACATAAATATATAAATATATATAATGAAGTTCACGTCAATTTATTAATTATAATGTAATTAGCAAATTAATTATATATAAATTAAAATTAATTAAAATGACAAAAATATATGAGCTAATTAATAAACAATACAAAATATTAATTAATCTATTGATTATATTCATTTTTAAATAAATTATAATTTAATGAATTAATTCATTTATTATATTATAACTATCAACAATTAAATCAAAATTATCTATTTAGTTAATTAATTAATTTTATTCTAAAGAATACAATTTTTTATTGGTGTTAAATATATTATAATTAATACTAATTAGTGATATATATATTTATTATATATATATATACAACCCAAAACTCGAGTTGAAGGTGAGGTGGAATCAAATTACTTAAGTAAAAATATATATATATAGACAAGTAAAATCAAAATAAGGGAATTAAAAGTGCTTGCTGAAAAAAAAAAGAAAAAATCTGCGTTTAAGAACGACATTGCGTTTCATGCAACAAAGACAAGATGAAACGCAGCTGCGTCCCAGAGCGTATAAGGTGACCAAGGCACAAGAAGGATTTAAGTAGAGTTGCATCTTATTTGTCTAATCACGCAACAGTGCAGGGAGGAAATAAAATAGGGATGCGACGTAGTAGGCGAGAGGACGTAGGAGCGTGAGCTGCGGCTTGGTGAGGCTTGCGTGAGGAGCACTACAGTAGAGGCGCAGGCAGAGACGCAACAGTGGGCAGAAGACAGTTAGCAGTACCATCATTGAAACAGTGGCTAAACAGTGAGGAGCAAATAAGGGATTTTTGGTTAGGGTTTAGAATGAGGGTTGAAGCAAATTTTTGAAAAATACCTATGAAGGGCTAAATATCCCGACATCGGTTCAGAGGTGACATCGACACCGACGACCTGGGTTAAGTAATTTTTTATTATTTTGTTATTTCTTTCTCTCATTAGGAATTGATTATGTTATCTTATTTTAATTGATTTGGGTATTGTATATAGATAATCAAATTTCCGTTATTATTCGATTATTTGTGTATGAATCTATTGGGTATTGTGAGTTGATGATTTTAATACATTCATTGAATCGTTAATTGCAAACCCATTGCTAGAATTTTGATATAATCCGTAATTATTATGTTGAAATTCATGTGTAACGACTAATGATTCGTAATCATTAGAGATAACATGACCTAGGTTAAATGACGCATCATATGTGGTTGTTGCCTTGATTAATCGATTTTCCTAATTTGTAATGCTACTGCCTAATTAAACATAGAGATCGTATCCTAGATTGTTCGGTGGTTAGGTTTAATTAAAGATCGTATCTTGATTAAACAAAACTTAAGGGAAAACTTCGGTTAATTTTTAACCCACGATTAATAGTTACTATTTTTTATGGCTATGAAATATATGTATATCTGTATATTTTTATATTATTATGATGTTGCATATTATTTTAATTTATAGGAAAAATTGGAAGAAATTAATAATGATTCATATTTTCCTCCAACTAATTTGAAAGAAGATGCGATATCAAAAGTATTGGGTCCTGACAAATGTGGACAAGTAAAAGGTATAGGGAAAGGAGTAACTCTTACATAATTATCCATTACAGCTCAAAGGGACAACATTATTCACAAACTAAAACAAGATCAACCTGAGATGAAAGAAGAAATGGACCATATGAAGGGCTTACTCAATGAAGCATTAAAACAAAAGCAGGCTAGTATCAATATAATTAATTTAATTTTTTCATAGATACAATTTATATTTTATATGAACATATATTTTATAAGATGTTCCTATAGATTTTACAGGATGAAAACCAATCATTTGAAGAATTTGAAGATGCATGTTTACAAGGTGAAAGGCAACAATTGAAGAATCTCAAATATCTCGATGAAAAATTGGAAGAAATTAATAATGATTCATATTTTCCTCCAACTAATTTGAAAGAAGATGCGATATCAAAAGTATTGGGTCCTGACAAATGTGGACAAGTAAAAGGTATAGGGAAAGGAGTAACTCTTACATAATTATCCATTACAGAAGGGACAACATTATTCACAAACTAAAACAAGATCAACCTGAGATGAAAGAAGAAATGGACCATATGAAGGGCTTACTCAATGAAGCATTAAAACAAAAGCAGGCTAGTATCAATAAATTAATTTAATTTTTTCATAGATACAATTTATATTTTATATGAACATGTATTTTATAAGATGTTCCTATAGATTTTACAGGGTGAAAACCAATCATTTGAAGAATCTAAAGATGCATGTTTACAAGGTGAAAGGCAACAATTGAAGAATCTCAAATATTTCGGTTAGGTTTTTTATTTACATGAAAATGTACACTTGGCTATGTGTGTGTGTGTGTGTGTGTGTGTGTGTGTGTGTGTGTGTTTTTCCTTAGTCATTATTTTTGTTTCTCAAAATTGACGCATCCATTTGGTGCTGTAGATTCTAAAAACAATTCCGTACAAAAGTAAATATAAGTTGTTTGATTAGAGAGGGTCTAATGAACTAGTAGTCGAAGGACGTGTCTCTTCAAATGATCCAGATGCACTTGTTCATCATGTTCTTATTGGCCCTGATGCTATGAGAGTTTGGATAGATATAGCTAATGTACCTACTGCATTTTTGTGGAGGCCACCATAAGAAATGATTTATGTTGAAGATGCCGTAGGTAGTACAATTGCTTGGCCTTTTGACAAAGTTGTCATAGTTTCCCCAAACTAACTTTTAGGTAATTAACTATTTTCTCTGTTTTCTCATGATTTTTTAAATAAGATTTAATATTTATTTTTATTGGTATTATGTCAATGTCTTGCATTAATTATTTAAATGTTCCTGTTTTCAACTCTTCTTAAGTTTGTAACATATGTTATATCATTTTACTATATTTGAAAAATATACTGATGATTTTTGTTTCAATAGTTGTAAATTGTGAAAGTCAAGGGTATTATTCATGGGAAGGTAGCACATAGAATTTGAAGATGATATAGTAGTGGCTTTTGTTTCAATAATTTAATAACTATTTTGGAATAACGATTTAGAGGCATATGTTATTGCTTTTGTTATTAGTGTCTATGTGTTCATTATCTATGATTTGCTTATCTTTGATGAACAACAAAATATGTTTTGAAAAGTTAATTTTATAGTTATAAATTTGTTTCGCATTAGTGTACCATTATTTATATAAGTTACACAAGATATATTAGTAACACTATTATAATAGCATCAACAAATGTTATCATAAATTCAATAACAACATATTTTTTAATATTGTTATTAAACAATAATCTAGAGCATTGTAGAAGTGTTACGAAACTCATAGCCACAACATTTGGCGTATGTAAAAAAAATATAACAGCTTTATGAATGTCATGGTTAACTAATTTATATGGTTGATAAAATGTAACATAAAATCAATTATTTGTTATTAATAAATATAATAATAGACTCAACAAGATATCATTTTAGTAATGTTGCAAAAACTCTTTATAACATTTTAAAGTTAACATATAACAGTTCAAAATGTTACAAATAACTAATTAATAATGATATAAAATATAATATAAAATCATTTGTAGCTATCAAGAATGATATAATAAACTTAACAACAACATTCTATCAATGTCATGGAAAACTTATCTATAACATTTTAAAATGTTACAAAATTCATATCTACTACATGTTAATAATGTTGTAAAAGTTAATATATAATATTCAAAATGTTACAAATAGCTAATTAATAACATTTATAAAATATAATATAAAATCATTTGTAGCTATCAATAAATGCTATAATAAACTCAACATTAGCATTCATCAATGTCATGGAAAACTTATCTATAACATTTTAAAATGTTACAAAATTCATATCTACTACATGTTAATGATGTTGCAAAAGTTAATATATAATAGTTCAAAATGTTACAAATAGTTAATTCATAACATTTATAAAATATAATATAAAATCATTTGTAGCTATCAATAAATGCTATAATAAACTCAACAATAGCATTCTATCATTGTCATGGAAAACTTATCTATAACATTTTTAAATGTTACAAAATTCATATCTACTACATGTTAACGATATTGCAAAAGTTAATATATAACAGTTCAAAATGTTACAAATAGCTAATTAATAACATTTATAAAATATAATATAAAATCATTTGTAGCTATCAATAAATGTCATATTAAACTCGATAATAACATGTCAAAACTGTTACTAAAGCATCATATCTTTAGTAACATAATCATCATAGCATACTCATTAGTGTTACCATTCATATTTAATAACACTTATCACCTGTTACCGTATATCGTTTTTGTTGTAGTGTTTCTTTGTTCTTTTTTATTTAAATTCTTTCTTTGTTTCTTTAGTAACATGGGCTGTCATAGCATACTCATTAGTGTTACCATTCATATTTAATAACACTTATCACCTGTTACCGTATATCGTTTTTGTTGTAGTGTTTCTTTGTTCTTTTTTATTTAAATTCTTTCTTTGTTTCTTTTTCTGTCTTTTAATTTGCATGTGATGTGTGTTAAACCATGAAATTCTATCTTAATAGTTGGAATGAGATTCAATTGCGTGCTTGAAGTCAAATTAGGCCAATTGAATGGAAGGTGAATTATGATGATTGATTAAAGTAGTTGGTTACATAAGTTTACTAAAAAATTGATGCTTGAGTGATTACGTAATGTATAAAAGCATAATAGATTTTCAATTGAGCCTATGTGAAGGATTGAGCCTATGTGACTCCATTCAAAAGTCATTTCATTTCTTTGTGTGCGTGATACTCCTTTAGGTGATTACCTTCAGAACTTGCTCTGAACCGGTTTGAATCTATTAGATGCATGTTAGATAGAAATAATTAAGGCCCTTTTTTCTTTTAACCCTTGACTTAAATGACCCACCTATCTTATTTACCCTTGAAAACCCCTTTGAGCCTTTGCCCCTTTTGTTTCTTAAAGAAAACACCTCATTTTGAAACAACAAACCCCGTTAGCCTTAGTTATTCATAAGTTTAATAAAGTACTAAGTTAGTTAGTTTTGAGACTTTTGGCTTTATTTTATTTTCTGAGACGAGTTTACTGGTACTTCTACTCATAGAACACATTGTATTTAGCTGTTGTTATTGATTATTGTTTCCTTAGTATTAAAAAAAAGGGAAGAAAAAAGAAAAGAAAAAGAAAAGGAACAAGTATAGTAGCAATAATAAATTTTGAGTAGTTTGTTTTTTGTTTACATGCAATTCTCAAAAATACATTTCGTTGTCCCTTTTGTATATTTAGTGCTTTATGACTACTTATGAAGAACCCTTCAAAACCCTTTTGACTCATCTTAACCTTAGCCCCATTATAACCTCAAATAAAGTTCTTTTGATCTATTTTAGCATGTAATCACTGTAGAAGCGAATTGGTGTATTTACAAGCTTATGGTAGTGTGATTTCCTATAGGGAGTTTTGAGCGAAACATAACCTATAAACACTTGAGTGAAATGAGTGAATTCCGTGAGGAAAATCCATTGTGAGTTTATGCTTATCTTTGAATGATAGTGTCATAAGTTGAGTTTGTTTATGTGCACCGATGAAAACTAATCATGATGTATAAAGTAGCTTGACATTCGATTGGCCAAAGTTTGAATGATTGCATATGTTTAGTTTCTTTGAAAATGAATTGATAGAAATTGATAGTCATGTTTAATTTGTTTGAGGACGAGCAAAAGTTAAGTATGGGGGAGTTTGTTAGTGTCTTTATTTTCTATCTTTTCATGTGTTAATTTTCTTTATTCTTGAGGTTTGAAGTTATACTTAATGGGAATTAATCTTGTTTCATGTCAAGGTATATTTTGGAACGAAATCGAAAGAACCGTAACAATTTTTGGATAAAAAGAGCTTAACTAGACGTTGACCCTAATTAGATGTGGCCTCGTGCAACAATCAGAGACTTAAAACGCAGCACATGAAGACATGAAACTAAATGCATGAAACGTTGATGCAAACAACGTTTCACATAGATGCAAACACCAACTGCACAACGCATAAAGCCAAGGCAAGAACAGCAAAATGCAGCGTTCACAGGAAGGTTTTAAAGGAGAAGCATGTTAAATTGTCTAATCAGCAACAAGGGAACGCATGCTATATGTTTTGAATAAAACGCACAATGAAAGGAGAAAAACGCATGGAGCAATGGAGAGGCCTGCAGCAAGCGTAAAGAAGGGTTTTTAAGTGGGTGGCTTGCGTGGAATAAAAGAGAGCTCTTAATTGGTAAAAATCAAGCAACAGTAGATAGGAATAGAGAGGGCTACGTTAAACCAAGAGAGGGGCGGTCGACAGATAGAGGGCAAGTGAAAGTGGCTTGAAATCTTCTGTTCTGCCTAATGGATGGCTGGGATCATTTATAGTACAGGGGGCACAGCATAGGTGGAACAGAAGATCTGTTCCTGGTGAAAGTGGCGTGGAACACCATTAAACTCCAACCTTTAATTGTCCCATCATTTACGGTGACAAGAAAGAGACTTAGCAAAATCAAGAGGACTGCATTAAATTGGGAAAAGAAGGAGCGTGAGGTTAGTGAGATAGAAAAGAAGAGAGCAACGTCCATGATAGTCCCAACATCAGCGACAGTCAAAATAGTTAGGAAAATTATAATGTTGGATAACTAAATTTTTATTTATTGGTTTACGGAATCGTAGTTATTGAATTTTGTATGTCGTGAAACTTTTGTTCTTTATTTCAATCGATTTATTAGTCAAGTATCAATTATTTTTATTTGATTGTTTAATTTGACAGCTAGGTGCGTAACTAGTTTGTGATTTTATTCAATCAATCGCTAGATTAAAAAGGTTAACGTTAAATTTTTTTAATCAAAAGTAGCGATTAGGATTTTTGTCTACTACGTTAGGGACATGATTCTAGGAAAAATAATTATCTAGGCTAAATATACATCATATGTATATTGTCTAGTTCGTCGATTTTTTTGATTCGTAAAGCTATTAATTAATTAAATATGAGATTGTATCCATGTTGTTAATTAATAAGGGTTAATTCAAATACATGTTTTGGTTAAATAAACATAAGAGAAAATAGGTAAAGAAATTTACCGCGACGAATGTTGAACTAATAAATTGGTTATTTTTAGTGTCGATGATCAACGCAAGCTCAATAATGAAGGATACCGAAAATCAAGATTTATTTCTATTGATTGTTAAATTCTCATTGTTTTGTTATTAATTATTTTTCAATTTTGTATTCTAATTAAATTCTGTTTAATTCCTAATTACAAACCCCCTCCATTTCGTTACTTTGTTTTAGTTTTAAACTTGTTAACCTTTACCGTTAAAAATTCCTCGTGGGAACGATAGCCACTTGCCACTGCTACATTAAATTGTATTAACGGAAGTGATTTTTTTTAATTTGGTTGCAGGCGACAAAATCACCAATAAAAATACATATTAAACTAATAAAATAAATAAAAATAAAAATAAAAATAAAAATCATAGTAATAATAACAATAATATAATCACATATAATTAAATATTTATAAATAAAAATATAAGAATAATAAATTATATAATGAGAAATTCAAATTTGTAAATCTTGAATTCCATCAAAGAACTAATGGGCCTTAACACCGACAATATAATCGTGTGTTTTTATTTCAAAATAGTCCAAAGGGTTTTGAAGGGCCTAAACCCACTAGGGTTTAAAGCTGTGTGTCAGTTGTCACGTACACGCACATATAAAGTCGGTTGTGTCTGCCGTTCTGTTTTCTCTGATTCGCCTTCCCTCTGCTAACCAGCCGGAGAAGCCATGGTTCACGTCAGTTTCTACAGGAATTGTACGCTCTCTTCTTAATTCTCTAACTTGTTACATTGTCTAAAAAAGGGTATTTGCGTTTGTGGTGAATCATGGTGTATGATCTGTTTGGAGTCTATCCTATGATTGTTTTGATCATTGTGTTGGGGTTGAAACTCTGCTGTTGGATTTCTTGTGGATCTTGAGCTTTGATCTTTGTGGGTTAGATTGGTCCTTAGATCCAGTTGGGATTTGTGTTCTGGGTTCTAGTTTATTCTGCTGCTTAGAACTAAATTGTCATTCCAGTGCTGACTTCATTCGATGCCAAAGCTGTCACTTTAGAAATTGATGTTATACTATTGGTTCCCCTGTTATTTTTATGGCTATTTTTCTCTTGTGATTTCGTGGTTTTTGGGATTCAAATTCTCATTTTGATGGGTTGCAGTTGTTTCAGTAATTTGAACTACTACTGATGAGAAAAGTGGAATGTGTTAAAGATTGGATCTTGTGGATAAAAAAATTGAACTGAGCTACTGTGTTATCTTGATTGGCTGTTTTAAGATGTTGATAATGCTATGTTATATCTTGTTATTTCACGCTTTGTATTGTTGTTACCTATCTGGTGATTTTTTGTTGAGGAAAGCGTTTCTGTGATGAATTTATAATTGTCATCTACCTAGCTAGTTTGTTTTTCTTGGACTACAATCTTTTAACACCATGAAGTTACGCAAGTTTTTAGTAAAACTTTGTCCATTTTAGTTTGACCTGAGATGCTATGGATTTTAGATGGGAAGACATTTAAGAAGCCACGTCGTCCATATGAGAAGGAGCGTTTGGATGCAGAATTGAAGCTGGTTGGAGAATACGGTCTCCGATGCAAAAGGGAGTTGTGGAGAGTGCAGTATGCTCTGAGTCGAATCCGTAATGCAGCAAGAATGCTTCTTACGCTGGATGAGAAAGATCCACGTCGTATTTTTGAAGGGGAAGCCCTTCTTCGCAGGATGAACAAGTATGGTCTTTTGGATGAGAGCCAAAACAAGCTCGATTATGTCTTGGCCCTGACTGTTGAGAACTTCCTTGAACGCCGACTTCAGACCCTTGTGTTCAAGTCTGGCATGGCAAAATCCATTCACCATGCTCGTGTTCTTATCAGACAAAAACATATCAGGTAAAAAATTTCACTCTTGTCTTATAATTAAAGTATCAACGATTGCTTTATTTAAACATTTGGTAGATCTACCACTTATGTTGTTGATTCTTTGTCCATGTGACTCTAGTTGAGCTATAATTTGATGTATTATAAAAGATAGCCATTAGGGAGACTATTATTACTGTTGTTCATTCTGCTCATGCCTCGGAAACAGCATGTCCTCTTTGTGAAATGAAGTGTTGGAATCCTTTTGTTAATAGCAATGAAATCCGACACACTACAACAAATGGCTGTTTCTGTCCGAAGATTAGTTAAACTGTTTTAAGAATAGTTTCACCATATGTCTAATTTGTTTGATTATGATCTTTTTATCATGTCACCAGGGTGGGGAGGCAGGTTGTTAACGTGCCATCCTTCATGGTGAGGGTTGAGTCTCAGAAGCATATTGATTTCTCTCTTACAAGTCCATTCGGCGGTGGCCGTCCTGGTAGGGTGAAGAGAAAGAACATGAGGGCAGCTGCTAAGAAGGCTGCTGGTGGAGATGGAGACGAAGAGGATGAGGAGTAGGATATGGTTCAAACGCATGAATTTTGTTCTTGCCGGATAATTTACTGATGATTTGACTGTGTTAGGATTTGGTCTCATTTTTCTGCGCGCATGTTTCACATATGAATACTTAATGTTTACAATCATTTTGATCACATGAATGTTTGGCTTTTTTAACCTATCCAAACGCCTCTTGTCACAGCAGATCATCTGGCTTGAAATTTGGTCCTTAGACAAAATGCTGAAGCACGACTGAGCTTGAGACATTTTTTGACTTTCAAGTAAATTTTTTTCTTTTTACAATTTTGACTAGAGCAACCTGACCTGAAATCTACATTTTTCTAGAGCCATTGTACATGGAAGTTCAGAGATTTCATATTTTCTTAGCAGGTCAGGTTTGTTTTCTTAGAAAAATTACAGTTGGTAGCAGTTTCTGTTAAGAAAATCACATATTTTTTGACTTTGAAGTAAAATTTGATCTTGTTACGCCTGACCTGAATCAATTTTTTTATCAAAGAAAATACATGGAAATTTGGAGATTTCATATTAAGTCTTTTAGTTTTATGGTTTGTTTCTTAGAAAATTGCCGTTAGTTCCTGTTAAGAAAATCACGTCCTCTTCTCTGTTAAAAGTCTCATTCATTGAACAGCCTAAACTTTTTCCACGATAACAATGCAATGAAGAAAGGACGATAACAATCCAACTCCCATCTACTAACCCAAGTCCTACCAATGAGTCCATTGGCAGAACAGACTTTCTCTAGTAATCACCCCCTTCTTCATCATCACCTTCACAAGACTCAAGCCCAACTTCCTCGTAATCCTTCTCAAGAGCAGCCAAATCCTCCCTAGCTTCTGAGAATTCACCCTCCTCCATACCCTCACCAACATACCAATGCACAAAAGCTCGTTTTGCGTACATCAGATCGAACTTATGATCAATCCTAGAGAACACCTCTGCAACACTAGTCGAGTTGGATATCATACAAACAGCCCTCTGAACCTTGGCCAAGTCACCCCCAGGAACTACAGTCGGTGGTTGGTAATTGATACCACACTTGAATCCTGTCGGACACCAATCTACGAATTGGATTGTCCTCTTGGTCTTGATCGTGCCTACTGCAGCATTCACATCCTTAGGCACCACATCTCCTCTGTACATCAAACAGCAAGCCATGTACTTCCCATGTCGAGGGTCACATTTGGCCATCATTGAAGACGGTTCAAATGCACTGTTCGTTATCTCAGCTACTGATAGTTGCTCATGGTAGGCCTTCTCTGCAGAAATGACAGGTGCATATGAAGAAAGCATGAAATGGATACGAGGGTATGGGACCAAATTGGTCTGGAACTCCGTTACGTCCACATTCAAGGCACCATCAAACCGAAGAGAAGCAGTCAATGAGGAAATAACCTGTTCACAGCCAAAAAAAGAAAAAAGATCCAATCTTTCATTAGCTAAACTGCTCGAAAGAACCAATTTGGTAAATTCTCGAGTTAGAAATCTGTAGTTGCACCTGGGAAATAAGCCTGTTGAGATTGGTGTAAGTAGGTCTTTCAATGTCAAGCGACCTACGACAGATATCGTAGATAGCCTCATTGTCAAGAAGCACAGAAACATCAGTGTGCTCGAGGAGTGAGTGTGTAGACAAAACACTGTTATAAGGCTCCACAACAGAGGTTGAGACCTGAGGCGAAGGATAAACAGTGAACCCGAGCTTCGACTTCTTTCCATAATCGACAGAGAGCCTCTCCAAGAGTAAAGATCCAAGACCTGAACCAGTACCACCACCAACAGCATGAAACACTAAGAACCCTTGAAGCCCTGTGCAGTTATCCGCTAGCTTCCTGATCCTATCCAAGCACAGGTCCACAATCTCCTTCCCAACTGCAACAATCCACCACCCATGTTACTTAAAACTAGTTAAAAAACCACAAAAAACTACAAAACCCAAGAAAGATTGAAACTTTCTGTCAAATTACTTGTATAGTGGCCTCTAGCAAAATTGTTTGCTGCGTCCTCTTTCCCACTAATGAGTTGTTCAGGGTGAAACAACTGACGGTAAGCCCCTGTTCTAACTTCATCGATCACAGTTGGCTCCAAGTCCAGAAACACAGCTCGAGGGACGTGCTTTCCGGCACCGGTCTCGCTGAAGAAGGTGTTGAAGGCGTCGTCTCCGCCACCGACCGTTTTGTCACCTGGCATTTGCCCATCAGGCTGTAATCAACAAGAAGAGAAATTTTAACACCCTAACCACATCAAAATCAACAGCCCAATACAAGCAACTAAATTATGAGCAAGACCTGAATGCCATGTTCGAGGCAGTAGAGTTCCCAGCACGCATTACCAACTTGAATACCAGCTTGGCCGATGTGGATAGAGATGCACTCTCTCATGGTTTCTTAATTTTTCGTTGTCGAAGAAATGAGAACAGTAAATTACAAGAAGATGAGTGTACGTGTATATAAATATATGTACTGTAACGGCTCTGATATTGGTTTGAGATTTTGAAAAAATCGATGTTCGGTGTCTTCCAACTGTCTGTTCTTACCGTTGAACCTCAACTAAATTTGAAAATTTGAAAATTTGAAATTGTTCCAACGTTAAGCCAGTTTTGTATTTAAGAAGATTATTATCTTCTTTTTCAGTAATTTAGGAAATTTATCTCTGTAATTTACTGGAAATAGCGTTTCAATTATAGAAACATTTTTAAAAATATTTTAACTATTTTACACTTGAACTGAGAAAATATTTATTAGCTATTCAAAATTAAAAAATGACTGATGTTATATTTAATTATTAATGATAATGACCTCTAACATTAATTTAACAGGTAAATTGTGTTAATTTTAAATTTCACAAAAATAAAATTACTTTTAAAATTATTTTAGTACTTTATTTTTATTTATATTTATATTTATATTTATTTATTTATTTTGTAAGTTTTCAAAACAACCTCCTTGTTAATTATGAGAAAGGCTATATACACATAACTTGTCCAGAATCCGAGTCTAGCTGAATTTTGCTGGGTGATTGTTGACGATGAAGACAAAATTAATTTTTTTCTTTGCCTTTTAGCAATTTCTTCTCTTTTTTGGTAAGTTATTACTTCTCTATCTTTTTTCCTTTTAAGAAATAATATTTCTGCTCTATCTTATTACTAAATTTTATTAGAAATTTTTAAATTAAATAAATTTAAAATTAGGTACATATTTAACTCTTATTTTGTGTGCTATATCAAGTTTATTTTTGCAATTATACCTCACTTTCTATTTCTTGTTTATGTTACTTTTTCATATATTAAAAATGAAACTGATGACAAAATAAAATAAGTTTTCTAATGTATAACAACTTTTTTTAATATGGATATACCTACCGTCACTATCTTTAAAATGTGCATCGGCTAAATCTCTGGATTGACATATTAACTTATAAATCATGTCAATTAGGTATTTTGCACTGGGCATACTTTATACAACAAATTCGATCAAGAGAACATAAATAAGAAGAATCGAACACAGGATCTTTTTGACCTTAAACTTCTCCACTACACCAACTCGACCTCCTCCTTAGGAGCTTATAATAACAAATATGCTAACATACAATTAATAAATTAAGAATTTTTATATCGTTTATAATCTAAATCATGAGCAATGTATTTGATTCAAAAATTTCTAATAAATTTATTTTAGTTTCATATTAACGAAAATTACTATCACTAAACCCTCAAATTCTCGTGAATAAGTAGGTTAATTATTAGAAAAGGTTCAAATTTTAACTAATTTTTAATTATAACTTGAACTTTAAAAATACCAATAAAATGTATAAATTTTGAATTTTTTCAATTTTGGCCTAAACTTTAAAAGGATGGCAATAAAATGTTTAAAATATTAATTTTTTATTCTAGCTTGACATTAATGTTTTTATTAAGTTTGTTAACATGACTTGTCACTTGTTTGAAACTTTGACTATTAATATATGTTAGCCAAAATTAACACAATAAATGAAAATTAATAAAACGACATCATTTAATTAAATAATTAAAATGGCATCTTTATTTTAAAATAACCTAAATCAGATTATGCAACCCTGCTGATCTTATGCATTAATTTCAGCTTTTTCATTCATTTTCAGTTTGTACTCTCGACATCCTCATCCTTTGATTTTCAAAGTACGCAGCCCTGACCTGACACCTTCATACTAAAGACTTCAAGAGAACGAACTAAAAATGAAGAGTTTATTGATACAATACTTTAAAAGGCAATAGTAATTTGAAATATCAGAAGAACAAACAAAAAATAAAAGGGCTGAGGGTTGAGGGTTGAGAGCATCGGAGGAACAATATATTACATCAGGCTAAATTTGAAGAAAATTGAAATTTTGAACATTTTTATTGTTACTTTTTAAAGTTTGGGCTATAATTGAAAAAAAAGTTTAAGCATTTTATTGTTAGTTTTAAAGTTTATGCTATAATTAAAAATTGAGAAAAGTGTAAACTTTTTTTTAGTAATTAACCCTAAATAAATTATTTACGAATTACTTAACTAAGCAGTCATTTAGAGTTAAACAAATTTATTTAATTAATATTTGTAAGTTTTAATTTATTTTCACTTTTGATTAATTATCTTCTTTAATATTTTAAATGAGTTGTAATTATAAGAAAGTGGTTGGATCACCTCTCAGACACAATGCAAACATATTGTTGTTAATTCTTGAAATTATGGGTTATGTTTAAAGGCACTTATGATTCTTCCTATTCCGTGTTCTGTTGGGAGCAATTGAGGATGAAATGCTTAAGAATCCTCTCATGTTTAACGAGTGAATCGATGCTCGTGAATTTTCAAGGTTTGATTATGTTTTTCTCACCTATATGCATGATTGATTTTTGTGACGAAAGCCATTCTTATTATACATACTTCTTGGGAAGTCCGACCCGATTATGTAGTCATGGATTGAAATTTAAGGGAGTTTATGCTCAGACATGCTTCACTTTTTTAATGGAGAACAAACTAAATGAGATTTCTTTTTCCAGTAATTATGATTCATGTTCATGAAATCATTTATTGACTTGAAATTCAATTCCAATTTGTTAAATTTTGCTTTACTGTTTAAAGTTGATATAATCGTTTAAGATTTATATATGTTATTAAAAAATTTTAATAACATTTATAACTTTTAAAATATGTATTCATTAAATTATTAGATATAGATAAAAACTTGTACATTTAATGCAAACAACAACAACAATATGACTTACCTAGGGGGTGATCAAGTTGGTAGAGTGGGGCAAATGGAATCAAAAGGTCCTGTGTTTAAATTCATTTACTTACACTCTTTTGATCGAGTTTGTCATACATGACTTGCCTAATGTAAATTCCTCTGTTTCAATAAAATTTGGGAAAATGTTGTAAATTAAATATTTAAATAAATTATTTGATGAATTAACAACTTTAAATTAACTGATAAATTTGATTCAATTGATATTTTCTTGATAAGAACACATTTTTATGTTATTTATACTAAAAATTAGGATCACTTAATTGTAGTCAATTAAAATGAGAATACTAAAAAGACACATGATGGACCTTTTTGGGAAGATATTTGAAGTTGACCTAACACCAAAAGACCAAAAAACTCGATGGGGACTGCTTCTCTTCTCATGATACGATTTTAAAAATTGTATGCTTCACCATGAACGCGTGCCTATCCCCTTTGGTTTGTCACGATCATTGCCTTAATTAAACCAATTGGCAACAAGTCCCAACACTTGCACTTTTTAAGTTAATGCACTTTGTGATATCACTTTAATATCAAGATTTACTTTCATGAGCGGCGATTAGTGTTAATCGTTGGGAGGGATTGTCGAGCATTTACATGCTGTGTGTGATAAGTGAAGTGTGGTTACGAATTATAATTATTTGGTAAGTGGTCACTTGACTCAAATTCTTCTTTCTTCTTTGATGTTATTGATTGGTTAAATAATTTATTTAAAAGTATAATTAATAAGTAATTATATATAATAAAAATTTAATTAATAGTCATCTTAAAAGATTATAAATAAAATTATAAATATTAAAAAATTATTGCTTTCTCTTGAGTTCATGTTAAGAAATTATCACAATGAAGTGGACAAGTGACCATCTGATTCGGAATGCTTATTAAGGGAAGGCATTAGCACATAATTATCAACGATTAAAAATAAATGATCAATTTTATAATAAATTTTTGAAACATCTAGTTTTTAATTTCATTTATTATAATTATTTTTATTATTAAAATTATCTAATTTATTAATTAATTGACTAGTTTTTATAAAATAATATAATAAATTATAAATTTATTATAAAATTAAACTTTTAAAACCTCTTATTTTATTATTTTAATTTTCAATCTAATTAATTAGTCAACAAGTACAAATCCACTAGTGGACAAAGTTAGTGCATGTGCCAAAACATCATCTATTGTATGTCGGGGGATTCTAATTAATGTACTCTTAACATTTTTAATGACCACTAACGAATTAAATATAAATTTTCCTCTCGATTGATGCAATCAGCTTTATTTAATTAAGCAAATTTCCTTTTTCATTGAAATAAAATTTAATTTTGCTCCTGACTCTAATAGAAAAATCAATATAAAAAAAAAAGCTCAAAATGGTTCAATCTAGAATATATTGATGTTTCTATATTTAGTAAAGAAAATTAACGATAAGGTTGAATTTGTCCTATGCCACAATTACTAGCTTTGCTTTCCCATCTCTCAAGTTGTGATTTGAGTTATGCATAAAAAAGAACCAACATTAAAGCTCGTAGGGTTTCTAACTCAAGAAGAAGGAGAAACAAGCGTCATCATGAAAACCCATTTACCAGACCAATTCAGTACCCTTCTTTTGACCTAAAAAAAGCTCCATCACATATTCTTGAGATGCAAGACAAAAGAAACAGGAAAAGAGAAACTGGTTTTTAAAATTTTGTTGAAAAAAAAAACTTGCCCTTTATGTATCTATGATGAAAAATCAAGCTCATGCTCTAAATGGATGTGTGATGTGGTTCTAGCTAGTACCTGAATTACACACATGGACTAACAAGTAAGAGGCAATCTCTAGCAGCTAATGACAGAAAAATGGCTTAGACCTATTCTCTCATTTTCACATGGACTAACATGTACATGTAAGGGTCCTATATATAGTAGAGATGCAGTTAATGACATTATAGAGTTTGGTCAATTTTCCTTCGTAATTAGATAGAAAGTGATCGGGTAAGGAACCATGCCATTGATGATCCATGGCATGAACTATCTACCGCCATAAATTTTACGATTCAATTCAGACATTTAATCGCTACTTATCATAATTGTGACAGTATTTTTTGAATTTTTTTTTTTTTACTTACGAGGTGTATTCTAGAAGGGTCTCAATTATAGAAAGACACTTTTAAGCTATCCATACACAGATTAATCATTGTTCGAGCCAGGTAGGTTCTTTAAAGGAGGCAAAACTTTGGCTCCAAAATTTTAAACGGCTGTATACATGAGGGAAATTCGAACCTGCGAACTCACTTAAACTAGAAGAGCTCCTTACCAACTCACCTGCGCCATGGACTTTTCTTGCAATATTAACAATATGACTTGTTGTATGTTATTTAAGAACTTGCGGGAAAATACAAAGTGTCAATACTTCAGACTGATCTAATACTTGTTTCTGTTCTACCATCTACTTCTTGGACTGTCTCCCTCATGATGTAGAAGATAGAAGAAATAACAAATAGAATTGTGGGACAAGGCAGATGAAGAAATCTGAGTCTCATATGCTTTTTTGCTTCTTTCTTCATCTTTGGCAAAATAAACTTAACTAAAACTTATTCATAAAATACAATATTTGATTCAAATTAAATAATCAGGACCGTATATATACAAAATCCCAGTTCAAGATTTGTTGGTTGTTGACAGAAAATCGAGTTGCCTAGTAAACCTTGTACAGCAAGAAGAGAAACTAAGAAATTGGAATTGTAGTTGGAGGAGTTTTAAAAAAATTAGATCGTGTGATCGAGATTTGTTTCGATTATTGTCCTTTTGTATAGTGGTGGAAAACTAGTTAAGGAACTTTCTGATTAAGTACAAGATAGAAAATTATGGTTAACATTTACTTAATCAGGTGACATGGATAGACACAAGAGCTTGGAAATTACATAACCATGACCGTTTTAGAAATTTACCTAGTATATAAAATGAGTATGAGCAAGACATGACACTTGTCATGTCGTGTATGCCAAAGAAAGAGCATGTGATGTGAGGTTTAGAGAAATCACAAGCTTGCAAAACACTCACGTACTTGTGTCCCAAACAGAAACTGAAGAAACAATTATTTATTCAAAACCCCACAACCAAACTTTAGTAATCTTAAAGACAATGTAGTTTTATTCTGATAGGCTATTTACAAGAAATTTTGTAGAACTAATTGTTTCCAATCTTTTGTGTTCAGCGAAGACCGACGAGTTTTAATGTGTATCACTCTTAATCAACCATCGGTTCAGATATGAGATGAGTTGTGACCTTAGATTCTACACTTGGACCACTCAAGGAGTTTGCTAAATCAGAATTGGAGTCAACGTTCCAGGAGAACAGAACACAGTAGCTCTGAATCATATGGATTATTAACAGTATTGTGGAGAGTACTACTCCTACATATTTATATAATGTGTGAAAGTCTGATTGTTATATGAAATTCAGTGTTGAAAAGTCCCCGATCGAGTTGGAAAGAATCAATGTCCTATGATCACATGGTGTTGTGTATAATGTATTGAAACATGCACATGAAGGCCCACTTTGTTAGCTCAAGAACAAGCAATCTTGTCTTACCGCACTTGAGATCGAACCCCAACTTGGGAACATACTTAAGAAGTGTATGGTCTCTCTCATCTCCAAAGACTAAGCTACTCCACTTCTTTCTCCAATGCACTTGTCTTCTTCACATCCAACATCGCTGTCTATTGATATTGTACGCATCTCTCTCCCTCTCTCTCCCTCCCTCTTCCTCTCGCTTGTGGTCCACTTCTCCTCTTTATAACACTCTTTACCACTTCCTCCAACCTACAGTCCCTTCTTCTTCTTCCATATCTTCTTCTCCAACTCATCTTTGATACTTGCATCCCATCGTGATATCCTTACCATTTTGGTCATTTACATCATTTCTCGTGGCTTTAGCAAAAGCTTTTGCCTTGAGCTCGAAACAGAATATACACACAGGTGAAGAGATGTCCAGTAGAAGATCGAGGCAGTCAAGTGCTCCGAGGATCACCGACGACCAGATAATCGAGCTTATCTCCAAGTTAGGTCAACTTCTGCCGGAAATTCGAGTCAGACGCTCCGATAAGGTAATTTTTAAGTAACCCTTTTAGTATCTCCCGCTTATATGCAGTTGACTGCGTGAAGTTCTTTCCCTCTTGCTCTTGGTCTTTAATGGTGGGCGCCAACAAATTATTATATTCCATATGGAAGTAGCAAAAAAAGTAGGAAAAGAAAAACACAACGCGGGAATGGAACTCTTAGGTACTTGTTGAACAGTGATAACTTATAATAATTGCACTCTTTTAGACAGTTTGAAATGTGACCGGACACGAGGGACACCATTTTCATTTCTATTCGTAAGCTTGTTGACCTAATGTAATTGGACATAACTCATAGTAACGTCATATGCTAATTAAAAAAGCTGAAAGCCACGAGGTTCGCATTAAAGGTGGAGATTTTAGTTTGACTTTTATTGCTTCAGGCATCAGCTTCCAAGGTCCTACAAGAGACCTGCAAGTATATCAGGAGCTTACACAGGGAGGTGGATGACTTGAGCGAGAGATTGTCTCAGCTTTTAGCTACAATCGAGGACGACAGTCCTGAAGCTGCGATAATCCGGAGTTTGATTATGTAATGTTTCCTTAATTTTATTTCTACATTTGTGCAATCTTAAGTAGTGCAACATTATTACTAATTATTAGGTGGGTTTTGATTTCTAGATCAAAACAAGGATTAGAGTGTATTTTAAGGTATGGCATGTGATAAGCCAAGTATTTTGTAATTAAGTTGTAGAATGAGAAAATTGGACTTTGCACTAGCAAAGACTATATATATGACATAAATATGGAGTTAATGTTGGCTCTCCGGGATTAGTTTAATAATTTTTATCATTAAATAAGATAACTTGTTAGTTGTCAAAGAAATAGATTGTTACCGGATTGTTAGACACAAATAAGAAGCAATATCTTAAAAATTTTACGGACTTAAGATAAGAGATTTAAGATTTAAATGATTCAATCGATATTACATCGTTATAAAATGATTTAAATTAAAATATATATTTAATATAATCAAATAATATTGTTTTATCTATTAAAAATTAAAATCTAATTAAAAGAGGTTATCAATTATTTTAATTTATAAAATTTATTAATTTACAAAATTAATTGATTAATTAATAAATTTATTAATTTCTCAACAACAAAAATTAATAAAATCAATTAAACTAAAATTTAAATTCAAATGTTAAGTTAAATTTTGTAATCATTGTTATTAAGCAAAGTACAAAAGGAAAATCATACCATAACAGGGTGGTTTTGTCGTTAACTGAGTGTCAAGCGGCACAATGTCCGCAAAAAAAGACTAATCATATCTCTGGATCTTGTTCTTAATTATTCTATTATTTATTGTTTGTAAGTGGTCGGTTATAAAATAATAATCGTAATTTTATGATATAAAATTTAAAATTATACTAAATAATCGAGTTTTAATTTTTTTATAATTTTTATAAATTTATTATTTAATAATAACAAATTAAAAAACAAAATATTCGTTTTTTAAATAAAATCATACATATAAATTTCTTAAAACTCGTTAAAAGGAATTGTATAGAGTTATTTCTCAGTATGTTCATCAGCTACATAGTCTTATCACAGTAACTTTCCAAGAACCAAGTGGAAAAGATCTGATGAAGAGCTCCTACTGAGAAAATGAAGGGAATAGTAATGAACATTGACCCGGAGCTTACATTCCCACATGAAGAGTCGGTGTATTGGTTGCATGGGAAAGAAAGAAAGAAAGAGCCATCATCAGGTCCACACAAAAATTTTCCAGGCGACCAAACAGCGGAAAAGGACTGCACTCTTGTAACAAAATCCCGTGACTAATTAATACCACCGCCAGATTTGAAAGGCAAGTTTGGTCCATCGATAGAGACATTGTATCTAAAAGATTAATTATGGCAGTAAAAAAAATAAAGTAAAAGATGTAAATATCTCATATAATTTCAAGAATTTTTGGAAAATGTTAATACTTTTAAATTTTATACCAAAACCCTTTTCTTTAGACTTTAAATAAAATAATGATAAAATACATACTGAACATAATAAGCGAATTAAAGGAGTACTTGGTTTATGAATCTAAAATGGAGTCAATAGATAAGGAATAAAAATGAATGGTTGGTTGTTGATTATCATTATAGGAGTAATAGTTTAATATCTCACTTTTGGTGAATCCTTCATACTCTCCATTTAGTAGAGGAATGAAATTCATTCCTTAATAGTAACTCTTTTTATAAAATATTTTCAATACTAATTTAATAAATACAATTAATTAATTAATTAAAATGTAATTAATTAATTAATTAAATGTAATTAATTAATTAATTAAAATAATATAATTAATTAATCAATTAGAATATAATTAATTAATTACATTATAATTAATCAAAATATAATTCATTCATTAATTAAAATATTATAATTAATTAAAATATAAAATATAAAATATACTTAATTACAATATAATTAATTAATTAATTACAATATGATTAATTAAAATATAATTCATTCATTAATCAATATATTATAATTAATTAATTACAATATAATTAATTACAATATAATAAAATTTTATTCTCAATATTTTTGTAAACTAACTATTATCAATGATAATGACAATCATTCATTCCTCTTGATCAACTATTATAATTATAATGATAATATTCATTCTCATTCATCACTATATTCATTCTCATTCTTATTATCATTCTCTCATACAAACCAACCGCCCTTAAGTAAATGTTATTCATACGACAATTCAACATGCATGGTTTATAAGTTCGAATGAAATTAATTAAATCTAACTTAAATTAATACTTTGTTATAATTTTCTTAAATTATTAATCTAAATTAAATTTAATTTATTTGGATTTAAAGGTAAAGTTGATTTATCATATTAGTAACATTTAATTAGTCCACGTTTGATGTTCATACTATATATGTTTTATCATTATTTTTAATTGAAATCTTAAAAAATGTAGAACATTAAAATTAGAAGAAAATTTTTCAAACATTTGAAAAGTCATCAGAATTTTTCAAAATTTCTTAAGCTATAAGACATCTCTATCCTCTATGCCCGTTATGGTGGTTAGCATGAACTAATGTAGAAGGATGTTCTCCTTTCTTGGTGATGTGAAAAGTGGGGTTAAACCCATAAATGCTTTGAATTTGTACAATCATAGCTCAAGGTTTCATATCCTATCCCAATTCTCAAAACAGTGAATCGATATGGACATGCCATCGACTGAACTATTATTAGCTTTCAAAGCACTTCATTAGGTCAAAGACAGTTTGCGAAAATATAGCAACTTGGATCTATCTAATTACTGATTAGATCCTAATTCATTAGGTCAATCCAAGCTAAGAGGGAAACATAAGGATTTCAAGGATAACTTTAATTGGTGGCGGTCGGAAGATGAAGAGGGAGATTTTGAACCAAATATAGAAAGTCAATAGAAGTAGAACTTTGGAATTTCATTTTAGCTCTAAAGCACTTCATTCAGACACAGAAGATGAGATTAGATGGCAACTGCACAAGTCACACAACTTTACTACTGAACAGCTATTACTTGGTCACTCATCAAACTCCCCTCTTTCTAGACTGATATGGGGATCTTGAACTTCCTAAGAGCATTCCTTTTTTTGGTGAGCATTATTTGGACCGGCCCGATTATTCGGCCCGGTTCAAATTAATTCAGGTAAGTAAATGTTAAATTTCGGGTAATTGAATCGAAAGAGATATTAAATTATTTTCGAGAAGGACGATAACTCGAAAAAATTGAATTGACCGATTACCCAAATTAGGTTTAAAAGAATTATGAAATAGGGTAATTAGGATAATTCAGGTAAATCGGACCAGGATAAATCAGGTAAATCGAACCGAGTAAATAGGTAATTCGGGTAAATCGAGCCGGATAAGTTCGGGTAATTGAAAGTTCGAGTTCGAGTTCAGGCCGGGTAAAGGAAAAAAAATTCAGATAATTCAGGTGGGACCCAAACAGTAAAAATTGGGCCCAAATTACCCGAATGCTCACTCATAATTCCTTTATAAGTAAAAACTAAGTATCAAAGATGAGATAAAACTTTAAATTTTAGACCTATTATTTTCGATATGTTCCGCAGAAAATATTTCGTCGATAATTTGTAACAGTATATTTTTTGTCGGTAATTTTTCGTCATTAATTTTTACTTTTCTTATAGTGTCTTCTATTTATATATACTAAAATAAGACAATTGGACGGACTACTTGTTATAGATAAATGGACAGAGCCGAATTGCAAAGAAGATCGAAAAGTGTTCAAGGCTAATTTTACTATATTAGTGCATTTTATACAGAGAATGTGAAATATGAAGGTCTTTAGAAATTAAAAGATTATAAGAGATACAAGTGGATGAAGTTACTCCAAGTTAAGAATGGTGACCATATCGGCTCCTTATTTACACTGTCGGCTCCTTATTTACTCTTCACTTCTAACCAAATCAGATAGCAATTGAAGATATAGAAAAAGGGTGATGCTAGGTTCTTAAAGTTTGTATTTAGTTGGTTTTTTATACATGTTTGTAAGATTAGTCTCTCAATAATTACTGATTTGGGCTGGATCTCTTATCGATCAGGTATTGTCCCATTTGATCACACCCACATTTCGTAGGGGGCGCTGCGCATTTCGTGGGAGCAGCGGGAATCGAACCTGTGACCTCAGGGTTTTGATGCGTTGAGACGCACACCTCTCACCACGCTGCCTCCACGGGATACGCAGCACCCCCTACGAAATATGGGTATAACCAAAGAGGACATACCTGGCTGGTGAGAGACCCGGCCCAAACCAATTACTATATTTTTTATTTTTGGATTAAATAAATGATTATTTATGTTCTAAAAAACTTTAAAATTAGTAATTAATAAATTTCTAATAAAAATATATTGTAAATGTCGTAATATATCTTTCAGTAAAATCCATAGTGGCTATTCTTGAACCCGTACCAAAATCCCTAAATTTGCGCATGTGGTCCCTTTTTCTGTTTTTTGCCATTATATCATTTGTCATCTTCCCTCGTCCTTTAAGTGTTTTGTATATGTATATGTACTATTTAACTTCACGGCCAAAAGATTCCTATTTTCCAAATTTCACTGAAACTTTATCAGTATTTGGATCTTAGTAGAAAAAAGATAAAGGACTTTGAAATTTGTAATTTCTTAAAGAAGTTGTTATGTTTTCAATGTTTAATCTTAAGGTAGGATTTTGATAATCAGATATTCACCTAACCGAGAGATACAAAACTACATTCTGTATTTTCAATTTCTAATACTAATAGACTGTTATGTCATTTGAATTTAAAGTCCTCTTATCACTATTTCAGAAAATAATAACCAAAATTTATGAGCCTATCTTTTACAGTATATTGATTTACATTCATGATATCTTATTGTTCTCAAAAAATTATGTTTTGCCTTACTATAGAAATTCTTGACTATTACTAAACTCTTTTAAACTATTGAATATTCCCCATGTTTTATATGTTAAGTATCTTGTCTGAATTTTTAATTTTGGTTTCTTCCATTTTAAATTTTATTTTGTATTTTTCTTACTATCAACTTTTAATTATTTTATATTTTAAGAATTATTAATTATTTTATTTTATTTTATAATTTATTTAATTTTGTAGTTAAATTAAGTTAATAATTATGAAATAATATAATTAAATTTAAATATCATCAAAATATATAAATTTTAAATAAATATTTAAAACAAATATTAATTTTACCTAAATTTTAATCTTTAAAATTTATTTTAATAAATAAATAATATTTTTAAGAGATTAAAGTAAATTTAATTAATTAAAAATAAATTATTTTTAATTTTATCTATTATTTTATTATTATTATTATTATTATTATTATTATTATTATTATTAAAAATATAACTATATTTATACAAATAACTAATAAAATTTTGTTTTTATTTAAAAAAAGTAAATTAAAAATAGAAAACTAAAGGACCCAAACTTATTAAAGAGTTATTATAAATCATAAAAAAATTATATGGAGCAGAAAATATCTTAACGTCAATTTTAACGTCAAAAACTGGCAGTTAGGTAATGGTTGAAATTCGTTTGGACCACTCAACCATGGGTCAGTTGGATCCTAGGATTCATTGTTTCTCGACGCCTCCTTTGAGTTGTTCTTCCATTTGCATGGAGGACATTTGCGGGGTCTCCTTTTCGCGAATGTGTCCTATTTAGATTTTCGCTAAGGCTTTGCCTTCATTTTTCATCCCAAAAAAAATTATCAAACTGGGTGATGGTGATCTCTAGAGACTAATGGCAACCATATTACAACTGACAGGAAATTGAAGTAAAGTGATCTTCTGGCTTATTCCTCCAAAACTAACAAACTAATCTATACAGATAGAATTACAAATGGATTCACATGTCAACAGTTCTGTTGTTTCGGATATCATCTCTAAAATTTCCTGGGACTCCAGAAAATTAAGGAAATAACACATCATTTACATTGTTTTCCATTTCAGTGTTGACGTAATACTCCTGAGGATCGAATGCGGGAGGAAAAATTTGAAGAGGAGTCGGGTTTAGATATTCCATTTGAAAGTAGGTTGTAGTGTTGTCTATCATCGGATCATAAGTTGTCATCATGGATGAATATGAGATTGTCGTATCTGGTTCTTGTTGATCTCCAAGTTGCCGGGATTGATGAAATGAGGAAGGCTGACTCTGAAAATTATTTTCAGTACTGGTTGCTTGAGCTCCAAGTTGCATGCCTGGATAAGATGAAGAGGGCTGATTTTGAAAATCATTTACACTTGTTGCTATCATCGGATCATAAGTTGTCATCATGGAAGAATATGAGATTGGTTCTTGTTGACCTCCAACTGGCTGGTATTGATGAGATGAGGGAGGCTGACTCTGAAAATTATTTTCAACACTGGCTGCTTGAGCTCCAAGTTGCATGCCTTGATAAGATGAAGAAGGCTGATTTTGAAAACCATTTACACTCATTGCTATCATCGGATCATAAGGTGTCATCATGGAAGAATATGAGATTGTCGTACGTGGTTCTTTTTGACCTCCCAGTTGCTGGCATTGATGAAATGAGGAAGGCTGACTCTGAAAATTATCTTCAGCACTGCTTACTTGAGCTCCAAGTTGCATGCCTTGATATGATGAAGAAGGCTGATTTTGAAAACTATTTACATTTGTTGCTTGAGCTCCGTATTGATAAGATGATGAAATCTGATTCTGGGATGCATACAGAGTGTGGTTCTGAGACGTGCTCTGTTCTTGTTCAATATCAAATTTTCTAGTATTTTTGTATATCTTACACAAGACACAAACATCAAGCTGCAAGAAAGAATAACAAAAAGAAGATTAAGCACTAATAATTATACAAAGAGAAAAAAAAAGGAAGACTAGAATTATTAAGTAGTAAGTACGTACCTTCATATCATTAGAAGAAGTATCAAATGTTGAAGAAGGATGAGCATCTTTGAGCATGTACTCATGCATGATCCAATTGGTTTTCTCGCCTTTACGAGGTTTTCCACAGTAATACACCAAAGCTCTCTTCCACCCAATAACCTCACCCTTCGTCTTCACTTCTTTATCAGCTCCGGTGGCTCTCCAAAACCCATCCCCAGCTTGCCTATTTGGTCGCTTCCCATTCCTATACTTTCGGTCTCTTGGAGTGAAAAAATACCATTCTTTAGGTTTATCACAATTAGGCCGATACATCTTCGCCAAGTCTTCAGGATTGAACTTGTATATATCAACTTCCTTAATACTGACCGGAGGCAATGGCCTATTCTCTACCTTGTTCTTAAGGTAATAGTAAATTACTTCTGCATCAGTTGGCGCGAACCTCAAACCAACCGGGTATGCCTCCACATCATCGTAGTACTCTTCCGCCGCTGCGTCGTCAGTAACACCATCGTTATCAATGTCCCAACCGGGACTATCATCCAGGTACTTGCTAATATCATTCTCGAAGTCACTGCCGAACGGGTTTTCATCCATAAGAGCTGGAATTTGATCTTGCATTGTGGTTTTCTTTTGGATGAGAGAAGAATAGAGAAAAATATTTATGCTGAGAGGTGAGTTTACGTGATGAATGGTTCGCGCCTTTCGTGTATATATATATATACATAAGAATCGATTTTCCAAATACCACTTGGAATTGTAATGATTGCAATTTTAAACTAGGATTAGGAGATTATCCATACGATTAATGCTTACATGAAACTTGTTTTACATGCTGTTTCGCAGTAGGATAAGTTCTGCAGATGAAGTTTTCTATCCTCAAGCACAGAGAAATCTGGAGAATTTGAAGATTACGGGCGACAGTTGGCATCATCGAGAGGAAGACGACGACGAAAGTCACACATTAGTTGGGCAGTTTCTCGTTAGCAGTTTTATCGTTAGCTGAGTGACGCAATATATTAATTATTACTTAAAGTTATTGATAATTTAATTTTACGTAATAATTCATTTAATGATTGTAATTAAATTAAATAAATAATTAAATAATTATTAATAAATGTAATTAAATTAAAAATATCTTCAAAACGTATACATTTCAAATAAATTTTAATTTAATAATTAAAATATATTTAAAATAATATTACTCTTTAATTATTTATTTTGACAAACTAAAATAATTTTATTAATAAATATTATATAACAGATTAAAATAAAGTTAATTAATTAAAATTTAATCTTTAATTTTATATAAAATTAAAAACAAAACAAAATTAAAGGCCGATGTAGAAAATTGAAATTGAACCAAATGTTCGAACTAAGGTTATGACACATCTCCATCATCTGTATTCAACTTGTTGCTTTGAGGAACTTGCCCAAAAATGCAAGAGCGAGTTCTATTCTAACTTCTAAATGGGGGAAAAAGGAAAAATATAAAGCACAAATCTTTGACATTAGAAAGAGGCTTCCCATTTTAAGTAATGTTGCCAAATTGCAAATATCATACTAGAGATTATACTTAGAATATGTTTTGAAATTATAAAAGAGTTATATAGATTTTCATTTATGGTTAAAATAAAAATATTTTAAATTTTGACTCAAATGCTCTAGTATCAATGCTGACATAAAAATATTTTATTTTAAACATAATAACTGTTTTAGAAAATTTAATATTTAAATATAAAAATATTTTTAAAATATAGAACTTTTATGGTTAAAAATTTTTCAAATTTTGATTTAGTAGCTTTATTTATTAAATTAACATAAACTATCACCATAAGAAAATCATAAATTATCGATGGAAAATTACCAACGGAACAAATACCGTAGCTAATTAAAGACATAAAATCAATATTTGCCGATAACACTGTCAGAAAATCCTCCACATTCAGTACAGCAGCATCTAGTAGACGATCCACAACCAATGAAATCCATGAGCTTTAGAGCACAATGTAGATATTAGCAACTCAGTTGTAACAGTCGATGGAGTATATAACTCAGCTCCGTAATGAGATTGATGAGTTGAAGGGGAGGGGTAACACCTCATCGCAACAATTAGAATATCAATGGTTACCAAATTAATAGTATACTTGTAATCATTTTATTTGACTTACAATTATTTATTATGTATAATTTAATGTTTTTATTATCAATTAAGATCATTTAATTTTATATCATCAATTAACATTCTGCTTAAACAAATTAAATGTATAAACAAATCAAAATATTATGCATGATAATTCATAATTGTTTAAATTATGCATCAATCATAAGACCATCAATTAAAATTTAATGACAGATTTTAAATTTTTTTGTTAATTTACTGACAAAAAACAAAAGTGTGTCGATAAAATCAATTATATTTATCCATGGAAAACAACAAATCGTAAATTTTTTTGTTAATTTACTGACAAAAAACAAAAGTGTGTCGATAAAATCAATTCTATTTATCCATGGAAAACAACAAATCGCTGGTAATATTGACAGTAACTAATAGATAGAATAACTAATTTTGTCACCAATTTTACCGATAGAATTTGTCATAGAGTAACCATTGGTATACTTGCTGACAAAACAAACATAATCGTTGTGATAATGTTGTAATAAACTTACCGACAGAATAACCAATATCATTTGTAAATCTACCAATGGATACATTTTGATCATTGAAAATTTATCGACGGTTAACCACACAAACAACAGTCGGTATATTCTTTGACGGCTATATAAATTGTCCGTCGGTAGATTTACCAATGGACACTTTGTTATTCATCGAAAATTATTACCTATAGTTATTTCTATAATGCTTTGGTCCATAGTTAAATTCCATCCCTAACCTGACTTGTTGGTTGAATGTTTAGGTTTTTCGTCGATAATATACGTCGTTAAACAACATTTTTCTTGTGTTGTATTTTATTATTAAACATAATACCTATGTTTTAATCCTTAAAATTATTTAAACATAGTTTTTTTTAAAATTTGGTATCTCTTCCATATAAACCTAATGATACCATGCTAAAGTTCCCAAACTTAACAAAAGAGTTAGTAGTTTAGTGCAATTTAAATTTGGTGTTAACTAAATTACAAAATAAAACTCATATCTCATATCTCACCGAATTTATACTAAGTATTGTTGATAAAATCAAAGTAAAATTAATAGCAACCAATTTTTTAACCTCAAAATGTACAACAACAATAACAACATCTAGTATAAATGTCGCTGGGAAGTGAGATTTAGAAACGTCCTGTATTATGCAGCTTTAATCCTAATTAATAGAGAGGTTGCTTCCAAATGACCCACATATATGAATGAAAATACAAATACAAATAATAAAAAGAATACAAAATATAAATAAATAAATAAACAATCACAAAATTAGGAAAGAAAATAAAATAAAAAAAAATAAAATAAAAATAAAATACTAGAAAAATAGATAGAAACAAATATAAATATTTTCTCAGCCTCAAAAGATGTTCAAAATAAGGTCAATTATATTATATCTTTTGAAACTTAAATTTAAAATTTTAAAATTACGTTTTATTCTACCTACAATTGTTTTGATTATTGAAATATAAAATTTTCAATATCATGTTTCTAGATAAAATAAAAGATAAATTATAAAATTATATTTTAAAATATAATAACTAAAATAAGAAATCAACTTACTAGTTATAAAAAAATTAACGTCGGCAATTGGTAGTTAGAAAATGCTTGAAATTCGTTGGGCTCACTTGATACTCCTACCAACCATAGGTCCCGAAGATTTTATTTTGCTGCTTATTACATACAACACACGCTCTTCCCAGGCATGTGGTTTACACGCTCTATAACAAAGCGCGAAGAATTATTTCTTTGATTTGACTTTTTTTTCTTATTTTAGTTCTATCATTTATTTAATAATATTCTTTAGATATCAGTACAACACATAATTTTTCTATTATTTTTAATTTTAATTTCAAATATAATATAATTTTAAAATATAATTAATTAACTAATAGAATATCACAAAAGCACTTCTATAATAATTAAAAATATTATGTAAATTTAAATAATAATTTAAATATGAATATTAAAATAAGAAATCAAAATCATCCTAATAAAATATAATTAACTTTTCTTTCAGCTCAATTTGATTTGTTTAATTTTGATTATGCGATTTTTAATAAATATAAAATTATTAAAGCTTAAATATTTACATCCAGTCATAAATAATGTAAGCTTTAAATTAAAGCTTAAATATTTGCATCTAATCATAAATAATGCAAATCAATGAAATAATAATGTATAAATAATTAAAAAATTGCATGTATAATAATCATGAATTTATACACACAAAATTTGCAATTAATCACACATAATTTGTGTAAAATTAAACAATAAATAAAGTAAATAATAATGCAAAAATAATTAATCTAAGTTTGCATGTATAATAATCATGAATTTATACATACAAAAATGATAATTAATTACATGTAATTTGTGCACTATTAAACAATTAGTATATGCATGTTATAAAATTAAATATTAATAATAAGACATACATAATTAAAAGGAATAATTAAAATCAAACCCAAAATGATTTTAAAGGTTGGATGAAATCTTAAAGGTTGGATCCAAAATAGCCCAAATCTAAGCTCAATGATCATAACAGAATAAGACTCAAAAGTGGATCTGGAAAACATAAGTTGGATCTAAAATGTAAAAGCCCAAGTCCAACTAAATATATTCTTTTGAAAAAAAGAAAAAGCTACAGTATCGTCTTTTTTAGGGGCGAGCATTATTCAGGCCGGCCCGATTATCCGACCCAGCCTGAATTAATTCGGATAATAAAATGATAAAAATACGGTAAATCGAACCGGCCCGAATATTACCCAAATTATTTCAAGTAAGAAATGGGTAACTCCGAAAAAAATTCGGGTTATCCGATTACTCGAATTAAGTTTTTCTCTTTAATATTATTAGTTTGAATTGAATTAAAATTAGGGTTTCTAAGTCCTAACTTCTCGATCCTTCTTCTCGCCTTCTCTTCTGGCTTCTCGCCCCTGCCTTCTGCCTTCTCGCCTCTGCCTTCTGCATTCGTCTTCTCGGTTCTTCTCGCCTTCTCGGTTCGTCTTCTGCCTTCTCGGTTCCTCCTCCGTTGGTGGGTGTGCTCCGCATTCCGCAAGGGTACGTCGTGCGTCTCCCTTGGTGGGTCAGCCTCCTCCAGCTGGTGCGTCCCTGGTGTGTGCTTCCGCGTGGTGTGTCCCTGGTGCCTGGTGGTGCCTTCTGCGTGCGTGCGTCCCTGGTCACCGTAGCTGGTGCGAGCGTCCCTGGTGGTGCCGTCTGCGTGCCGCGTGCGTGCGTCCCTGGTCCGTGCCGTCTGCAAAGCCTGGTTTAAAGTAATTCATTGACTGAGTGACTAATTCAGGGACTGTTTGTAGCAATGGGTGCTAGGCGCTCTATCGTGTAGCATATAGTTCTTGAATAGGTGTTATGAGGTTTTTGTTTGAGTCCCATTAGTCCTACGCTAACAATTTATAAAGTTATGTCAGAGCTTGTCTCATTGTGGCTTTGGCTTCCACATCAACGTATCTTCTCTTTTTGTTCCTCTATTCAATGGTTTAACAGTGCATCAACTTGTTTCTGAAGATGTTTATACTTCTCTGATTGAAATCATCTGTTACTTGTGATGCTTTTTGCTGTTGTTTGATCTATTTTTTAACTTGTTATGTGCACACACTACGCAAGTCTGTCAGAAGTAGCATATTGCAATATAAGATATTTTTCTAGGTAATTTTACATTTAAAATTTTTAAAGGGAAATTAGATGAGTGATGCTGCTTAATGAAAGAAACATTTGCATCCTAACTTATGTTAGGATCGACTATACCAATCCAGCAAGAAGAAAAGAAAAGATGCATTTCAAATTAGAGATGCATAGATAGAATTTGTCACCCTCAGTTTTATTACTGTGACCTTCCTAGTAGAATATAGAACTAAGGTTTCATGTCTGCCTATCTTCCATATACTTAACCATTCCTTTCCATGTTTGGTGAGATTCATGTGTTCATGATAGATATGTTAATTAAAGTTACTTGTTATGATCACATGATAATTTTTTTCATTTTAGTGCTGTTGTTTATGAGATAATTCAATCATTCTGGTACTTTACTTCAGAGGATCCCTGCATATACTATCCTGTTGTTTTATAATATCATTTTGAAACTATGCTGGGCTGGGCTGTTGCAGTAAATGTTTGCAGCACCCTCTTGATTGAACTTTAATATGTTGCTGCTGAGGCTAGTGGCTTCAGAAATAAACTGAAGGATACAATACCTATCAATATGGCCATGAAGTTATTAACTGTAGCATTGTTCTGATGAACACAATTGCTCTAGGCTATTTAAGCATGTGGTTTGCAACGTGAAATGGTTATACTGTACCATAAAGTGTGCTTTGCATTTTTCAAGGTTGTAGATCTTTTTTACCAACAGAAAAAGTCGTAGATTCTTTATAGCTTTTTTACCAAAAGAAAAAGGTCCTAGATTCTTTATAGTTTCTTCTTTCAGTCACCTCCCAGGGACTCATAAATTGTTATGCAATTATTGCAATATGTGAGAATTTTGTGATTGAAAGAATCTCAGGTATCTCTTTATATGTGAAACTTTTTTGTTAAGCCTTGGTTGCTATGACTGAGGAGCTTTTCAAATTTGACACAGCCAAATCATGTGCCAGCAAAACTCTCATTTATATACAGTTTTGATATTACCCTTTTTGTTGCTTATGTTCACTATTTCTAGTGATTCCATTCCGTTGATCTATTTGCTGTCAAATATCACCCCAGTTTTTGTACTAGGAGTAAATTACTGTCCAGACTACATAAAAGAGAAATGCATAACCGTAAGAAACTTTCGGGTAAGTTCGGGTAAGTTCAGGTAAATAAATTTTGTATTCTGGCCGGGTAATTTCTCTGAAAACTCGGAATCAGGCCGGGTATGATGGAATTTTTTTTGAGTAATTCGGGCTTTACCCGAACAGTGCAATTTTGGCCCGATTAGCCCGAATGTTTACCCCTAGTCTTCCTCCTCCAGTCGGGTCGGGCGTGACCCGGCTGGACTAGTCGGAGTCCCGACTGGTTTGACGTACAGAGAGCTCCAAAATCGATGAAAATCGCGGCAATGAGACGAGGATGGTCAGACGATGTGCGCGAGACGGAGAGGACCGACCATGCATCGTTCCCGAAATGGCACCCACGCAACCTTCACGTACGGCCATCATTCTCCCTCCTTCCTTAGGCGATTTTTGACAACTCGAGTGCTCCAGCCAGCACGAAAACAATCATAACGTCTCAAGGAGGTCCAAAGGATTGAAAATTCGACAACCTCAAACACACACACATATATATATAAGGATATATACGGTAGAAATAGAGGAAAATAGAGGCAATTTATCTCAGTAAAGTGGATTGAAATACGCATTAGTACAATCAAAACGTCGAACTGAGTAATGGTGATCGCTAGAGAGTAATGGCAATCGTATTTCAACTGACAGGAAATTGACGTACACTTATCTTCCGGCTTATTCCTCGAAACTAATAAGCTAATCTATACAGATAGAATTACAAATGGGTTCACTTGTTAACATCTCTGTTGTTTTCCAGATCATCTCCAAAATTTCCTGGGACTCCAGAAAAATCAGGAAATAGAACATTATTTACATGGTTTTCAATTGGAGCACTGCTCACGTAATACTCCTGAGGATCGAATGCAGAAGGCATAATATGAAGAGGAGTTGGGTTTAGATATCCCATTTGTTGGCCTCCGAGTTGCTGAGACAAGGAAGGCTGATTCTGAAAAATATTTTCAGTACTCGTTGCTTGAGTTCCAAGTTGTATGCATTGATAAGAAGAGCAAGGCTGATTTTGAAAACTATTTACAATTGTTGGTTGAGCTCCAAGCTGCATGTATTGATAAGACAAAGAAGGCTGATTCTGGAAAATATTTTCAGTACTCGTTGCTTGAGTTCCAAGTTGTATGCATTGATAGCGCTGCATGTATTGATAAGACGGGGAAGGCTGAGTCTGGAATGTATATAGAGACTGGTTTTGAGGTTTATACTGTTCTTGTTCAATATCAGATTTTCTAGTGTTTTGGTATATCTTACACAAGACACAAACATCAAGCTGCAAGAAAGAATAACGAAAAGAAGATTAATCACTAATAATTACTAAGAAAAATTAAAAACAAAACGGAAGACGAGAATCATTAACAAGCAAGTACCTGCATATCATTATAAGAAGTATCAATTGTTGAAGAAGGACGTCGAGCATCTTTAAGCATGTACTCATGCATGATCCAACTACTTTTCTCTCCTTTACGAGGTTTTCCACTGTAAAACACTAAAGCTCTCTTCCACCCAATAACCTTACCCTTCATCTTCACTTCTTTGTCAGCTCCAGTAGCTTTCCAAAACCCATCCCCAGCTTTCCTATTCGGTCGCTTCCCATTCCTATACTTTCGGTCTCTTGGGGTGAAAAAGTACCATTCTTTAGGCCTATCACAGTTAGGCTGATACCTCACCGCCAAGTCTTGAGGATTGAACTCGTATATGTCAACTTCCATAATACCGACCGGAGGCAATGGCCTGTTCTCTACCTTGTTCTTAAGGTAACAGTAAATTGCTTCTACATCAGTTGGCGAGAACCTCCAACCAAGCGGGTATACCCCACCACCGTAGTTCTTAAGAGCTGGGTTCCGATATTGCATTGTGGTTTTCTTTTGGATGAGAGGAGGATAGACAATAAATTTTGTGATGAGATGAGGTGAGTTTACATGATTAACGTTACCTACCTTTTGTGTATTTATACATATTAATCGATTTTCCAAAGACTACATGGATTAGTAATAATTAATTTGAATCAGACATAAACTTGTAATAATTAGAATTTTAAAATAGGATTAGGTTCTTATCCACACGTTTAGATGAAATAAATCTGAACTTGTTTTCCTATTCCTTTTCACAGTAGGATAAGCTTTGCAGATCAAATTTGCTATCCACATGCACAGATAACGCCGGAGAATCTGAAAAGGGTGAAGTTGGCATCATCAAGAGGAAGACGACGACGAAACAGTATCTTCTTTTGAATTTTATTTCAAAGCAATTTAAACACAGATAATGTGTCATACTGCTTTCTACTTCTAATCACAAAAAGCTTAATGAACTAAGGTTCTGAGTTCTGACACATCTCCATCGTCCGTATTCAACTCCTTGCTTTGAGGAGCCTCCAATACAACGTAAGAGTGAGCTCCAAATGGTGAAGAAAGGAACAATGGAAAGAGGCTTCCTCGCCCATTTTAATTAATGTTGCCAAAATTGCGAATATCATATTAGAGATTATATTTAGAATATAATTTTGAAATTATAAAATAGTTCGTCTATTTTATATAACTAAAATATAGATTTTCCTTTATGGTTAAAATTAAAATTATTTCGAATTTTGACTCAATTGCTCTATTATTATTATTAAGATAAATTTTTTAATATTTTATAGATAATAAAATATTAAAAATATAGAATTTTATGGTTAAACTTGAAAAATTTTCTAGAATTTATAGATAATAACTGTTTTTAGAATTTTTAATATTTAAAATTTTTAAAATATAGAATTTTATGGTTAAACTTGAAAATTTTTCAAATTTTGATTTAATAGCTTTATTTATTAAATAAAGATAAAATATTTTATTTTAGACATAATACCTATTTTCTAAAATATTTAAAAATAGATATTTTTTAAAATTTAATATCTTAACTTTTTTAATTTATAAATTTGACTTAATATTTTCAGTATTTTCACCTTCATTTCTACATCAGCCCATATAAATTAAAATATTACAATATAATTCAATATAATCCAGTAGCACCATCTGCTTTTGCTTTACAGCTAATGATATGCAGTTGTTTGTTCTCTCTTGAATGTTCTCTCCTGTGACACCTCCAAATTCAAGCAAACAGAAACAGTACCAGGTTGTTGATATGCAGTTGTTTGTTCTCTCTCGAGTGTACTCTCCTGTGACGCCTCCAAAGTCCAAAGTCGCTTGACTAGATGTGAATATGTCACTAAGCTCATTGTGATTTTCTCGGAAGAGGGCCTCCTGAACGTGTACTCCATGGCAGGATTGGAAACGACAAGACGAGCTGATAATGACAGATACTTGTATCTTGTGCAGATTTATTACTGTTATTTACGTGTTTTTCATGGAGTCGGTTGTCCAATTGTTTTCTCTTCTTGGAGAATCAGTTCGATCCCTGTCATTTTCTTGCTTGGCATGGTTGAGAAAATTTCTTAATGTGGACAAATCAGTTTCTTGGAAACTAAGCTAGTTTGGAACAATTTGCCGTCTTTTCGAGATTGTGTTAAAAGAAATTACTTTTAGCTACGATCCCATGAAGCATAAACTGCAGTCGACCCTGATGGTATTGTTCTGTTTCTGTCAGGAACCATAACAGAGATATGAACTAATATAACTCAAGAATCATGGCAAGAACTGTAAATGAACAGAGATATTTTGATTTCATTGAAGTTAGTGACAACAAACTGGGCACCGAATTAGCCCATTTTCATTACAATCTGGGCAACGTTGGAATCCAACCTCACAATCATCTTCGTGTTCTTCTTCTTCATCATCATAATCTTCACAATAAATTTTACAACTTCCTGAGCATCTCTCACATGGCACAAACCTGATATCTCCACAAGCCTCACAAGCTCCAGAGACGCCTCCAACACTTCCATTCACCTTTTCACAAACCTCGACCATCTTCTCTAGCTGACCTTCCTCGTGCATTCTCTTGATTTCTTCAGCTCCACCTATGTACTTGTTGCCTATGAACACTCTTGGTAAACCTCCCTTAAACCCTTCTCCTAATAGCTCTCTTAGCTCGTCCTTGAACCTGGAATGCATTGATAAATCTCGCTCATCGACAGGAACCCCCAAGCCTTTCATTATCATCTTCACATAGCAACAATCCTCGTATGTTTTTCGTATTCCTCGTATGCTCGTGAAATACAAAACTACCTTCTCCTTCCCTTGTTTGCAATCCTTAGTAACATGAGTTTTCTCTTCCGCATCATTCACATCAACTGGCAAATCACAAGGAAGTTGCTTTGAATTCTCAATGTCCGGTGGATTAATGTAAAATGGATGACTCGGAGATAGCTCTTGCAATGACTTCCTAAACGTAGAAATGACTTCTGGATCGAATTCGAGACACTTGGTTTCAGCTTCTTGATTCGATACCTGAAGCCAGAAAGGGTTCTTCCCATCATCCTCCGATGGAATAGGACTAGTCTCTCGTACTGTCATCGATTTGGGGCTATCAATAACCGCATACGAATCACGAGAAACACCAAAAGAGAAACTGCGAAAACGATGATTAGCAAAATCACTAGGGCTCACATCTTCAAGCCCCGCCATTAACTCCCAGGTGTTGATCGTCTCTGGCTCTCCGGGTGCGGTCATGATCGGTGTCACTGGAGCAACTTTGGGGATCTTTTCTTGGATCATATTAGACCATGACTTGGCTTGAGTTAGACCCGTTGAGAACACCTGTTTCTTCAACTCCTTATCATCCACGACCCCATTGTAGAAAATCGAACACTCGTCGCTGTTCGATTCCTTTTCGCCGATAATTCCATTCCTCTGATCATCTCCTTTTCTGGGCGTGACTTCAATAGCTCCGTTACTGTTCTTGTGATTAGATATAGATGAATCCAGCATCAGATTGCCTAGTGTTGTGGATGTAAGAGCCACCAAATGATAGCTATCGTCTCCTTGCTGTGGTGGGTGGAGAACATGCATGGAATAGCTTCGAGACACCGGCGAATACGGCGCTTGACAGTGCCGGCAACGTTTTTGCTTTGATGTTGCACAACCCATAAATGATTATCCACTTCGAAACACTAACTCGAAGAGATTAATATCTCCCAAAATATGGCATGACAGGATTCAGAATTAGATCAAAATGGAAAAAGCGAGGAACATTCCTTTGTGGATGAGCTGGAAGAACAGAGCTTTCGGTAACTGATTAATTGATATGATTATAAAACTCAAATAAAAATCGGAAAAGAAGAGCTTTAGAAATGGATTAGGTGATTCAAGAAATTCTTGAAATGAAAGAAACCGCTTGGAATCTTTCCGGTAATCAATTCATAAATAGGTATTAAAAACAGCAGAAGAGGTAGATCCACCGAGAAAACGCGTCAGAGCTGCCCGAAGATTATATCAATTTTCAAACCTAGTGACAGATAACACGAAGCTTCTCAATTGGGTACTTCTAGTTTTGAGAAAGATCCAATCTTTATATGATCACTCAACAGAAAAACCAAATGGGTGATCATAAAACAAACGATCAACTGACGGAATCCATTGAACAGACACACAGGTCAAGACAAGTCGAAACTGAAAACAGAACAGAAGAAATTGGTTTCAGAAACTCAGGAGAGTCTCGTGACAAGAGATTACAGGTTGCGATCAACAAAAAGGAAAAAAATCAGGGATTTTTCTAGGGGGAAAATGGTTGGGAAAAAAATGGAAATTCAAAGAAAACACAGTCAAAAAGACAGAGACTTTCATTAAACCTCCATGAAGCATGACCACAACCCGGTACCCACTCTGTAAAAAGTCTCTCTCAATCTATGTCTTGTACTTTTCCCTCTCTAGAACCTCTGTAGCGATTAGCGAATAGGAATGCTAGAGGTACGAGCAATGTGACTTTGCATAAAGGATGACAAGGACACAGGCGTGGGGTTGGGCTCTTTTTGAAAGTTCGATGCCCCTTATTTTATGATGATAGTAACAATAAGAAAAGTATACATTTTTTAAATTAAATTACTTACATATATATATAAATCTATAATACTATTTTTATGTTTTTTATAAATTTTATTATAATTAAATATTTCATTAAAAACTCTCATGTTTGTATTTATAGTTAAATATATGATAATCTTCTTTTAAAATATTAAATTATAAAAATTAAAATATAAGTTAAATTTCATTATCATTCATCATTTACTCTATTTTTTATTACCAAGGTTCCTTGATCCTAGACACTTTACATGAATTTGTACAGCCTTTTGGATAATAAAGAAGCGTATTTTTCTATATCCAATTTTGAATTTAATTTAACTAAAAGGTTGATAATACTATAATCAATTTAAAACTAAAATTTAGCGCTCAAAATAAACTTTAACATTTGAAAATGTTCATCTTAATTGGGCAAAAATTGACGATGTTAGGTCTCCGCTAATTAAATGTCATGATAATGATGAGAGATTTTATTATTTAAAAGAGAAGTGAGTCCCGACAAAAATTGGATGATATATTTAAGAGTCTAAGTTTAAATAAAATAAGTCTCATTTGAATAAAATTTAAAAAATGTCATTTAGCATTTATTTGATAGGGACCTAATATTATTAATTTTCCGTGAAATCAAAATTTATTTTGAAGATTTTTTAAAAGTTATGGTTCAATATGAACGGTCCAAAACATTAAAATCTAACTTAAATTTTAATATAAACGTTGCTATAAAGCGCTTGTCAAACAGGTGTGCATGTATGGGATTATGGGTTATTCCTCATTCACATGTGATTCTCCTTCTCCTCCTTCACATTTCCCATCGCCTACTTTAGTATTCTCCATATTCATAAATTCTCTAAAAGTCAAGACTTATGGCATGTCGATGTTCTTATTATAGCATCGTACGGAGGATTGAGAGTTCAAGTTGGACATCGCAAATTAAATATGATTAATCGAGAGTTTTAAATGGTAATTAGTTTAAACTATGTTATTTGATTTCAAATTATTAGTTTGTTAAATAACTTATTCAAATCATATAATTTATATATTATTATTAAAATAATAATAAGTTAAATTGAGTCGGGTTAAGATAAATAAATGTATTATTGTTCATATAATATTATATTTCTAAATCTTATCAAAATTATAAATTTTATAGTTATTCAACTATTTTCATTTTAATGAATTATGATTGATATTTCATATGTATTATTATAAAATATTAAAGTTTTATTTTAAAATAATCTTATAAGTTTGCTTTATTTTATGAAATGATTTATATTTTTATAGTCACTAATAAGTTATAAAAATATAAATTTATAAGATAGCTTAAATTTAAAAAGTTTTAATGAATCAGTTTTGAATTTAAAATGATACTTGTTTTAGGATATGAAATAAGAACTTAAAATTTCACAATACAAACAAAATTTCCGCATTAAGTGGGCTAAACAGCACTGGGGTAATGTTTGTTGAAGATAATACTAAAAGGATCTCAATTCTATGGATTGGGTCACGAGTCAAAATAGTTTAGTCAAGATCGACCTGAGTAAGGGTTAGGTTGGACGGGCCCATGGTTTGAGCGAAACAACAAAAATGATATCGTTTTGTAATTTTTTTAAATAAGGATGGAGTGGATTGGGCCAAGGGTCGGCCTGCTGGCCATCCAACTACGGGTCAGGGTGGGCCAGGTTGGACTGAGCTCGGAGTGACTCAACTCTGACCTAGCCCATTAATATTAATGATTTAAAAACCTAATCAGTATACCTAATTTAATTATAAAAACTTTTAATCGTCAAAATTTTCAATTTTATTTTACTTTAATAACTCTCTTGTTAAAATTGATCAATTTGTTTATCAATCGGTCAATTTTGTAGATTAATAAATTCTTATAAATTAAAATAAATCAATTAATTTTCATTTAACAATCTTAATTTTAGTTAAACTTTAATTTTTATAAGTAAAGACAATTTCTTTCAATTATATTTCAAATTCTTTAATTTTATTTAATTTTAGCTGGTTTAACATGGTATAATACCGATTAAACTTTTAAAACCTTAAATTTCTTTTCGTATCGGTTTACTTTCGGTCTAAATTTTAAAACATTTATTTTAAGTATGATCGCTTAAAGAAAAGATGATTGATTAAATTAGTGAAAATCAACCAGATGTGCATAAATATTTCATATATCACGCTTCTTTTCGTTTGTTTATTTATGTGCTTTTTATTTTATTTATTTTTACATATTTATTTATTATTTTTGTTGTTATCTTTTTTTATTTTGATTATTTTGATTTTTGATTTTATTTTTATTTTGAATTATTCATTTATTCCTATTTTATTTAATTATTATTTATATGCAATTATGTCTTTACTTATTCTTTTAACAATTCTCAAATTTTTCTCCTTTTAAGTGGATCTATCGAAAATAATTTTTAATTAATTAAAATAAAATTACGTACTTTCTCAAATTTCGCATATCATGTCCCTAAGAAGATATCGTTGGATTGTCTTTTATAAATAGACCATATATTATTTTAGTTTTAAAAGTTTTAAACTAATTAATAAGAATGATTTGAATTCTAGAAGTCTTAATAATGTTACGAATACTATACTAAATTTAGTATCATATTAGTTGTAGTATGGTACAATCTGGTATTAGTTATCTAGGATATCGTTTTGGATAAAATTTTAATTTATTAAATAATCTTTGAATTTTTTAAAATTACAAAATAGTTCATTATCATATTTTATAGATATACTGTATATTTTTAACCATATCTCCAAAATCATAATAATCACAATTTTAATTTAATTTAATATAATTAATATAATTAAATTTAAGATATGTAAATTTCAAAAACATTTTGATTTAATAATTAAAATATATATAATAAATATTAGCTTATAAATAATAAATAATAAATTATTTATTTTAAAATAAAATATTTGTATTAATTCTTTATTAATAAATATTATATAAAATATTTAAAAAATTAATAAAAATTATTTTTAAGTTTTGTTTAATCTATAATTATTATTAGTAATAAAATATTATTATTATATTAAAACAAAATTAAAAATTCATAATAATTATAAAAGTCAAGTAAATAAAATAACTAATTAAAAAATTGAAAAAAAGGAAGGAAAGGCAGGAGGGAGCCAGATTTCAAAATGTTTTGAAAATTTTGCAAATAAAGTTTTCTTATTTTTTAAAATTTTCGGTACTAACCAATATTCGGTTTGTATTTTGAATACCGACCGGTGCTAACCAATATTATCAAACACAGACTAGTATTAACTGGTATTTAAATCTGATATAACCGACACTTTATTTCATATTAATTTTAATCCGGCATGGGATAATACAATATAGTATCCATATCTGTGCATCTTAATGAAATAAGACTAATAAATAGATCATATATCGTCCTAACACAAGTACATTGGGTTAGAATACTATTTTTATGGGGCTAAGGCCTAAGAGTTTTGTTTGAAAAGGTGTGACATTTCTTGCGTGGAATGTTTGTCTGCTAGGCCCTCAAGGGGTGTGGCTTGATGGTTGAGAGCGGGACTTAACTTTGGTTAGGTCTCAGGTTCGATTCTATGCTAGCCCCTCTTATAAGAGCCTGAGACAGCCGAGATTTTACCTGTAGATGGAGAACTAGTTAAGCCCTCAATGATGAGGTGCGCCCGTTTGGCCCGCCTGTGAGGTGGTGCGTCAATTAGGTCCTCAAAAAGGTGTGCTCGCTTGATCCGTCTATAGGGTTTCCTCGAATCATTTTTTTAAAAAAAGTTTGTCTGCTAGCTCCTATTTTATATCTCCAAATTACACATGCATCCTATAAGATAATGAGACCGGTCGAACTAAGTTGACTCTCCAAGGCGCGGCCCAAAACTTGGTCAGATTTGAGCGAGTCGTTTAATTTTTTTAAAATTAAAGACTAAACAAACATCATTTTTTGAAAAAAAAACCTTCTAAAGTAATCATCAGAAGTTTGGTCTTGATTTTCTTTAATTTAAAATTAAAATGCGTCATTTGACAATTTCAAATCAAAGCGATATTATTTATATATGAACATTTGGGTTAGTCTTTAGACTCAAACGTGACTTACTGACTATTTGGTTCTTATTTTAAAAAAAAAAACTTTTTTTAAAGAGTTTTATGCAATAGATTGTTTGACAATTTAAAAAGTAAAAAAAAATTAATTTTAACTATATTTTATTTTGTAATAAAAATTAGTTATGCATATAAATATTATTTAAAAAATATTAAACAATATGCAAAACACAATATATTAATTATTTTATAATTTTAATGTTAGACTATTTTATGTCCCATGTAATTTGTTGTATTGAGTCCTATGAAACGCACCCGAGATAATGGTTATTAGGTATCACTGACTGGGTCTCAAATAGGTCACAAACCCTTTTTCTCTCTCTTCTAATTTTAAAGGACATGTCCTTTGATAATGGTATATAAGTTGCAATAACTTATGAAATGCATTAATTCTTAACCATTGAGAAAATCAGAAAGAAAGAAGACGAGAAAAAATAAACTCTTTCAAAGCAATCAACATTTAGCGAACAAGCGATATGGATACGGGTACGCAAAAACGAATCGATCCTATAATTGTTTTACAATTGATATCAGAGCCTGATATTGCATGATTAATTATTCTAACGTGTATCATTTTGTATGAATAACATGATGAATGAATCTGTATTTTATGGCATTATTTTCCTCATTCCAATGCCATGAAAGGAATTCAGAAATAGAATAAGAACTTTCGGTGATAATATATGATTGTGTTTTGATGTTTGATGTTTTACGGTGATGGTTTGTATAAATGTATGGGTTAGAGTAAGAAACATACTCTTAAGAAATAACCGAAACAAATTGCTTCATGTTTATGAGAATATTTGTTGCATTTTATTTATGTTGATGAATGTTTCAAAGTGGAATGTTTCCATCGTCTACTGATGATTATGGGTGTTGAAAAAAAATAACCGAAAAGTTTGTTAATGTGGTTTGAAATAAACCCATGAAAGAATGAAGTTGGGAACAACGTAAGAAGAACAATCAAAAGGTAATGCTAGGGACTGTTTTCGGTTGGGAACAGAAATTGAACAACCATTTGATTTTGATCTTCACTTCCCGTATCGATGATTTTGGTCTGAAATATTTGCGTCTTCTGTTTTACGGCCTGTAAAAGACATGTTTATATATGTGAGAGTTAGAGTGAGAGTTAGACACAGTAGAGAGAGAATCAAACATCACAAAGAAATAAAAAATCCCAGATGTCGATCCTCTGTGTCTTACTATCACGTTGGGAAGAGATGGTTTTGTGGAAGAAACAAATGGTTTTCGGTATAGTTTTTTTTTTTTAAAAGGTAGACAAAACCCAGAAACGAACCAGCAGCGCCGAAAGGAAGAGAATGAAGACGCACTGTTGGAAAGGGAGCAGCGTCTGGCGCGTGCTGCACAAGGATGCTGGGCCGGCTGAGGCTGGGGCGTGCACTGCACGCGCCAGACTCAACCCTCACCCTGCGCACGCGCCAGCACGGGCTCCAGGCCTATAAATGCGTTTATGGGCTTATTTTTTGTTGATTTTGGGCCTTTGGGCTATTAGAGACAACACTTTGGATTAGTTATTAATTATGGACTTTAACCCCTAAAGAAAAATTATTTAGGTTGGAACATAAGAAATTATTTAATTCATAATTGATTTATACATAATGTAATTTTAGGATGGAATATTTTATGTTATGTAATAATTGGAATTAAATTGTCCTAGCATTATGTTGAATATAATACATGACATTATGGACATTTATAATAGTTTGTTTGTCACCAAAGTGACCAAACTAGTTATATTAACTTTGTCATGTATGATAATTATCCAATTAAATGCTTACTGCATGGAAAGCTTGTTAGTCACCAAAGTGACCTAGCTTGGAATTTTAATCATTTAATTGTTTCAATTGTTCAATATAATATGATGCTAAATGACATGAAAGATGAATTTGAGATTATTAATTATAATGCTAGGAGGTCACCCAAAAGTGGACCATTGCTGATAATTAATAATATTAAAGGGATTTTATTATCCAAAGATAACATACATATTGACTGTAATATGCTTGATTGTCCATTATAGTATTATATATAAGCATCATATTAGGTTATTTCTATATATTTAAATTTCACCCAAAGGTGGATTTAAATGCATAATTAATGTTTATTAGTTAGTTTGAATCCATTTAGGTTTACTCAAAGCATTAATGTGAACTATATGTTGTATGTGCAGCATCTACTAGTTTGTTCGCTTTAGAAAATGACTTGATTAAATTCAATGGTCTGAACTATGGGGATTGGTCCGAACAAATCCAGTTCTAACTGGGTGTAATGGATTTAGACTTGGCCATAGTTTCAGACGTAAGGCCTGAAGCCATAACTGAGGCCAGTTTTGAAGCTGACAAGTCTTATAATGAGGCTTGAGAACGGTCTAATAGGCTAAGCTTGAATTTAATGCGAATGACGATCGCATAAAATGTTAAGCCGTCAATGCCGAAAACGGACAATGCAAAGGAGTTCATGTTGAAGATAAAAGAATACTCCCAATCTGATATAGCTGACAAGTCCATAGTAGGGACTTTAATGAGGACTTTAATGAGTGAGCTAACGACCAAGAAGTTTGAATGGTCACAGCCCATTCATGATCATATAACTCACATGTCAAACCTAGCTGCAAAGTTGAAGTCTATGGGTATGGATGTGAGTGAGTCCTTTTTGGTATAGTTTATTATCAACTCACTTCCTCCCGAGTTTGGCCAGTTCCAGGTGAATTATAACACCATTAAGGAAAAAAATGGAACCTTCAAGAAATTAAGGCCATGTTAGTTCAGGAGGAAGGGAGGTTGAAGAAAATAAAGGACCACTCCATTCATATCACATTTCATCAAGGTGCTAGTAGCAGCAAGAATAAGCCACGAAAGAAAGGCAAAGAGAAGGACAAAGCTCTCAGCAAATTTAATGAGGGTCGAATCAAGAAAGATAAGAGGTGTCACTTCTGTAAGAAGCCTGGTCACTTTCAGAAAGAATGTCCGAAAAGAAAGGCTTGGTTTGAAAAGAAAGGTACATACTATGTCTAAGTATGTTTTGAATCAAATTTTATTGATGTGCCTAAAAATACTTGGTGGTTAGATTCTGGTGCAACTACTCACGTGTCAAATGTTAAACAGGGATTCCTTACAATCCAGACCATAAACAAAAGAAACTGAAAAGTTCTTGTATATGGGGAAGAGAATGAAGGCACGGATAGAGGGCATTGGGACGTACAGATTGATCTTGGACACTAGATGTTACCTAGATCTAGAAAAGTGTCTTTATGTTCCTGAATGTGCTAGAAATTTAGTTTCTGTTGCAAAATTGGATGATGTAGGATTTTAATTCAATATTGGAAACAATGTCTTTTCATTGTATAAACATAAGTACTATTATGGTTCTGGTACATTAATTGATTGTTTATATCGTTTCAATCTCGATGTTGATTTTGCTGAATCTCTGTTTCATGTTGATCATATTATAGGAAATAAACGTAGTGCACATAATGAATGCTCTGCTTTTTTGTGGCATAAAAGATTAGGTCATATATCCAAAGAAAGGATACAGAGGTTAGTGAAAAATGAAATCTTACCTCCATTGGATTTTGTTGACTGGGATATATGTGTGGATTGCATTAAAGGCAAGCAAACCAAACATATATCAAAACATCCACCACAAGTAACACATTACTTGAATTAATACACACTGACATCTGTGGTCCTTTCGACGTTCCTCCTTGGGGCGGCGAAAAATATTTCATTACCTTTATTGATGACTTCTCACGATATGGATATATTTATCTATTACATGAGAAGTCTCAGTCTGTGGACATCCTAGAGGTGTTCATTAATGAGATAGAAAGGTAGTTAGATAGAAAAGTAAAGATAGTGAAGTCTAATAAAGTTGGTGAATATTATGGAAAATTTGATGAAAGTGGACAATGTCCAGGTCCATTTGCAAAATTTCTTGCTAGTCGAGGCATATGTGCACAATACACAATGCCTGGTACACCACAACAAAATGGTGTCCACAACAAAATGGTGTAGCTAAAAGGCAGAATCGTACTCTTATGGAAATAGTTATGAGCATGTTAAGTAATAGTACTATACCTTTATCATTGTGGATGCATGCATTAAAGGCCGTTGCGTATCTGCTAAATAGGATTCCTAGTAAGGCAGTTCCTAAGACACCTTATGAACTGTGGATGGGAAGGAAACCTAGTTTACAACACCTCTACGTTTGGGGTTATCCGGCAGAAGTAAGGCTGTATAATCCACATGAAAAGAAGCTCGATGGAAGAACCGTTAGTGGTTATTTCATCGGCTATCCCGAAAAGTCAAAAGGGTATAGATTTTATTGTCCTGACCATAGTACGAGAATAGTTGAGTCTGGTCATGCTCGGTTCATTGAGAATGGTCAAATCAGTGGGAGTGGAGAAACACGAAAAGTGGATATTCACGAGAATCGAGTAGAAACTACTCAAAGTCGAGTGGAATCTACTACATCAGACGTGATTCCACCGGTTGTTATTCCTGTTGTTGCATCACGAATACGCAACATACCGGAACAACAAATTAATGTTCCATTTTCACAAATTGAACATATTAATGACGAACCAGCTGATAATGATCAAGTTACAAATGATCAAGTAATGTCACAAGATGTAGCATTACGAAGGTCTGTAAGGCAACGAAGACCAACTATCTCAAGTGACTACGAAATTTACTCACTTGAACATGAATGTGACTTGAGCATTGATAAAGATCCAGGCTCGTTCAAACAAGCCATGGAATGTAACAATTCTGGAAAATGGTTCAATGCTATGAAAGAAGAGTTGAAATCAATGGATGACAACAATGTCTGGGAATTAAACGAGACTCACAAGGTAACATTGAAAGGTATAAAGCCAGACTTGTTGCCAAATGTTACACTCAGAAGGATGGTATTGACTATAAAGAAACCTTCTCTCCAGTTTCAAAGAAGGATTCTTTAAGAATTGTTATGGCAATGGTAGCTCATTATGATTTAGAGCTTCACCAAATGGACGTAAAGACCGCCTTTCTTAATGGTGACTTGGAAGAAGAAGTATATATGGACCAACCGGAAGGTTTTGTGACCACAGGAAAGAAACGATTAGTGTATAAATTAAAGAAGTCAATATATGGACTAAAACAAGTTTCCCGACAATGATATTTTAAGTTTAATGATATCATTACGTCTTATGGTTTTATAGAAAACACCGTTGATCGGTGTATCTATATAAAGGTTAGTGGGAGCAAGTTTATTATATTAGTCTTATATGTTGACGATATTCTTCTTGCTGCGAATAATGTTTTTTTGTTATATGATGTAAAGAATTTTCTTTCTAATAATTTCGAAAGGAAAGATATGGGTGAGGCATCCTATGTGATAGGAATATAAATATTCCGGGATAGATTACAAGGATTGTTAGGATCGTCTCGGAAAGGATATATCGAGAAAATATTAGAAAGATTTCAAATGGACAAATGCTCCACATGAATAGTTCTAATTTAGAAATGGGACAAATTTAGTCTAACGCAATGTCCACGAAATAATTTGGAACGTAAGAACATGGATTCAATTCCTTATGCGTCAGTAGTTCGGAGCTTAATGTATGCTCAAACATGTACTAGGCCAGATATCGGTTTTGCTGTTAGAATGTTAGGACGATATCAAAGTAATCCTGGACTGGATCACTGGAATGCTGCAAAGAAAGTCCTTAGATACTTACAAGGCACCAAGGACTATATGCTTATATATAGAAAATCAACTCATCTTGAAGTGATAGGTTACTCGGATTCAGACTATGCCGGTTGTATAGACTCACCAAAATCTACATTCGGGTACATGTTTATATTAGCTGGAGGAGAAATTTCATGAAAAAGTGGAAAGTAGTCCGTCATTGCTACTTCCACTATGGAGGCAGAATTTGTAGTGTGCTTTGAGGCTACAGTTCATGGATTGTGGATGTGGAACTTTATTTTAGGTCTTGGTCTTGTCGACAGTATTGCCAGACCGTTAAGAATTTATTGTGACAATTCCGCAGCTGTATTTTTCTCTAAGAATGAAAAATATTCCAAGGGAGCGAAACACATGGATTTGAAGTATTTGTCTGTGAAAGAAGAAGTGCAAAAACATAAAGTGTCAATTGAGCATATAGGTACCGATCTCATGATAGTGGATTCGTTAACGAAAGGCTTACCGTCCAAAACATTTATTGGTCATGTTGAACGTATGGGCCTTATAGATAAGTCCTTGCTAGTATAGTATTCAGACATATATATATACATATAATTGTCTTGCTCGAATTGTTACGACACTTGTTCAATTCAATTACAGTCTTATGTTTTTGCTCACTTATTGGTTATCCACATTATGTTGTATACATTAATTATTATTTGTGCGATAACAATTACCGACTTACCCACTTAAAGTTTGTTGAGTTGAGTTGATTATGCGATACATTGAAGGAATCATGTTATATAACTTGTGATCGCCATGATCCCATCAGCTTAATTCAATTAAGGGTAACTTGATCGATTCCATGTATTGTGTGCACTTAAAGTTGTTGGATCATTAAGTCGTAACATGGGCCAAGTGGGAGAATGTTAAACTATTTTATGTCCCATGTAATTTTTCGTATTGAGTCCTATGAAACGTACCCGAGATAATGGTTATTGGGTATTACCGACTGGGTCTCAAATGAGCTACAGATCCTTTTCCTCTCTCTTCTAATTTCAAAGGACATGTCCTTTGGTAATGATATATAAGTTGCAATAACTTATGAAATGCATTAATTCTTAACAATTGAGAAAATCAGAAAGAAAGAAGACGAGAGGAAATAAACCCTTTCAAAGCAATTAATATTTAACGAACAAGCAATATTGATACGGGTACGCAAAAACGAATCGATTTTATAATTGTTTTACATTTAAACCATATGAATATAAATGAAAATATATCTAACCAAATTTTTTTTGTAGATTATAATATAAGTAAAACCCAATCAACTTGAACTTGACTTTGGGTTCAAGTTGAACGGGCAGACTAGGCCGATTTTTCCATTTCTATATATGATTTCTATTATTACGTGATTTCATTTAGATTTGTTTTTGGAATGTGATCATGCAGTTTAATGGAGTTCAGTCTATAAATCAAACGGTTCGGGTTCTCTAGTCAATCTGATTTTTTAGATGAATGTCCAGCAAGTTGTTACATGCATGTCTAATTGTCAACAATCACCTTATGCTTCCTAACTGTTTTTTTTTTTAAAAAAATTTCATTTAGTTGTTCTTGGTTAATTTATTATTTAACTTCTTGATAATTTTAGAGATGGCAAAAAAAATGTTCAATTCGATCGACCCAAACCTCGAAAGTTTAATTTAAAACGGCGTCTTTAATTTTTCAAAAATAAAATATTAATTAGGCTTGAAAAAACTTTAAATTGGGCCCAAATTATAACATAAAATTTCGAACTGAACTCAAGCTTGGGCTAATCTCAACCCGTTACCATTCTTGCTTGCTCTATATATAAATGTTTTAGGGTAAATTATATAAATATTTCATGTAGTTTAAGAAAATTTTTAAAACCATTTTAATCTTTAAAATATCCAAAACTTTTTTAATTTTAAAAAAATATTTCGTTTTTTGTTAAAAATAACAACAAAATACACAAACATGAATATTACGTTCAACGTGACAATTTGATTTAACTCTTAAACTTGAATCTAATAATTAAATCTAACTCAAACGAATGCTTTATTAAATTATCTTAAATTATTAATTTATTCAAGTTTAATTGATTCTATCAGGATCTAAAAGTTGAGTTATTTTATCATATTAATGACATTTAGTGCTTATTTGGTTCAACTTTTAGAGGGTGAATAAGTTTTTTTACCGTAAAAGCTATTTTTAAAAAATTGAGTGCTTAACTATAAATTTCAAAAGCACTTTTTCATAAAAATAGTTTTTGAAGTTAAAATACAGCTTTTAAGATGTTCAAATTTAGAGCTTTTAAAAAATCACTTTTCAGATAAATTAATAAGCCTATTTTTTAGCCCCATTTACCTTTATGTTTTACACATAATTCTCACAATATCTACAAACACATTTTCATGTTTATTTTGATATTTATATAATATTATTTGATTTTATATGTTTCAATATTTATTTTGATATTAGTTTTACTTATATTATAATCTATATAAAATATTTAGTTAGATATATTTTTATTTATGCTTTATATGGTTTAAAATTATATAATAATTAATATATTATGCTTTGTATATTGTTTAATATATTTTAAATAATTTTATATTCATAAATAATTTTATTTCAAAATAAAATATAGGTAAAATTTAAAGTATTTTTTATTTTATGTTCCTAAACAGTCTATTGTATAAAGTTTTTCAAAAATTCTTTTTAAATGACAACCAAATAATCAACTGATTTTTTAAAAAAGCTTTTTTTAGAAAAACTCTACTGACAAAAGTTCTACTAATAGAAGCTCTATTGATATAAGCTCATCTAAACAGACACTTAATCTCTATTTGGTTAGGCTTATACGAGTATAACTTTTATTAGTAAAATTTTTTCTGTAGAACTTTTAAGAGAATATTTTTTCTAAAAATCGTTAATTTTTGACTGTCATGTAAAAAAAAACTTTTTGAATGAACTTCATACAATGAGATCGTTTGGTAACATAAAAGTAAAAGAACTTTTAATTTTAACTATATGTTATTTTGTAATAAAAATTATGTATGCATACAAGTATTATTTAATTTTAAACCATATGAAATATAAATGAAGATATATCTAATCAAATATTTTATATGGATTATAACATAAGTAAACTAATACTAAAATAAATATTAAAACATATAACAAAGCCAAATAACATTATATAAATTTTAAAATAAATATTCAAGTTGAGTAAATAGTTAAATAAATAATAAACAAGAAGGCGAGTTTGTAGATATTATCCGAAATATGTGTAAAACATAAGGATAAAGGACTAAACATAAACTTATTAATTGATCTGAAAATCTATTTAAAAAGTCATATCTATTAAAATGTGATTTTTATTTTATTGTCAAATACTTATTTTTTTAAGGCTTTTATAATGAAGAAAAGTACTTATTAATTTTCCAAAAGCCTATCCAAACAGGCATTTAATTAGTTTATATATGATATTTATATTTATTTCATCGTTATTTTTAGTTGAAATCTATGATCATATTTTAAAAAAATTAAAACTAGAAAGAACTTTTTAAAAATTAAAATGAATTAAACTATAAGAGAAGTGTATAATTTTCACTCATTATTAAAAGTGTGTGCGGCATTATAATTTCTGAACCAAACCCAGTTGCCTAATTGGGGCTTTCCGATGTTCCAAAGTTGAGCGAGATCTCACGAAAATGGGCAGTGACCCAATTTCGATGAAGGCCTAGGTCTCTTGTCCTCGTTGAGGAATTTAAGGAGACAAGAACGTACTTACAATTTAATTTACTGTTATCAAGGATAGAAAAAGCATTAATACCATTGACATGTGTTTACAATTTATTTATTATGTAAAGGTGGGCTTATCTGTATTTTGATAACAATAACTATTGTTATTAATATTATTATTATTATTTAGAATTTGTTTTATTGCCTGCTTTAAGTATTAAAAGGAATATGCTTTACATGGAACACTGCACAGGATCAGAATTTGGTGGATTACATGATCTGTTCATCGCTCAGTAGCATCAGAAAAGGCTCCAACTTTCACTCAAATAAAAGTTTAACCTGAAACAGTTGTCAACATTCATATTAATTGGCAATCATTTACATCAGGAATTGTCAGGTTGCTATAGATAATTTCATACTCCATTTAAGATTTAAACGAATCTGAAAGCATCTCTAAACGGGTGTTTTTGTTTTTTTCAGATCATATATATATATATATATATATATATTAGTTCTGCCTAATTTTAGTGAGGCAAGACACTACTATTTAGATCTATGAGATTGGTTGTCTTTAGCAAGAGAATACTTGCAAAACAGCATAAGGCATGCCAGAGGTTGATAGCCAACAGGTACCTCCGACGCTCAAGTTAGTCTTTTGGTGAGGGTTTTGGTGGCTGTAAATAAAGAATGTCAAGATTCTAATGTCGTACATGTATCATGACAAAGTAGTACCTTATATATAGAATAGATGCTAGGTTTAGGTCCTCACGTATGCATGGGAAGTTTCTGCGAATAGGCCGTGGACGCGTGGACCTAGACCTAAGCCTAACACAGCCGACCTAACCATATATATGTTGGTATTAAGAAAAGGAGAAACAAGTTTAGTAGCTTCTGCTAATCCTTTCTACCCAAGTAAGCTGCCTGTAACAAGAAGTCCCAACAACCCAACATGGAATCGCTTAGGGAAGAAAAAAGTTACTAATCTACATGGATGCTGGCTAGCTGGTCCCAGATTGGATTAGTTGATAAGTGTATCTCATTAAAGAAAGGAAAAGTGGAAAGTCATGGCTTTTAAGGGTAAAGTAAGTGGATAAGTAGGTATGGCAATCAAATGCATTGACTCGTTTAGATTCGAGCATCTCAAATAATAATTTAAAAGCGTGATAATTTTATTTTTACTTTTTAAAATGACGTCGTTTTAATCCTTTTAATCAAAATTTTAAGTTTAGTTTTAGACTTGAGCTCGATCGATCTAACGTCTAATCAACTTGATCATGCTTCATTGATTTTGAGTAGGAACGAATCATACCAAATTTGCCACTTCTATGAACAAGCAAAGAAGAAGAACATAGATCTTAAAAGAACATTGTGGTTGAGAAATCCTATCAAGCTACAGAGGGAGAGTGCAAAGGAGGTGGAACAGGGGCACATGGGAGCAGAAATGCATGTGGAGAAGATTCAGAATACCTTTTTTCTTTTTTCTTTCTTCTTCTTCTTCTTCTTCTTCTTATCTAATTAATAAATATGGAGGTGAGGAAACAACTTGGAATAACATGGTTCCACCCTATATCAAAGTTGTACTCTCCCTAAACTTCCAATAAATGCATGTGAGGGGCTTTCTTGTAGGCGAATACAATATAGGACCCATCACCACAATATAGAATCGTTCTAGAAAATAGAATTTACCTTAGATACTCTTAAAAGAAGGCTAAAAAGTAAAAGAAGGAAATGATTTTTCCATCATGGATAGTACTATAAATGACATGTTTCATGCCATGAAATAGGCATGTAAGATTTAATGAAAGTGGGTGCCAAAAATGTGGAGATGCTCATCAACCTTTGTTTTAATGAAAAAGAAAATCATCCAATTGCTATTTATATCAATGTTTTAAAAATCGGATTAAAATTTAAATCGATAAAACAAGAAACTTAAGATTTAAAAAGTACAATTGATATTAGATCTTTAGAAAACTGATTAAAGATTGAACAAAATTAAATAATTTAAAATATGATTAAAAATGATTTTAATTAATCAAAATTTTAAATTTTGATTAAAATCAAAACTCATTAATTAATAAAATTGAACGATTAATTAATAAATTGATTGATTTTAACTACAAAATTATTAAAATAAATCAAACTGAAAAATTAAAAGCTGAATGAAAAGTTAGACAGTTCAAAACTTTTACAATTAAACCATTTAAATTAATTGAATTTTTAATTATTGATTTATATATCCTTTAACCTCGCCTATTTTAATCTCTAAAAAGTTAATTAATAATTACGAGTTTTTATTATGATTGTGGACTATTAAGGAAATTATAAAATTATATGAATTTATATTAACGAAATTAAACACAATTACAATAGAATTATTGCAATTAGTGTTAAATTTCTTAATTTAGAATCTTAATTGTTCTAATTACACTGAGAGTGCATGAGCTACTAGCAAGACATATGCTCTTTGATCTTATTTACAATCTTGACGGATTTTGACTCTTCAAACTAAAATATTGTTTTCATGTAATGTTATGAATGTTAATAACCTCACTATTTACAGAAGTTTGTATTTTGTAGTAAACTTGTATTGTTATATTTTTATTTATACATATTTATTTATTTTTATTATTATGTTATTTTATCTATAATTTATTTTTAATTATTATTATTTTATTTTTTCACGATAGTCTATTAAAAACAATTTATCTACTAGTTACGTCTAATTAAGAGTAAAGTTGTGTATCGCTGAACTTTTATGAATCCTGCATATCGGACTTTTTACTAAGTTGTCGGAATAAAAAGATTAGACATTTGGATTCCGGATAGATAACACAACTAAAATACACTATATATTACTTTTCTAACAAAAATGCTCAACTAATGCCAGATACCAAGCAGTCACATATTAATTAATAGGTGCAAGGTCCACCATATATGGATTTTTATAGGATGAGCATGAGACATGTTACAACCATCTGTCCACAATTTCTTCTCCTTGGATTATGGATTTTCATGTTGCCTAGTTTCCCCATCACACATGGCCTGTGTGATAGAGATTAGATGGCTATTAAGCAGATCTCTATGATGATTGAACTATATATATATATATATATATATATATATATACCATTTAATCAATTTTATTTTTCATGTAAATATTATTTGTCTAAATTTTGGATAATTTGTTGTCTAATAAACAATTTATGTTGAACAATTTCTTTTAATTCTGATTTTTCTAATTTTGTTGTTTCTCCATGCAAAATATAAGATGTAGAAGTATAATTTAATTTTAAAAACAATATCACTAAATTGTATATTTAAAATTTTATTATATTTCAATTCTAACCATTTTCTAGATACTGATATTTTATGTAATAATTATTAAGATATAAATAAAGTGATAATTGCTAACCATAAATTTTTTATATTAATTATAAATTTAGACTACTGATTTTTAATGTATTTTTACTCTATAAAATATTAAACACCATATATAAATAAAAAGTACTTCAAAACAAAAATCAGATAATAGTTATGATTACAGACTTTAATCAAAAACTTAGTAACCAAAACCATAGTTTTTTGTGTCACAAAGTCAAGTAAATGTTCAAATGATTAGTCTTTTTTTTGTTTTTTTGTAACATATGATAGGCAAACCCCATGTCATAGGATGGGTCCAGGAAAGCCCCCATCCCTGATATATTTACACAGCATAACCTACACCTCTCATTCTTATCACTCACTGTCTTTCAGTCTTTGCACTCGTCACCAACATGTCCTCTTCTCTCTAATCTGTCAAACATGATTCAGTACTCGTAAGGGGGTCAGAATTATAATCTCAAATCTGTACACTCCCCTCCTGAAATTCTTCCATAAGCTTCAAAGGCTCATCATAAGTTGAATTCGATCGCCAGCTTATGCGGTGAATATTGAGATGGCTTACCCTCCTCATGCTTTCTTGTTCCATTCCCGTGAAGATCATCATCATCAGAATGACCACCTTCCTTCACCTTCCTCCCTCAACTCTCTCCCTTCTTGCCCTCCACAGCTTTTCCCTGGTCTGCGTCTTCTTCTTTCTGTTGTGTGAATGGCTTATTTTTTCTTTTGTGTGTGGGTGCGTTTACATGCATGTTGCTCATATTTGATTCATGGTTGTGCAGGAAGTGGAGGGCATTTCATGATGAAGAGATCCATGTCGTTTTCTGGTATGGAGAAGTGTGAAGAAGTGAACGGAGGAGACGATGAGCTCTCAGATGATGGGTCACAAATAGGGGAGAAGAAGAAGAGACTCAACTTGGAGCAGGTTAAGGCACTTGAGAAGAGCTTTGAGTTGGGGAACAAGCTTGAGCCTGAGAGGAAGATGCAGTTGGCTAAAGCTTTGGGTCTGCAACCAAGGCAAATAGCTATATGGTTCCAGAACAGGAGAGCAAGGTGGAAGACTAAGCAACTGGAGAAAGATTATGAAGTGTTGAAGAAACAGTTTGATGCACTAAAAGCCGATAATGATGCTCTTCAGGCCCTGAACAAGAAACTTCACTCAGAGGTACGCATAGCTCTCTCCAAATAGTGGAAATTACAAGAAGAAGAATATGGCGTGATTGAATTTCTGATTTGAGAAGTTCTAACAATTTCCATTATCGTGAATGCTTATCTTAATCTGCTTGTTCTGTAACAAATTTTCGAGGAATTTGATATAATCTCGTCCTGGAAAAAGTACATGATTATATTGGCTCAGTTTCATTATCCAACATTAAGTAAGAAACAACTTGCAGACACTACAAAGCTTAATTAAATGTTTCCAGTTTTCAAGTTGACATGTTTGCAAGTTTTCTTTTTATTATTTTTTTCTGACATGAACTTGGCATGATCTGTATCTATCCATCCCCTGGCCTTTCTTCTTCACTCTCTTGCTCAAATGCAACAGTTGTTGGCTCTAAAGGGTAGTGATTCAAATGATGTTAATCTCAAGAAACAAACTGAGGTTTCCTGGACCAATGGAAGCGAGAACAGTTGTGATATTAACTTAGACATCTCAAGAACTCCAGTGGATGGAACTCCACTATCTTCACAACGAAGCACGAAACAACTCTTCTCCACTTCAATCAGGCCTACGAACATGACTCAGCTTCTCCAAGGTTCAACCAGGCCAGAGCTTCAAGGCCTGAAAGTTGATCATTTGGTTCAAGACGAAAACTTCTGCAACATGTTCAATGGCATCGATGAGCAGCAAGGTTTCTGGCAATGGCCAGAGCAGCAGGCACCATTCTCATCGAACCAACCCCAATTCACCACCAACTGATTCAAAAAAAGAAACCTTTAAAAAGTGGATCTTGCCTACCATTTTCAAGTTCATCTTTTGGTTGTAGATTGGTGTATAGAAGTGATCAAAATTTGCTTCAATATCCATTTTTGGAGTGTGGGGAATTTGATAGCTGTGAATGACACACATTTTGCTTCCCTTACTTTTTCTTTTCAAAATTTTGATAAACTTCTTAGGTTGGATCATAGCAGATAAAGAAAAGCATTTCTTAGTTGAGGCTACATGTGCTGGTGAGTGGGTTTCCAGCTCTGGCATGTAGTATGGGCCATGAAATAAATTTTAAAAAGAAAAACGATTCTCTCCTTGCTTTTATTTTTTTTTCCCTTCCTTTTGAACATTTTTAATTGCAGATGATGCTCTGGAATCATGAATTTAACATATAAAATTGAAATCTGAATTATTTTGAGCAAGTTCTGGGAATTGGGGTCCAGTTTGATCTTTTAGGATGATCTGAATTTATAATATACGAGATAAAAGATACGAGATTCTTTGTGTTTTTAAGTTTGCATCTAATTTAAATTTTAAATTTGACTAGAATAAATCAAACTCAATTTAAATTAATAATTTATTGTAATTATTTTAAATTATTAGCTCATGTTAGGTTTAAATAATAATTAAAATTTTGAATCGTTCAATCGATTCAACTATAAAAATTTTGAACAGATCAATTTTTAGTTTGATTTATTTTATAATCCTTGTTATTAAAAATTGGCAGGCTTATTTATTAATTGGTCAATTTTTCGCAATCTAACTTATTTTTATAAACCATAATAAATTAGTTTATTTTTTAACTTTCTTTTTTAATTAAACTTCAAATTCTTCAAAAATAATAATCTTTTTTAATCTTATTTCAAATTTTAATTTTTCAATATTTAGTTTATAATAATTTTATGACATTATAATACAAGTTGAATCTTTTAGATCTTAAACTTCTTATCTTACCAAATTAAATTTCAGTATAGTTTTAAAATATTGAGTATAAAATTGTATTGGAACGTGATGTCAATAACATTAAATTATTCTACATTCGTTAGTTATACCATATGTATTTTGTACCGTGGATTTTTCCGTTTAAAAATAATAATTTTGTCGTTATTTGTTAATGTAATTATAAAAAAAAAAAGAAGTTTTAGGAAATTAAAATTATAATGAATATTTTTAATAATTTTAAAGATTAAAAGTTTTTTTAAAAAAATTGATTAAACTACAAAAGAGTCTCTTATCTTTTATACTGTGAACCAAATCAAGTGTAAGATTGCAAGTAAATAGCAAATGACTGCCAAGGGGAGTGAAAACACAGGACAGGAAGATGAAAGGAGAGGGAAGGCAGATTCGAAGCACAAGTTCCAAGAGGAAAGACGCCAAAGCAGATGGGAAGAGAAATGGTCATTGGGCTTTCGCTATTCTGAAGGGGACGTTTGTGTAGTTTCCATCTGACATGAGAAAGTATCTATCTCTGCTCTGCACCCTCTTCTCTTCTTCTGCATCATATCCATGTGACCTACTGTCACTATTTCCCCTGTCAATCTTTTTTTTTTTGGTTACAGCAGAAGAAAATACAACACATTAAGGACTAAATAAAACCTCTTGCGCATCCATGCGTAGATGGTGACTTAAATCAGGAGGGGGTAAGCCAAAGGCGCTCTACCAGTACACCTGTCGAATCCAAATGGGCTAAAAAATAAGTACATTGATTACCCCCGCGTAAGACATGAGTAAATATGTAATAAGAAATCCTGTTTAGAAGAGATCTGATACCTGAAATGAGATGAGTTAGAGGATGGAAGGCCAAAGCATCGGAAGGAAGGAAGAGACATCTCAGCGCTTCTATGGAATCAAACTCAATCAGAAGACCGTCCCGAGGGAAGGTTCTAGCAAATGTAAGGCCATAGTGAAGAGCCAGGAGTTCCGCAGCCAATATAGTAGTAATGCCAACACCACACGAGAATCCTGCTATTCATGTGCCATTATGATCCCTCAGCAAGTCGCCTATCCCGGCCTGACCTGGATTTCCTCGAACACTCCCATCAATCTAATATAAGTATATAACAAAACAAAACAATCCTCTGCCTCCCTCTCTCCTTCGTGTTCATGATTTACTTCACATTTTTAATACGATTGTCATTTCTAATTCTCAATTTGAAAGTTACTCCGATATGTGGTATATGGCGACTAAAGGAAAGAGTACTAAAAGACAAAAATCTCTAATGTAGTTTAAGTTGTTTTTTAAAAGTGCTCCAATTTTTAAAATTTCAAAAAATCATTTTTAATATTTCGAATAACAAAGAAATACATGTAATATAAACATTAAATATATGATAATCAAAATTTAATGATATAATAACTCAATTCAACTCTTAAACCTAACTCGAACAAATTAAATTTGACTTAAATTAATAATTAAAGATAATAATAATAAATTATTTATTTTATAAGATTTAATTATTTTAGTTTGATTTTAAGAGCTCTATTGAATTATTATAAAATAACATTTGCTTAGTCCACGTATGATATTTACAGGATATGTGTTTTGTCATTATTTTTATTTGAAGTCTAAAAGAAAAGTTTTTGGGAAATTTGAAAATTATTGGAAATTTTTAAAAATTTAAAGATCAAGAGGTTTTCTAAATTTTCTTAAACTATATGAGAAGTTTATGTCTTTTACCCTTAAAAAAAGAGTAGGCGTAATAAAAAGTTTCGGACTAATATGACTCAATCTAATTTAAAGTTACATGAATAAAACTTAATTTATTCGAGGTCAAATTTAAGTATTTGGGTTGAATTGAGGTCAGAGTAAGATTTTTCTTTTTTTTTTCTCAAGTTCAATTAATTTTAAGAAATCATTCTATTATGAATAGAAATGATAATTTGGGCTCGGTTTAAATGGATTAAGTCTGAATTGATTAATTTTTAAATCAAGTTAAAATTTGAAAAGTCGGGTCAAAACAACCAAATAATCCAAATTGATTCAAAACAATTTAGTATCAGCTTGATTGAACTTTACACTATTCAGGTTTGATTTGAAGTTAATAAATTAAATTAAATTCCCACTTAAGCATTAATGGTTAACTTGGCTCGGCTGTTATGATCACTCCTAAATAAGAATACGACCTCGTTCATGAAAGATCTTTCATAAATGTTTAAGAGGAACAATATTTGTATTTCTGATGTAGAATGCCTCATTCATCCTGATAAAAAGAAGGTTTAGGCAGAGTTTGAAACATAGTTCTCATCATTCCAAGTTCAAACTTATATCTACTGGTGTAATTAATACAAGGAACACTAGCATTTACCTTTTCACCACACGAGTGCTTATGCCTTTGGACATCTCGAATAGGCTAGCATCTACGCATGTTTTGTACAAGGACAATGTTGAATCGAAGTAGTACTGTGGGTAAAATACACCCTAGTGTTTTGAAACTTTGATCGGTCATCGAATCGGAAGTTTTACTGGTTACCAATTTGACTGGTTTAACCATCGGTTGAATCGGTGTGACGTCATGATTATGCAATAATTATATTTAATTATATATAATATTTATAATATTAAAAAAATACAAAAATACAATAAAAATAAAAACAAAAACAAAAAATAAAAATTTTATTAAACTAGTGATCGGACCAATCCGGTTTGACCGGTCCGACCGATCAATTAACCAATTTTGACTGATTCTCACTAGATCAATTGAGAACCAGTTTTAAATAGTAAACCCGACCCGATAGGGTTTTCAAAACAGAGATACACCCTGATTTGTTAAGCATAATCTTACAGCTCTTCTGGCATGCTGTTGCTATGCTAATGTCATGTACATAAGGATGTTGTTGCTATGCTAATGCATATTCTTAGCACGTAATCAATAAATAAATAAACACATGCTACTCTAATAAACCCAACATCACCGGAATTCTCTGCATGTCTGTTATTTGTGTTGCTCGACACCAAAGGATAATGGAGTATCGTGGACACTAAGCTTTGATTATTTGTTTAATCTTGGAAGGTTACTGCATTGCACATGAGTGTTAAGCTTAGTCAACTCTCTTAATCTTTAATTAGAACAGTTAATTACTCCAAGATTGACTTTTTTTCACTTATCTAAACCTTTCCACCTTCTACAGACCAGGTTTATAGTAAGAGTAGAAAAGATCTCCTTGTTTCACTTTTGGGTATGTTTGGATTTTTCACTGTTACCAATGCAAGTATAATTTAAGTACCATCATGACTTGAAGACGACAAAAGTTGATAAAATGAGTAGATTCATAAAATTCCTTTTTCTATTAAATTTTTGATGATTTATTTTCTTTATTTGTTTATTCTTCAAATTAAAAGATTAAAAGGTATTTCAAAATATAATTTACAATTTTAGAATTAACATACTAAATACAATTTTAATAAATATTTAAAGAATAAATAAGTTCCATATAAACTTGAACTTGTAAATTATAAAGTTAGATATATTTCTTTAGCCTACACTTATCTCATTAGAATATAATTCACAAGTTCAAAATTAACACATTAAATACATTTTAATAAAAATTAAGGACTAAATAAATAATTCTTCTTTGAAAAACTTTGTCGACTAACTTTTCATAAGTTAAAATTAGAACAAATGTATCAATATTACCACGTCAACCCGAAGCTTTAAATTAATATAAGTTTGAGTTTGATTTGACTCATTAACAACTTATTTTAAAATTTTTGGTTCGACTCAATTTAATAAAAAATTAAGTTAAGATCGAATCTAATTTAGTTCATTAACATCCCTAAGAGTAAATTCTCTTGAAACTCAACAAGTTATTCTATGCACATGTTCTAACAAAAGCTAAGGGTCACAAAGGTACCAAAACTAGAAGGGATAATCCTTGGAGAAGAAACCTATTCCATGATATGTTGTTGTCAATTCAGAATCTCAGATGGCATCATTGTTGTTGGGAGACCAAGGAAATGTTTGTACATTCAGAACTAGCATGGGGTCACTTGTAAGGGATCCTATGTGCTTTGTACTTAAATATTTTAAAACTCAACCAAACATTAAACTAATAAAATAAGAAGTTCAATCGATATTAATTGACATAAAAATTTGGTAAAAATTAAATAATTTAAAATATGCTAAAATTAATTATCTTTATTCATTAACTAATTTAAAGTTTAATTAAAAAAGATCGTTATATGATAATTAATTCATTTATTTTAATTTCAAGAACTTATTAATTTATAAAGACTTATAGACTAATTAATAAATTGATCGATTTTTAACAATAAGAATTATTAAAGTAAATCGAACTAAAAAGTTAAAACTAAACCAAAAAATTAAAAATCGAAATGGAAAATTGAAAGCTTCAAAATTTTTACTGTTGAATCGGTTGAACTGGTTAAATTTTTTAATCATTAGTTATTCTAACTAGTTTCAATAATTACCAATGTTACGAATACCGTATCAAGCTTGGTATTGCATTCGATTCTAATACAGTACTGTACCAGTATCGGTTAATATCGGATACCATTTCGAGTAATTTTTTAAATGTATGAAATAATCTATGAATTCTTTTAAAATTTACAAAATAGTTCATTGTCATATTATACAATTGTATTATATATTTTAACCATGTCTTCAAAAATTATAATAATAAATAATAATCACAATTTTAATTTAATTTATAACATTAATTTAATAATTATTAATAAATTAAAATTTATAAATTTCAAATAAATTTTGATTTAATAATTTAAAATATATAAAATAAATATTAGTTTATAAATAGTAATTTTAAATTATTTATTTTAAAATAAAACATTTTATTATTACTTTATTAATAAATATTATATAAAATATTTAAATAAATTTAAATAAAAATAATTTATTTTAAGTTGTATTTAATTTAAAATTATTATTAGTAATAAAATATTTATTTTATTTTAAAACATAAATTAAAAATTCACAATAATTATAAAAGTTGAAATAAATAAAATAACAAATTTAAAAAAATTGAAAATGAGAGGCGGGAGGGAGGGAGGAAGAATTTTTTTTTTTTTGAAAATTTTGCAAAAAAAATTATTTAATTTTTAAATTTTTTGATACCTGTCAGTATTCAAAATATCGGCTAGTACTAACCGGTATCATCCAAAACGGGTCAGTACTAACTAATATTTAAATTCGGTACAATTAACTCTCTGCTTCGTACCAATTTTGGTCCGGTACTAACAGGTATGAGACGATATCCTACACTCTGTAGAATTTATCTGAATGAAATCTAAACATAGATCAATTGTTATCAATAGTTGACTCTTGATTTGATATTAATTTTGAAAGTGTGTTGCAATATCAAGATCTTAGATTAGAGAGATGGTTACATAAATATATTATAGAATTTAAGATATAATACAATATTAATCACATTATATAGACATCTTAATAGAGGTTTTACATTAAGAATTAATTGCGCTTGATTTCTCTACAATTTATTATTTTAAATCTATTTCTCATATTTAAAAATTGCCATATACTCTTTCCGAATTTATAATAATTGTCTCAATTCCTATATTATATTTTATTAATTTGTTATTATTTATAATTTTAATATTCTGCATTAAGGTTTAAGAATTTTAGCAATAATAAAATAAATGAAATACTAAAACAGATATAAGAGAACACACCATTATATTTTATTAATTTATTATAATTTTAACACAATGTCATATAACAATTAATGAATTTTAATAATAGGGCGTTTGTGATAAAATTATATTAAATTTTTAAAAATTATAGAAAATTGTTTGATAGAATAAGTTGTGTACTAATTATTTTGAAGTGTAATTGACTTTAATATTAAGGTTACTAGCTAGGTTTAGGGCACAAATAGACCTGTAACTATTGTTATACCATCAATAATTCGTGAATATCGTTCCGGATTTAGTACCAGATTGGGTTTTAATATGATATTATATTGGTATCAGTCAATATCGAGTATCATTTTGGATAATTTTTTAAATTTATGAATAGTCCGTGAACTTTTTTAAAATTACAAAATAGTTCATTGTCATATTGTACAGTTGTACTATATAAGACTTTGTACTAGGATCGAGTTTGGAAGCCGATTTGAATCTCCTCTATAAAATAACATTGTTTTAATTTTAACTTTTTAAAATGACATTTTAGTTTATAAATTAAAAATTAAATTTGATCTTAATTTAGAGTGACGTGAATTTAGGTTTGGCCAATTGGACTTACGCCACAATCCCAGCAAAGTGTGGTTGGGCTTGTACTTTGTCAGTTGGTGAGTAACTTGTCTCGTTGATCGGGCCTTTGGGCCTTGTCCCTAAAACTTTATAAAGAGTCCATATATCAAAATTACGGGCTACTATGTTAAATTAATTTGATAAGAATATCAATAATCAAATTCAATTTAATGAAATAATCAAGAAAATTTTGGCAAAATCATATCAAACCTTTCAATTTATTTTACTTATTTTTAAAAATATTTACGATATTTAAATTATTAAAAATATTTTATGATGTTAGAAGTTTAACTTTTATTAATCATTTATTAAATTGTTTTATTATGAATTGTTTTCTAACTAATTAATAGGTTTTAATATCAAAATATCTATATTGAATTTACATTGACTCGAAATTAATGAATAAATTCTAACTTAATTGACTTTAAATTTAAATTTAACAAGTTATTCATTTTCTTTTCGATTACAATAAATAACTTACCAACCATTTTTACAAATTAAAAGGTTTTAGCTGTTTGACAATATTAAACCGTTGATAATTATATTTAGTAATTAGTTAATTAGATTGACTGATTGAACTTAATCAGTTGATTTTGAAAACGCTCATATGAAAAGAGTTTTCCTCCGATAGTTGAGAAATTAAGAAACTAAAAGACTGTTATATCTAAAAATTATTACAAACTAATCAAAGATATATAGATAATAAGTTTATTATTTAAATTTAATATTTTAATTATAAATTTTAAGCTAAATTAATATCAAATTTAATTTAGAGTATATAAAAAGTTACCATCCCATTATATACAGTCTTCCTTTAACTTTAAAATGATGGTGTTGACTTTTTGCTTTATCTAATTCTTACGAAAATATTTAAAGAAATACTAAGATATAATAGTCTTGTCTTTATAATTTTAAATTTATATCATTATAAATCATTTTACATAAGCAGTTAATACTTAATAATTAATTTTATCAAATAATTTTAAATAAACAACTAATATTATCTATTAGTCAAATCATTAACCTCCAACGCAACCCTCGATTGCCAAACAAGATCATTGAATTAATTTAACCTATAATTATCTAGTTAAAATATATTAAATTGAACTTGAACTCAAACTCTAATATTTAATCTTGATCAAGTTCAAACTCGAGATATGATATTCAAATTTGAGATTTTTTGAATCCAACTCGAGCTCTAAGATCCTTAGATCCGATCTATTATCACTTTGGACAAAAATTTATAAAATAAGTAATTTAAAATTTTCATATAAAATATTTATGAAATATTTTAAAAATAAGAATATTTTTAGAATAAACAAAATTGTAAGTGAGGTTTGTATCACAAGCAAAATTACAATGACTATACAAACATCTCATTCTAAGTTATCATATGAAGGAAAAATAGGAAGGTATATAATGTGGTTAATGAATGACAAAACATATGGTTATTGGTTCGAGATATCAATTGTATGATTTGGTCTTACATTTAAAGATGACATTTAGGTCTGGCCTAGCCTAGCTCGAAGTCAACTGACCTAACCCAAGACTCGATACATATAAGTAAAACGATGTTATTTTTTACAAAATGACATCATTTTTATATTTTTATTATAAAAATAGCTTGGATAGCGTTATGTTAGACCCGGGCTTCGACCAATACGGTCTGAACCCAACAACAGCGTTGGGCCGGACTTGAGCCTGTGCAGGTCCGAAACCCGAACCCGTTGTGGCCCCTACTTCCAAGTTCCAACGAACAAATGGAGACGGTAAGTTAAAAAGAAAAGGAAAACCAACCAGAATATCTATGGTCGTTTTGGTTTGATCTTTATTGTCTCTAAAACATTGGACGCTTTAAAACTTCCCTCTCCGTTCGCTCCTTTTCACGCATGTAACGCACGTTTTCCCTTTCCTCCTTATCTCTCTCTTTCTTTCACTCTAGCGGCTTTAAATGGCTTTGGGAGCCCACAAAGACACAATCTTTACCTCTTTTTTTTCACCATTTTCAGTTTTCTAGAGAAACGACATTGATGGGTTTGGTCGTGGAGCTTGGTCTTGACTAGGCAATGCAGTGTGGGAGTTGGTGAGCTGAAACAAGGCTCGAAATTTAAGTACACTCTTCACTCGATGCTTTTATTTTTTTGGTTTGTTGTTCAGTTCCTGTGGCTTCCTGTCAAAGATTCTGAATTTGTATGCTCTAATGTTGTCTGAAGTTTGCTCTGTTTTGTTGCCTTGCATGTGCATTTTCTGATCTAGGTTCGTCTCTGTTATGACGATTTTACTGTTCTAGACCGGATTTCCTCACCCGGGTTCAACTCATTTTGTTTTTGTTTTTGGGACTCATGCTGATATAGATTGACAAAGGAGCTAGCTTTTTGTATGGATTTTGTAGAGGTCTGATTTGTATTTGGTTTTTGCTTTCTGGGATTTTTTGGCGTATTTGGGTTAGCTTATCATTGTTGATAGGGACATTTTCGTGTTCCCACTTTGATGGGTTTGGAGTCGTTTATGAGGGTCAAATGGATATTATTTGGAGCGAGAAGGTAGCTCTATGAGACGGGAAGTCTATACAAGCTTAAGGTTCTAAGAAGATGGGTTTAGGACCTGGACCTGACTCTGTTAACGTGGCTGGTTCGAAACAACACAAGACAAAAGCAAAGAAGAAGAAAGATGACTCTGCTGAGGTTACTGGGTGTTGGATCAAATTTAGGCTAATGACAAGCTGCATTTCTTCAACTGCCAAGGACAATGGCTCCACAAGTGATACCAGCACCCAATATGGTACGGTTCCATTTCACAGTTTTGTCGAATGATTTGTTTGCAGTGCCCAGATATATTTTCGATTTGGATGATTCCGTCTCTTCTACAGCCTATTATTTTATGTTTGCGCTTCTAAATTTGGTATTTGGTGATGTCCATTGACTTCCTTCAGTTGACAAATATTGGCTGGTGGGATCTTGCTGTTTGATAATATATTCTTTGTATCCCTTTGGTTCTTTGTTGGATTACTTATGATGCTGTATTGACGTATTACGTTTATATACTAATTTGAATCTAAGTAGATTCATTTGTTGTGTGCTATATCAGGACCCTTTATCCGACATCTTCCAATTGTTGAAGATTTGGATGCTATTTAGTTGTCCTGCGCACTTTGCTACAGCTGTTGCTGCAGTTGCGGCTGTCTAATTTATTATTATTTTTCTCTCTTTGGCTTATGTACTAGTTGAATAACAGAAACATAACGGTTCAGTTTAGTGGTTATAGTTTGTGTTTGTTTAAGCCCGCTGTCGTATCTCAACCTTTACGCTAATATGTATGGCATCTGTCCCAAGATGTGCATGCAAGAGATGATATTTATTGAAAAATCTAGAATTTATATGATTGTTTGCATTAATTTCTGCGATTCATTATGAAATATTTTATCTTTTAGAAGTTCTGGAGCTTCCACCATGAATATTTTGTATATAGAGCAGGTCAGGTACGATTGAGCATGAGAGCATCTTATGCTGTCTGATTCAAGGAACAGCAGCAACCAGGCCACCACATTTTCTTAATGCACATAAATGTCAGATAAATGTCAGACCTTTCATTTACATCAGAGAGAAATTTTACGGAAGAGAGTTGTGACTTATACATAAGTTCTTGCAAAATGTTACTGTAACGTAGAATTATGAGCTAGAGTTAAAGTATGTATTGGAAAGATGGTATAATCCTGATTACAAATGGCTTGAGAGCCCTCCTTAGTCGTATATTGACTGTAAATGAAGAAAATGAAATGGTTAAAATAGACCTTGAACTTAAAAAATGTAAAGCAACTCGGATGCCTTTCCTTCTACATTCGAGTTAATGTGTGAATTGCCTTCATGCAAGATACGATGGATGTTATCGCAAACGACAAACTCTTGTTGTCTTGGTATAAGTGAACCCAATTTCATAGACTTCTTTCTTTCTGTGTAGTAATATTCAAGTCAAATGGTTAGAAATCAATCTATTAGTAACACATTAATGCATTAACTACATCTCTTCATGTATTTATTTCCCATTTACAGAAGTAATATATGAGAAATATAGTGTTTTTCATGTATTTATTATCTCTTGTGGTTGATCCAATTACAAGTGTTTTTTTTTTTTGAAATTTGATCCAATTTCAAAATTGGATCAAATTGCAAGTGTTGTAGGCAGTTTCGGCTATGAATAGATCAAGAAAGGTGGTATTTGCATTTAAAGTAAAAGCAAATGTCTTCGAAAGTTTGTCGATAAACATGCTATTCTGGAGTTATTTCGATGTATATTATCTCTCTGGTTTTGTAGTACCTTAATTCTTCAAGCTGCAATTGTTCCATATATGGCATAGGTAGTTAATACTACATTACGTGTACCTTTATACTGTCGTCTTGTGTGTAATTCAGCGGATAGTAAATCTACAAATGATACCAGCACAGACCAACCTGTTGTACCAGTAGGATCCTCTTCAGCCACCAGCATTGCTGAAAGCACTCCATCAACTCCAAAAGCTGGGGACGAACTTAGAATATCCTCTCAACTACGAAAATTCTCCTTTAATGCTCTTAAGTCAGCTACAAGGAATTTTAGACCCGAGAGTCTTCTTGGTGAAGGTGGTTTTGGTTGTGTGTTCAAAGGCTGGATAAATGAGAATGGAACTACTCCAGTCAAACCTGGCACAGGGCTTCCTGTTGCAGTAAAGACACTCAACCATGATGGACTTCAGGGTCACAAAGAATGGCTTGTAAGAGATCTGATTCTAATTTGGTGCATATAAAATTTCACTTATTTTTTCTGGTTGCAAACTATTTCTATTTGTATTACCACTTTTATGATTGAAGCTTACTGTGTAATTATCTGAATACATACTAGTATTATTGTGCATTATCTCCATAATGCAGGCTGAAATTAATTATCTCGGTGAACTTCTACATCCCAATTTGGTTAAATTAATTGGTTACTGCATTGAGGATGATCAAAGGCTGCTTGTTTACGAGTTCATGCCTCGAGGAAGCTTAGAGAATCACCTTTTCAGAAGTAAGTGGCTGAACTCATCTCAGTTAACTGTCTATCCTTCATAAAATTGCGAAGTTACATTGGAGTATTGGACCAATAGTCAATTAGATTACAGCCCGCTGTAGTTTTTCTCTGTCACTTGATTGACAAGTTAAGGGGATCAAAATAAAGCTCAAGCCAATAAGCTCCTGTAGAAAATAACAATTTTTTTTTTCATATTTGAGCCGATTATTGGAGTTTTTTTCTTAAGGTAGAAACTTCTTTTGATTTAAGAGCCTGAATTGTGAATTTACTCTATTAATAAGCTAATATTGGTTTGTATGTGCATTTCATTCTCGAGGGACCAAACCTAGGTGTATCATATTTGCTAGTTTGCACATGGATAGATTAATGAAGAAATTGATTTTCTTGAATTCTTTTTGATCTGTTTGGCGTCTTGATTAAATATAAACCTTGTGTATATATACCATTTAGGGAAAGCATACTTCATTATGACAAGTTTGGAAGATTTCATTTCTTACAGTATTATCTTCCGAAAACATTTCCTTTCTGTATCATTTCATGGATGATTCTTTTTCACCAGTCTATGTTTCACCACTGGACTCATTGCACATTTCTGTAACAACTTCAACGTTCCAGGGTCCTTACCTCTCCCTTGGCCCATCAGAATGAAAATAGCTTATGGTGCTGCTAAGGGCCTTGCCTTTCTCCATGAGGAAGCTGAACAGCCAGTGATATATCGAGATTTTAAAACGTCTAATATCTTGCTAGATTCAGTGAGTGAATATTATCATTGAAAAGTCATTTACTTAGGTGTTGTTAACTTTCCTAAGTATCCTTGTCTCTATTACAGGACTACAATGCCAAGCTTTCCGACTTTGGACTTGCCAAAGATGGTCCAGTGGGAGATAAGACTCATGTTTCTACCCGTGTAATGGGAACATATGGTTATGCTGCCCCTGAGTATGTGATGACAGGTAGACCGGAAAAAACTTGACGAACTCTCATTTATTACCATGTAACTTTATCATTTTTAAGTGCTTATTCCTTAAATTTGAATCTCATGTTGCTAAGTCTATCTTTCGTTTTTTTTTGTCTAACCGCACTTGTTTGTTATGCACTTGTGTGTTGTGCATCAATGGAAGGGACATGAATCAATCGCCCTTTTATCCACGAAAAGACAAACACATTTCTCTTGTTGTGTTTTCAACCATAACAATCTCCTGCTTCTGTTGATCTTCTGACTAGTTTCCACATAAATTTCTGAAAGATTTTAACTTTCTTGTTACGAAGCACGTTATCTGAGAAACTTTTACTCATAAGCTGCTGAGAAACTTTGGCATCGTACCAGTAATTTCCTTTGTTAATGATAACAATAGCACTACTTCAGATTATATGTTTTCAATATCATTCGTATGTTTGTGTATACTCATACTTGATATACCTTTTGGAAATATTCTTCAAATTTTGGGCTTTTAGTTCCAAGGAGAACAAACTAGATTTAGGACTTCTACATGTTAGTCTAGCTAGCCTTTCTCATTGTTGCAAGGATAAGACGTAGATTGAACTTCTGAGAAATAATCTCTCTTGTTCTCCTGGCATTCAAGTAATACATTGTTTTGAGCTTTGCATTAACTCCTCTAATCTTTTGGCTCAGGTCATCTTACATCGAAAAGTGATGTCTATAGCTTTGGGGTGGTCTTACTTGAAATGTTAACCGGTCGTCGATCCATGGATAAAAACCGACCAATTGGCGAACATAATCTAGTGGAATGGGCTCGGCCATATCTTGTCGAAAGGCGAAGACTGTATCGACTGATAGACCCTCAGCTTGAAGGACGCTTCTCGATCAAAGGCGCACAGAAGGCAATCCATTTGGCTGCACATTGTCTTAATCGTGATCCTAAAGCAAGACCTCTAATGAGTGAAGTTGTTGAAGTACTCAAACCGCTGCCACATTACAAGGACATGGCCTGCTCTTCAGCCTACTTTCAGGCCATGCAAGCAGAACGTACTGGATCCAATCCATTTGCTCGACCCGGAACACGGCCTGGCTTCTCAAGAAATGTTCAAAACCGGAGTCTCTTCGTACCTCCTAATGGTGCTGCACATTTTCATCGGTCGCCAACTGCTTGTGCTGGACAACCAGGGCATTAATCCCAACTCCATCAGGTTCCATCCCATTGTCTTTTATGGTTTTAGTTCAGTGATGTGAGTGACAAGAGGAAACAAGAACATTTTTTGAGGTGGGTTTTGGAAGTTAAAACACTGATATGTTCGTCGCAACTGATCTGGTGATTTTGGAGAAGACGACCCTGTAAAATATTATCATGAAACAGGAATGCTTCTCTGTGTTGAATGCCGTTCTCGTTTCTCAAAGTTGGATTACGAATTCTTAAAAAAAAAACGCTGCGTAACACATGAAATGATACGCCTCCATTAAAGAATCGAAGTGTTCTTGCCATTGCCAACCTAAGCCGTAAGGAGAAGATTGCCCGTGTCGTATGTGATAGCAAAAGTTAGCCCTGATTAGTTAACTTTAAATTAATTTAATTTTAAAATTAAGTTAATTATTGATTCGAAAATATTAGAATATTTGTCACCTATTCTTATATATTTTTTATATTTTAAACATTGGATTAAAAGTTAAATTAGTAAGACAAAAATTTAAGGTTTAAAGGTTCAATTAGTATTAGATTATTATAAAATTAGTTAAATATTTAATAAAATTAAAGAATTTAAAAATGATTAGATTATTATAAAATGGGTTAAATATTAAATAAAATTTTAAAATTTTAAAATGATTGAAGAAAATTATTCATACTCAAAAATTTTTAAAATTTAGTTGAAAATTGAAATTGTTAAATAAAAATTAATCGTTTTATTTTAGTTTATAAAATTAAATAATTTACAAAATTAACTGATTAATCTTTAATAATAAAGATTATTAAACTAAATCAAACAAAAAATTAAAACTGAATAAAAATTAATTGATTTAATGTTAAAATATAAAATTGGTTTTGTTTTTAAAATTATTAAAAGATTAAGTTTTGATTACAATTTTATTAATACTAAATATCATTTTATTATTTTAACGTCTAAAAATTACTTTGCAATATTGTACTTAATAAAATAAATTTAATTAAATATCTTTTATATTATTTTAATTAGTTACTGTTAAGATGTGACAAAATAATTATACCTAAAATAAATAATTACATGATAATTTTAAGATAATTTGATAACAAAATTTAAAACTTTTATTTTAATACCAAAAATAGTTATTTAGTAATTTAAAATAATAAAATATTATTTTATAATAAATCTAATTGCTTCATATTTTAGTATACTTCTTTTCTTTTAATTCGTGAAGTGTTCTAAAAGAATCCCAATTATAATTAAATCATTCACATCTAAATTAAACTAATTTTCGCTCCATACGTACAAGTCAATTGTGGAAGTTAAAACCCGAAATTTGAAAGAATAGGATATACGAGAGGAGTATACTTCATTTTAATTGTCCTAAACATCATATCACGTCACATCAAGTATGGGAGATGCTCCAATTCCCGGAAATGCCCTTCGTTGTTTACTGATTTTTAACCAGACTGTACGATTCAAATAGGGCTACTTTCGTCTATTCATGCAACATTCCTCTATAAATTGTAACTGCATCGAAGAGCATCGTCCTCTCTCTCCCATGGCGATAGAGACGTCACCTCGCTAGGGTTTGAGCTTACTTGACGAGGACGAAATTTTGGAGCTTCTTCAATCCAACTTTCTCGAAATCTTCTCTCTTTGGTTATCATTTTCCCTGCTCTCTCATGAGCTTGAGCTAACTTTCACTGAATCGCGGGAAATATGTAGACTTGATCTCCAAAGTTTGAGCTATGGCGTCAGGTATCAATGAAGAAGAAGAAGAAAGAAATGAAGATTGCGAGTTTGAATCAAGCATAATCAAAACCATCGCACAAGACGACAAACCTGGCCTAACATCTCTTTCAAACGGAGTCTCTTTTGCTGATCGAGCCTCGGTCTCCAAGCTTCTCCATCTCTGCTGTGAGTTCGACGCCGTCAACTGCGCCTCAGTGCTGGTCAACGGAGACCTTGGTGCAGTGCCACTAGTCAACGAGGCGGATAAGTTCGGGAAGACGCCGTTGCACGCTGCTGCCGTGGCTAACGCTGCACGTTGCGTTGAAATGTTGTTGAAGAAACGCGCGCGTGCGGACCTGAGGACTAGAGACGAACGCGCACTGCTTCCTCTGGAGCTGGCACTGTCCACTCTCAGGTAACGTCGAAACAAACACGGTCTCTTTTTCTTTTTTTGGAAAGTATTGCTTTTCTCTCATTTACTTATTCACTAAGTTGTACTTTGTGTATTTTCGATCAGTTGGTTTAAAGTTGTAGGTTTTTTGGGAAATGCTGCTTTTTCCATTTCCGGTTCGTTTCTTAATTTCGGTTGTCCATGCCTTCCAATAATGTTTCACATTTGCCATTTTTGCTTTAATTGCTGGTGAATTCCAGAGTGGGTGTGACTTGGAATCCCGATGACCTCTGCATTGAAGATTTGGTCGTTCAACTCAATGAAAAGGTGAAACTTTTTGTTATACCTCGTTTGGTTACTCAGAAAGCAGCCAGCAACTGACTTTGTTACGAAAGAGGACTGTTTGATTGGATGATAGCGATGTGATGTGTGTAGGATTTAACGACGGTAAAGCTTCTTAGCGAGAAGACCAAGGAACTCGACCAGGTGGCTTATGGATGTGCCATGGGGGGGCGTGTAGTGGACTTGGCTATTCTCATCAAAGTAGCGGCTGAGAGAATAAAGGATATGCTCTTGGTGTTGCATGAAACTGATTCGGGTTCCAAACAAGAGACCACGATTTATGAATTCGTGATCAGGGAGGCGCTGGCTCTTGGCCAGACTGCGTCGTCATTAAGAGCAGTCAAAAAGAACTCTTCTCCTTCGAGGAGCAAGAGCGCCGAGAAAAGGAAGCTCTTGCTCCGCGAGATTGAGTTGCTTCAGCTTTTCGATGTAGTTCCTCAAAACGGCTATACGGACAAGAAGGCAGCATCACCGTTAATCTTGGCGTCACAGGTCAGACTTTTTCTTTTATAATTTTCCTGTAGTCATTAATCATTCGTAAGTGGAAACGATAGGTCACTAGTTGGGATTAGGTTAAGCAATAAGCAGACGGCAGTTTTAGCGTGCTATAGCTCTCGTCTTTGCGTAAAGATCTGGACATTTTGGTAAATTTGAGGACAAAAAGTACTGCTGCCCGAGCCTCCGAGGCCTTTGGACTCATTCGAGTAGTTGTGGGACCACAGCTTACGGACAAACAGGTGCAAGATGCATAATGATAAATAAAGCTTGCAGCTTGCTTCTGAAATCGCAGTAAGAAGGCGTTGCCTCTGTAAAAACGAATGCATCTTGCGCCTCCACTAGAATACTTCATACAGACTCCATGCATGTAACGGCGTACAACTATCATCGTTTCAACTCTACTCCGCCCGTCTGTCTTTTACTTCGCATCTGTTAATAAAGTTATGATTTTTCTGTTAGAATTTGGAACATTTGGTGGCAAGAATTTTTTAAACTCTATTGTTATTATTATTTACTATATTAATTTTTTTCCTTTTTTTCTTACCTTGCTCATTTTCCGATGAGCTCTATTTCTGTCAGTCAAAAACTTGGTGTTTATGTTTAATTATACATGTATATAGACATGTATAACATTTATGTCAATTCTCTGCATGAAGAAGCCTTTTACGTAACTAGCACAGATGATACGTTTTAGACGTTTATCGTCGGATGTTTGTTGTTATACGTTGTTATTAATTCCAAGGGGCCTCTGGTTTGTGAGTATGATCTTTCATGAAAAGGCATATCCAAGCGGCTTGTGTTTTTATATATTACATGCAACTGTGATCTATTACTCTATTGAAACCCATGATGAGAGCCTGCTTTGCATTCTTTTAGGCAGGAGACGAAGCCGTCATCGAGTTGCTCTTGAAGGGTAACACAGACATAAATGATGCTGATGCTGAAGGAAATACTGCTCTTCATTGGTGCCTCAAGTCATCAAAGGGCTCCAGTCCTAAGCATCTCCAGTCTCTCTCTTTCCCTCTTTCTCTCAAGTTCATTCACGAGAATACAGACAAGCATCCATTAACAAACATCACCTGTCCATTCGAACTCTAATTATTTCCATATTTACAGGATAGTATGGCTCTTACTTAAGCATGGGGCTCGAGTAAGCCAGAAAAACAAGTTGGGGCTAAATGCAGTTCATATGGCAGCCGCAAGTGGAAATACAGAGGCTCTTCAGGTATTCGTAGCTTATTTAAATCTGAAATTATCAACGTTGAGATTTTGGTCTGACCTCAAATCGACGACAGGTCCTTCTATTGATAGATCCAGATTGCATCAACTGTAGAACAGAAAGTAAAGAAACCCCACTATTTTTTGCGGTGAAGAATGACTTGAAGGATTGCGTTGAGCTTCTCTTACGTTGGGGAGCAAGCACTGAAGTCTTCAATTTGCGGTTAGAAACAACCGCTCTCTTTTCAAGCATATCCCTCCCCTCAAATATCAACATTATTTTTCCCTTTCTTCGTCTATGCATATTTCCTGTACTGGCATGTGTTTTCCAATGCTAATTTTCTCTCACAGAAAACAAAGACCTATAGATCTTGCAGAGACTCAAGACATGCGTTTCATTCTAACCTCAAACAATATTAGCCTATGTAAGATGAAAACCTAATCCAATCCAAATTATTTGATAGGGAAGAGAAGTTATATATTGCTACATAATGCACTCAAATCTCAATGTTCCTTGTTCACATATGCAGCAAATTGTGCACTATCTATTCACCAGAAACGAACTGCTTCATTACAAGTGGATGAGTTTAACTCTTCTAACTGCGATGAGCTTTTAACCTCAGGAGCCCACGGCAGTATCACCAAAAGGTCTCTTTCAGCTCATTTGATGCTGAGTTTGAGATTGTACAACTTGCAAGTTTATGTTCAATCTGTTTGGTCTCACAGTTATCTACCACTTATGGATAATAATAGGGCATGCTCCAGTGTCAAGAGAGATGTCTGTAGATACTTCAACTCTCCAGGTGGCTGTGTTAGAGGCACTGACTGCCTATACGTGCATGATGAAGAGAATCCTCTACCGGCTAAGGCAAAAAGAGACGTGACTTACTCCTTTTCAAGGAATCTTGAACACAAAGTCTTTGTAGGAGGTCTTCCTACTGGCTTGGATTCGGGTTAGATATCTGTGACAGTATACGCTGCATTTATTCTTCATTTGAACGTTAACCATCAAATGATAATTTCACAAACGAGTGAACTCCATCTATTGCATCACTTTTTGGAATCTCATCTCAGATCAAAACAAAAGATCGGTAATTTGTTTGTCCTTGAAACAGGTTCGCTGGGCAAATTTTTCCATGAGCAGTTTGGTTCAGTAGATGAGGCAGTAGTAATTGGAACTCAAACAGGAGATAGAATAGAGCCTCGAGGATTTGGCTTTGTCACCTTTGAAGATAGATGGTCCGTTTCAGCAGCTGTTGAAGCACACTACGTGACTATTATGGGCAAGAAAGTTGAAATCACGAGTGTTGTCCCAAAACGCCTCTTGATAGTTCAGTGTCACAAATCATCTCATCATTTTGAAGACCAGAATTTCCGCCATCTGCTACAGCCCGCAATACATGAGGAGAAGAACACAAAGGAGATCCCCAGTTGCCTGACATGCAATATTAAGACAACCAAAGACATGCAAGAGTTGCAGGCAGTTGGAGAGAAGACTATAAAAGAGACATCTAACTGTAAGGCCCCGGGAGAGGATAAATCGCCCATACTAACATCTTGGGTTGACAAATTGATATCTGGTAAACCAAAGGCATCTTCTGTTCAATCTCAAGCACACAATCAAGACATTCCTGCATGGCTAAAAACTCTGAAAAGGTGGCTCCCTAGCTTCTTACAACAGGTAATGAAGAGTGAAGGAGAATATGCTCTTTCTTCTCTCAAATCTGATTTCAGGGCTTCTTTCGGACTTGAGCTGGACCATGCCTCTCTTGGCTTCCCAAAGCTTAGTGATTTCTTGAAGTCTTTTCCTGACCTTTGTCGTATGAAATATATACCAATTGGTCGACAAAAACATGCCAACCACATGATACTTCTTCCCAGCCTTTCAAAACCTCCGTTGCAACAACCTGTACCCCTTCCAGAACCCATACACAGCCCGTGCTCTTATGCTTCATCATTTAGTAATGATGTCGATGATGATTCTGATTACTCAAGGAGCTCTGAGGATCTTCCATCTGTTCACTATGAAAGAGATGATTTGACTATGAGCAGCCTTAAGGTATCCCAAAAGTTGTCTTACTCGAGTCAAGAGGAAAGTTTGGTAACAGAGAACTCGAGGTTCCTTGAATTTTTGAAACCAGATCCAATCTTCAGAGGGAAGCAAATCAGACCACAAGAAAGCCATCCAGTCCTGGAGGATCTTGCCAGAAAACAGAATAACAGATCAGTCTTCTTTCTTCGTGAATTTGATTTCTATGATGTGAGGAATGGGAAAGTTCTACTGTCCATTTTCAGTCTTGACAGCATTATTACTAATGATACACAAAATAAAGCAATTGACTTTGCTGCTGTATACAGAAATACAAAACAAGCCTGGAGCAGGGCAAGTGCTTTGGGTGCCAGCAGCGAAGGTTATTGTGGGCCAACTCTCCATGCGAACACTTGCTGTGGTGTGAGGATTGTAGACCAAAAACAATTTGGAAAGGAAGCCCTTACGAGCACAGATGTGTGGTCTGCGATGCTACTGTACAAAATTTGATCCCAGCAGACCTTCATACAAGACCCCCTTCATTAAAGAGTTCATTAAATTGACACAGAGTCTACAGGGAAGTAAGGCCGTACCCAGTCTTTTTCTATAAAACATGTAGAAGTGTTTGCGTTTAACCTTCCAACGTATAGCTGATTTTCTTCTTTGCTTTTTGCAGGCAGTCCACCACAAGAACTTCTACAGGTGATTGATGAAAGCAGCTGGATCCAAAATCTTGGTGGGCACAGAGATATGATTACGAAAAGAAAAGCTTTTGTTGAAGAAAAATAACATTACCATAAGCGACCGATAGAAAAGAAACAACATTTACATAGTGACAAAACTAGGGGCAAGTGTACAAAACTGATAGCCTCTAGAAAAATTAAAATCATACTCTGGTGGTGCAAATTAAGGCCCGACATTGTTAGAATGCTTGCAATCGGCACACTTCCATTGCTTTTCACCAATATGCAATTTCCTCTGATTTTTCATAGTAGTATTCGAATAGAAGGTAACAGATTTCTCCAATTAAGAAACAAAGGTTGCGATCACAAAGTCTCATTGTATTATAGTAATGTTGTGGAGGATACTAAGAAGTCTGATCAACAATCTGATTGCATTTTTAAGTAGATCCTCATCAAAAGCACTTGCTCCTAGGTAATAGTACCAGCTTAGCTCAGCTCATGAATTTGCCACATGAACAGAAGCCAATTCACATATCCTGAAGGGGGGTGACAGAGAAACCACACTTCACTGTTGATTCAGTTTGTTAACATTGTCATGTATCCAAAACTATTAACTGCAATTATGAGTTGGAAGCTTTAGCGTGCATATGGACAGGCAGGGTGTCGAGACTAGGTTCCAGCAGAAATATAGTAAGAAGAGGGGGGATAAATGTAGCAATACAGGTAATATGTGAGGGGTTGTGAGGGTAAATTGGGGAGTAAGAGGGAGAGACAAGTCATGTGAGAGTTAGTTAGAAGGAGGGAATATAAGGTTGTTAGAGGCAGAATGATGGGCATTCGGTTATGATATTGTGATCGGGGATTGTATGGAGGTTCAGCTAGCCCTCTAAGTCTAGCTAGGGAATAATAGTTACAGGCATCCCATTCATTTCCACTTCATTCTTGTTCTTGTTCTGTTGTTGTGTGTGGTTGTTTGAAGTGCAGGTCTCGGTATTAGGAGTTGAATCACTGTTAGAGCGGGTGGTCTCTAACACAGGGCATTTAGATATGTGAATGTTTCAGTACATTTTGTAAGACAAGCACTACAATCTATGCCAACATCTGATACATGCATCAAATAATGGTAAATAGTAAATAGGTAAAAGATACAAAACTCCCTTGTAATTTAACTTATTTAAAAAAATCTCTAATATATAAAATTACTGAACAATTGTTTGTAGTTTTCAAATTTTAAAAAAAAGCTTATGATAAAAATAACGACAAAATATATGTAATATGAATAACATACTTAGATAAATCAAATATTGTTGACATGATGAAAGTTAAGTTAACTCTTAAACGCAACATGAACCAATTAAACTCAACTCAAACTACTAATTTTAAAATAACTGATTTAATTGGTTCGAGTTGAATTTAATAACTAGATTGGGTCTCCATATCAACAACATTTGAATGGTCCATGTATATTGTTCATATCATGTGTGTTTCCTTGTTATTTTTTCAACAGAAGTTTAAGAAAAGATTTTTAAATTAAAAATCACAAAAAAAATCATATAAAGACTTATTCTCATAATAAGTTAAATTACAAGGGAGCCTGGTATCTTTTATCCCAATGATAACTGACTAAAGGCTACTTCCCAATAAGTAAACAATTAAGTAATAAATAAACATATACTCTAATCAAGAAGATGATCAAAAGGCATATGCAGGGCTATTTCAGAAGTGCTAAGATCAGCACCCACTTGGAAATGCATGAGAAACTACGGAGACTCAACAATCCAAAGTAAGCTGGAGTGGCTACTGGTCTAAATGTGAATCTACTAGTAGTGCATGTACCTGCAGAAATCACCATGCTTTCACCTTCTTAGAGTGATCCTCTTGCCTTTTCCTGGTAGGAAGAAAAGAAATCAGTTGACAACTTATGAAAGTATTTAACTTATTGGTTCAAGTTCCATATAATAATTTATTTTCTTTGTTTTTTTTCCCTAATGGCTGCCTGTATTGATTTCGCTTGCATCCATATTGCAAATAAGTAGAATTGTGTCAATTGAGTAAAGGAGCCATGTTTTGCTTGTACATATATAATGCCTATAATTATGGGAAAGCCAAGCGTATTTATGACACAAGGCCTGGCAGAAGGGAGAAATCTTTATCAGTCACAACAGACTGTGAAACCAATGTAATTAGGATATATTTATAAATAGTACACAAGTTAGACAGACAGTAACAAGCAAAAATAAATTTAAAAAGTGCAAGTGATTTACTAGAATTTGGCTGCTAGCCGGAAAACCATTTTATGAGCTCAACTAGAATCACTTACTTCATATGTGGTTTGATCAGTGACTTAGGCCTCATGTAGCCTACTTCCTTTTGTTGCTCTTTAGGCCTACTCTGGCCAACTTCCATTTGTTGGGGCTCTGGTTTCCCTGAATGCCTTGAAGCAGGTTTCTGTTAGACCTCCTATTATGAAAGTATATTCGAGGAGGGCAAGACAAGGAGTAGCTGAATGAAGGATGTCTTCATTCGGTTACGGGTAAGAATAGGTAGTTAGAATAAGGGCAGGAGAGAGAAGATGAGGAGTGAGTTAGTTATAGAATTGTCAGAGATATAAAAGAGAGAAGGTTGGGAAAAAGGGGTATGAACATTCTGTGAGGAGAAGAACAATCTGTGAGCCTAAGGCTAGGAGAGAACAGTCCTCTCGAATTGACTGTAAACTATTGATAACTTGGCAGATTCCAAGTTATACAGTAATAAAAATCAGTACAAAATCTCTCAGTAATTGAGAGTTCTATCACTAGTTCTATCACTGGAGAACAGTCCTCTCGAATTGACTGTAAACTATTGATAACTTGGCAGATTCCAAGTTATACAGTAATAAAAATCAGTACAAAATCTCTCAGTAATTGAGAGTTCTATCACTAGTTCTATCACTGGTATCAGAGCATCGATCTTTGCGATGGCTAATAAGAAGGGAGAAAATAGAATGGATGGAATTGAGAAGGATCTGGAGAACTTACGGGAGGATTTACAGAAACACCTTGAGCTGATGAGGGAAGAACGGAGAGTAGAGAAAGAAGCAATGCAACAAAGTTGGGAGCAATCTCAGCTCGAGGTGAAGGAGTTACGTGAATTGCTAAAGCAATTTGTGCTTTCCCGAGAGGTTGAGAAGAGTGGGGTGAATGCGGGTATTAAGAGTAACGAAGTGAACCCAGGAGTGGACAAGGGAAAAGGGCCGTTGGAGCAGGGTGAGAGTTCAGGCCCAACTGCAGGGGAGGCACCATCGAGAGACATTCGGCGACCTCCACTCGGGGCCTCAGGTCAGAACGTATTCTCAAGGGAGTATGGTTGGTATAATATGACTAACCCGGACCCACCGCATGGATGGGCACAACAAGGGCGAGAACGTAGACCATGGGAAGAAGGATGGAGGAATTTCACTGATGAGCAGCCCCCTGGTTTCGCGAGACAATGGGAACCCCGGCGGGATTGTCGCACCAGACGAGTGGAGATGCCGATGTTCGATGGTGAAGATCCCGATGGGTGGATTTACAGGGTTGAACGCTTCTTCTCGGTGGGACGATTTAGTGAGATGGAAAAAATGGAACTGATATCCTTGAGTATGGAGAAGAAAGCGCTGGCGTGGTTTAGATGGGTGGAGGGACGCCGACCGATTCGAACGTGGGAGGAGTGTAAAGGCTTGCTGGTGGAAAAATTTCGACCGGTCCAGGGAGGCACCCCATGTCAGCGTCTCTTGGCTATCAAGCAAACAGGTACGGTTGAGGATTATATTGGTAGGTTCGAGGAGTTAGCAGCTCCTTTATCAGAGTTGCCGGATGAAGTCTTGGAGAGCTCTTTCTTGAACGGATTGTCCAAGGAAATCCGTCTGGAGTTGTTGATTGCCAATCCTCGTAGTTTGGGGCGGATGATGACGCTGGCGCAACAAATAGAAGAAAAGAATAAGGTAATAGGAAGGGATAAAAGCTATCGTCCACTACAGAATATTAAAGCAAGTGGGGCCAGTGGGCACCGTATGTGGGAGTTAATGGGAGACAGCACAACCAAGGAGGGACAAACAAGAAAGGTAGTGGCTACCGACAGAAATCAGGGAGGTTTTAAACGGCTGACTTTCGATGAGATACAAGAAAAGAGGAGAAAGGGACTGTGCTTCAAATGTGATGAGAAATATTCACCGGGTCATCGGTGTAGAATGGTGGACCTGAAAGTGTTAACAGTACTGGAAGAGGAGCTGGAAACTAGCGCCGAGGGAAGCGGGGAAGAGGAGGAAACAGCAGAAGGAGAACTACAAAACATCGAACTCTCAGTGGGGTCTGCTGTAGGGCTAACCCGACCAAGGACGATGAAGGTGGAGGGAGTGCTGGAAGGGGACCCGGTAGTGATTTTGGTCGACAGTGGAGCAACCCACAACTTCGTATCTAAGGAATTAGTGTTTAAATGGAGTTCAAAATGGGATAACACAGAAAGGTATGAGGTTGCCATGGGGAATGGAGAAAAGGTGTTGGGAGCTGGAATTTATCGAAATTTGAGACTGAGAATTCAGGACTTAGAGATCTGTGAGGATTTTTTGCCAATGAAGCTGGGTAGTGTCGATGTGATACTGGGCATTAAATGGTGAGAAACCTTGGGGATGTTTGGTGCAACTGGTGTACGTTGACAATGAGAATACGGGTGAAAGGGAGAGAGTTGGTGATTCAGGGTGATCCGATGCTATCTAAATCAGTAGTCAGTGCCAAGTCTTTTAGCAAAAACCTCCAAGGAGGAGATCTGGTGTGCTGGTTACAAAAGACAGAACTTGAAGAAGAACCAGATACCCGCATACAGGTGCGAGATTCGGAAATCAGAAAGGTTTTGGAGGAGTATGGGGCGGTGTTTCAATCACCACAGTCCTTACCACCAGAAAGAGGGGGAGAGCATCACATTCACTTGAGGCCGGGTGAAGGTCCAATCCGAGTTCGACCTTACAAATATCCGCATTTCCAAAAGAATGAGATCGAGAAATTGGTTAAGGAGATGTTAGATGCGGGATTAATACAAAACAGCACTTCCCCTTATGCTAGTCCGGTTCTATTAGTCAAGAAAAAAGATGGAGGGTGGCGGTTTTGTGTGGACTACCGTGCGCTAAACAAGGTGACTATATGTGACAAATTTCCAATTCCCATAATAGAGGAATTGATGGATGAGCTGAATGGGGCAACTATCTTCTCTAAGATAGATTTAAAGTCCGGATACCACCAGATAAGAATGAAGGAGGAAGATATTGAGAAGACAGCGTTTCGAACCCACGAAGGACACTACGAATTTGTGGTAATGCCGTTTGGGTTAACAAACGCACCAGCTACATTTCAATCTTTGATGAACCAGATTTTTAAACCTTATCTCAGGAAGTTTATTCTGGTATTCTTCGACGATATCCTAATTTACAGCAAGAGTAAGGAGGAGCATCTTAGGCACCTTAAGGTAACTTTAAACATCCTAGTGGAGCAACAACTTTATGCTAATCATAGGAAGTGTGTTTTTGGGCAACAACATCTGGAATATCTGGGGCACATTGTGTCTAAACATGGAGTGGCAGCAGATCAGACCAAGGTAGAAGTAATGCTTAAGTGGCCACAACCACTCACCCTAAAGGAGCTGAGAGGATTTTTGGGGTTAACTGGCTACTATAGAAAATTTGTGAAGGGGTACGGGTATATAGCAGGACCATTGACTCAGATGCTTAAGAAAAATAATTTTCAGTGGACTGCTGAAGCTGTGAAGGCATTTAGTGAGCTGAAGAAGGCTATGACCACCCTACCGGTACTAGCCTTGCCTGATTTCAATCTCCCTTTTGTATTAGAAACAGATGCTTCAGCTGTAGGTGTGGGGGCTGTGTTGATGCAGAACAATAGACCCATTGCCTACTTTAGTCAAGCATTGTCTGGTGCAAGGAAGGGACAATCAGCGTATGAAAGGGAACTCCTAGCAATTGTGTTGGCTGTTAAAAAATGGAGGTCTTACTTATTAGGCCACAGATTTGTCATTCGTACAGATCAAAAACCCTTAAAATTCCTATTGGAACAAAGGGAGATCCACCCCGATTACCAGAAGTGGATTACTAAGCTATCAGGCTTTGATTTCAGCATTGAATACAAACCTGGAAGAGAGAATAAGGTGGCAGATGCCCTATCAAGAGTGCAGATCCAAGAAGAATTGCAGACTTTAATGACCTATAAGGTCATTGACATGGAGGAAATTCTACAAGAGATAGAGGAGGATAGCAAGCTCAGGGATTTGAGGGAAGCGATTAGCCAAGACCCAGGATTTAGGCCCCCTTACACTGTTAAGCAGGGAAGACTCTATTACAAAGACAGATTAGTCATCTCTAGCACTTCTGTTTTCATAGCCAAGATATTGAGAGAGGGACATGAAAGTCACTTGGGAGGACATGGGGGACCTTTAAAGACATACAAGAGGATCTCTAGCGAATTGTACTGGGAAGGTATGAAGAAAGAAATTTATCGGTTTGTGGCTGCATGTTTAATATGTCAACAGAACAAATACTTGACTCTATCACCAGCCGGATTACTACAGCCCCTAGAGGTACCCAATCAAGTCTGGGATGAGCTAACGATGGATTTTATAGAAGGACTTCCTAAGTCTTTGGGGTATTCGTCTATTTTGGTAGTTGTAGACAGGCTGAGTAAATATGCCCATTTCTTACCACTCAAAAACCCATACACGGCTCAATCAATAGCTGAAATATTCATCAAGGAAATTGTGAAATTGCATGGCTTCCCTAGGTCTGTGATTTCTGATAGAGACAAGATTTTTATGAGCAAATTTTGGGGAGAATTGTTCAAAGTGCATGGGACAACTCTGAAATTCAGTTCAGCCTATCATCCTCAAACGGATGGGGCTACTGAAGTAGTAAATCGATCAGTGGAGGCTTATTTAAGGTGTTTGGCAGGAGAGATTCCAAAGCAGTGGGCTAAATGGTTAGGGTGGGCAGAGTATTGTTACAATACTTCCTATCATGTAGCCCTTCACACTACACCATTTAAGGTTTTGTATGGAAGGGATCCTCCTCCTATTTTTCAGATGGGTTCACGGGTAACTAAAATGGTGTCAGTAGAGGTCCTATTGCAACAGAGGGATCACTATCTGGAAAAGATTAAACGGCATCTAGCAAAGGCTCAAAGTGACATGAAGAATAGGGCTGATAAACATAGGCGAGAAGTAAACTTCAATGAGGGAGACAAGGTTTGGCTGAAACTAGCTCCTTACCGGCAACTCACAGTAATGAAAAGGACCAATGAAAAGCTGGCCCCTAGATATTTTGGCCCATTTAGGGTGTTACGAAGGATTGGGAAGGTGGCTTATGAATTGCAACTTCCGGAGTCAGCTAGGATCCACCCTGTTTTCCACGTTTCTCAGCTGAGAGCAGTAGTGGGGGAGGATACTGATGAGCTGATCTTACCTGATAAATGGATAGAAGACAAGGAGTTATCCGTTCAGCCAGAAGAGGTCTTAGCAGTGAGACCGAGGGGAGGGAATCAAGGCCTTGAAGTTTTGATCAAGTGGAAGGGTTTGGCAACAGCTGAAGCTACTTGGGAACTCTTCGATGATATGGTGACACTTTTTCCGGAGTTTCACCTTGAGGACAAGGTGCATCTTATGGGGGGGAGCAATGTTAGACCTCCTATTATGAAAGTATATTCGAGGAGGGCAAGACAAGGAGTAGCTGAATGAAGGATGTCTTCATTCGGTTACGGGTAAGAATAGGTAGTTAGAATAAGGGCAGGAGAGAGAAGATGAGGAGTGAGTTAGTTATAGAATTGTCAGAGATATAAAAGAGAGAAGGTTGGGAAAAAGGGGTATGAACATTCTGTGAGGAGAAGAACAATCTGTGAGCCTAAGGCTAGGAGAGAACAGTCCTCTCGAATTGACTGTAAACTATTGATAACTTGGCAGATTCCAAGTTATAAAGTAATAAAAATCAGTACAAAATCTCTCAGTAATTGAGAGTTCTATCACTAGTTCTATCAGTTTCCAACAAGCTTTGACAAGAGATTGACCCAATAGTTCAGCAATGTCTGTTGCCATTGCCTCGACCTTCTTTGCATACGGAAAACTTCCCTCTTTGAACTGATTTGACAACCACAGATAAGCAGACAAGACTTGATGCTTACTCTCAAGATCTAAGAGCTCTTCGTCATTTTTAGCAGATCCTTTCGGCATGCCCATCGCTACAGTAACCGGGACTTTTGACTATAAACCGAAGCAAACCTAAGAAGATGGTGCATAGCTTTTGGGTCTCTGATATTAACTGGAGCAAAACAAAAATAGAAACGATCTTCCAAGGATAGTCCCTGAATCTTCTCCAACATATTTGCAATCTTCTTTATATGATCATGTTTACACAAGAAGTATGAACCATCAAGACGGCAATTTTCACTAAACTTTTCAAGCAGCCGGGAGAAACTAACATTAGGTAGTTTCCCAGCAAAGAGTTCAACCTGCTCAAAGAAAGGAAACAGACCCATCTTTTTAACTTCATCAAAAGGCTGCTTTAAGCACTCAATCAGGTAATCCAGATCTTCCAGTTGCAAGGTAGTTGTCAATCCTTCTGGATATCGGCTGCCTCTCCTCCCAGCTCTTCCAGCAATCTGTTTTACTTGTGATGCTGGAACCGGTACATTTTTGTCACCATTATACTTTGAAAGAGTATTAAAAACAACTCTTTTGATATTAAGATTTAACCCCATACCCACAGCATCGCTTGCAACCAGCACATCAAACTCATTATCTTGATCATTAAATAAGCTAGCTTGCTGCCTACGAGTCTCTGGTGGTAAGGCACCATAAATGACACAGCAGCGATGCTTGGTGTATTTCTCAATTGCCATTTTAAACTCAAAGATCTCTCTTCTTGAAAATGCAACTATACAATCCCCAGATAGGACGTTACGAAGATCTCCCAATAGAGTTTTGGCTTCAACCACTAGTGGTTTGAATCTGTCATAATGTTGTTCATACAATTCATCCCCTGTTTCTAAACAGATCATCCTAACAATATTCAAAACACTAGGATCACCACATAAGTGAATCTCATCAGCCTTCAATCCAAGTAATGCTCTTGTCCATGCATAACCTCTATATGGGTCAGCCATCATCTGGATCTCATCAATGACAGCAACATCATACAATTCATCACTTGAGACCATTTCTACAGTGCAAGCAACATGATTTGAAAAAGGGACTTTCTTCTTTTCTTGACCAGTAAGAAGACTACAGTAAACACCAAGAGCATTGACCTTATCAAAAACTTCCATTGCCAGAAGCCTAAGTGGACTACAATAAATACCCTTTTTTGCTTCCATAAAACGTTGTAATGCATTATAAGTTTTACCACTGTTTGTTGGACCACAATGGTAAATAATCTTACGTTTCATTGCTCGAGCAAAAGGAAACCATGTGTGAGGTTTTGTGAGGTCTGCTGACTCAATCATACTCTTAAACCGCCTGATCTCACCAGGGAATTCTTCTATACAATACTCAACAAATATGGGAAACAAGAATTTAACAGCTTCATCCATGGACCAAGCATAACCAAGTGCATTGCAATCTCAGAAGAACATCTCTTGGAGAAGAAGTCACAGAACTTGCTAACGGCAGTAGGGAAGAATGACATTCCAATATAAACTGCAAGAGCCTGATTGGCTGCCCATCCCGATTTTCCAAAACAAAAGAATACATCCTGTATAGTCTGCCAATCCGATCGCTTCAGCTTGTCTTTATTTTGAGCGTTACAGAGTTCTTGATACAACTCTATAGGGTCACGAAATGCCACATTAACTTTCCCAACTTTTTCCTTCAGGAGCACACCCTCACTATTGTTTTCCTCTCCAACAGTAACTCTCGTCAAATCAGTAATACCACCTTCATTGACTTCACAGATCCCGCCTTCAACTCTATTCTCAAGAACATCCTCAAACTCGACACTTTCTACAACGGTCACACTACTATTACTACTACAACTATATTCATTGCTTTTTTCGTCACCATCTTGGATTGACGAAGAAGATGTTCTCTCATCAACAGACTTATAAGTCCCAACGTCTCTTGGATTCTTCGAGCCAAATTCAGAAGCAAAAAGGTCCACAAATTTGGTTGAGAATTGACGGTAACCCCCGTAAGAAGAGGCACAACAATACTTATTCCCCAATACCCAGTTGTCAAATTCTCTTAAAGAAACGAAATTTTGAGTTCTGACCAAAAACTTAGCTCTAGAAATACTGTTCTTCGACGCACACATACGAAGCAGGAAAGCAAGTTGGCCTCTTGCCATCAAGCAACTACTAACTAAAATCCAGATTTTCAAATCTCCAAACTACTAAGTAAAATCCAAATACCCAATTCTCTTACAACTAATTATAGCTGAGGCAATAAAAAAAATACCGGCAAAGAACCAGAAATGATAAAAAGAAAAGAACTTGACGCAACAATGAGCTCTGTTTTAAGAATGTACCTGAATATGAATGTATTACCACCAAAAACCCTAAACACATTCAGGGTTGACGTTAAATTCAGAAGATTTGGCTCTCAGGAAAACAGAGTCCTTCAGTTTCAACTTTCAAGGGTGGTCGATTCCATTGCACTGGGTCTCATTACTCAGCTCGCAGAAAGGACTAGTCTTTCCCTGGACAAAACCCTTCAATTGAAAGGAAATTTTAATTTCAATCTTCATAAGCACTAATTTGCGCTTCTTCAGTTCTTCTGCTCAAATAACACTTTTTTTAAATCTCCAAAATTACAAACTTAACCATTTGTCAATGTCAACTTTAATTATTCAGTTTTTAATGTTTCAAATTAAAGTGAAAAATAAATATGCTCTTAGATAAATAAAGTATTATTTCTTTTATAATAATTTATTTTTCCAAAAACTTTAAATATATTATTGAATTATTCATCCAATCTAAGTTAGGATAAAATGCAAATATTATTATATTAGTTTTATTTTTAATTTAAATTTAATTAAATTGAGTTCGAACAATTTAAAATTCAATAAAATCGAAATCAAAATTATATTTTGACATAAGTTATCAAAACAATATCATTTTAACCATTAAAATTTTCATCATATTCATCGAAATGTTCAATCTTAAAATATCGTCATTTTTATAAAAATTACATCATTTTGCATAAATTAATAGAAATTAACAGTCAATTCGAACTTGATTTGCTGACTTTAGTGAAATCGAGCTCGAATTGTCATCCCTAGGGATCAAATGCTACTGCCAAAAAGAATTACAAAGATGATCACCGGCATCCCCTGAACAGTTCCTGTTTTAGCCAATTTGTGACTCACTCTGAGAACTTTATCCTGGCAAGTTGGGTACCAACACTTTCTAGATTCAGGTGACATATTTGCTTGCAATGTATCTCTAACATTTAACTATAGATTACAGACCAGAATGAATGACCAACTTTTGTTCTCTGATTTTGACAGAGAAGTAAAAAGGTGGATCAGAAAGCTTCAGTTCACTTTACATTTACAAATCCTCTATCTGCAGACTTCTTTTTCAGCATGCAGCTTGGAGAGCTTGTAAACTTTGAACAACTCGGAAGATCATAGGTTGGCATTCACAGAAAAACATAAGCAAGCCATGTCCTTAGCTCTTCTCTTCTAATACCACAGGCAGTTCCAGATTCTCACTTTCCCTCTGAATCTTGAACACCACCTTGTCTCCCACTTTATATTCATCCAACACTTTGTCTAACTCTCCTTTGTTTTTAACCTGAACAAAGTCAAACAAAGCATACACATAAAACCTTTCACCAGTCAGCAGAAAATGGTCTGATTCTGCCTATGTTTAGGGAACAGAAGATTTTGTAGTTGAAGAAATGAAGATGTGGCATCAGAATAGTAGATTTGAGCATGAAACCTTCTCGGGGATTTAAATTGGTTCCTGATAAGCAAGGTATAGGAAGCATATGAAGTGGAATAAAAGAAGAAAGATCAGTTTCAGAAAAGAAAATCTCACAGGTCTGTCGTCCACTCCGACAATAATATCACCAAGAATAATTTTTCCAGCAAAACCTCTTCTGGTTGGAAGTATACCAGCCTTAGCTGCAAGGCTATTTCCAGGGACCTGCTCATAACACGGAGTTTGAAGCTGTTAACTATTTGAAAGCAACAAGTCACACGCTATCATGGATTGAGGATAACATTTCATAAAATGATCGATCTGTTTCTTCATGACTTTAAACATATACCAATAGGACAAGAGCTCCATTTCGAACATTAAGTTGATTTGCAACCAGATCAGGAGCAAAATCCACATTCAAACCAGCGCGGACAACCTGACGAAGGCAAGAGTAATCATGAGTTTAGTTTTCAAGGAATTATTTACTGGGAACAAGCTAGGTATATGGAATTACTAGTAAAACAACTTACTCTGCCAAAATTGATTAATTGAGGCACAATCTTGACTACTGTTGTAGATGGGATGGCAAATCCTACGCCTGCTGATGTACCTGAACAGAAACCAGCAGTCAAACCCATTAAAAAGGAAAATGGCTATTAGTTAAGAGATCATTCTTAAAGTAACTAAGCGAATCGCTACTCATAATCTTATGTTCTTCAACGGAAATGTGTATCTTTGGACAGATCAATAACAAATTCAATGGCCAATGTTAAGCTTACAAACATGTGAAGTTACCAAGAAATGCTTTCTGCACTATATTTCTTTGCTTTATGTGATTAAGTGACTGAAAATAGAGAAGAATCCCTACCTGTCTGAGTAAAAATTGCTGTATTAATCCCAATCAGGTTTCCTTTAGAATCCAGTAAAGGACCTCCACTGTCACATTAAACCAGTTGATGTAAATAACAAGTATAGGTCAATAAGAACATACAAGTATGCAACCAGGAGAATCATAGAAGACATGAAAACAGCTAACAGCTAACAGAAACTAATTTGAATGGGACATATTGTGTCAAGCATTCATAGGAAAAATCAAATAGACTTCAATAGAAATCTACAAGGCATGAATCTATTTAGGTTACAACCTATTCCCAGGATTGATAGCTGCATCTGTTTGAATTCCACCGCCAATTGTAACTCCAGCTTGACTAAAAATGTCTCTGTTCAATCCACTGATAACCCCAACTGTCAGAGTGTGATCGAAGCCAAACGGATTTCCTATTGCTAAACATTGCTGTCCAACTTTTAGGAACGAAGATTGGCCCACGTTTATTGGTCTCAACAGATCTCCGGGTGCTTCTACCTGGCATAGGAAAGATCAAAACCTTTGTTACCAAACAGAATAAACACTCAATCACCAAGAGGGTATATCTGAAACATTCAAACTTGATATCCTGCTGTTGAACAAACAAAATGAATGAGTCCGCCGTGTCTACAACTGAAAACTCAGAAAATAACTCCCAAAAACAAAAAAAAAAAGAGGAACCTTCAACACAGCAAGGTCCTTAGCACGATCTGCACCAATTAATTTTCCCTCAAAGTTCTTTTGTAACCTGCAGAAAGCTACAGATTATGACAAAAATATGATGCAAAAGTATAATGCAATTTTTCTCAGATATTGAAGATAAATGTTGTTCACCCTTCTGATGCAAGAATATTAACTTTGGCAACAACTTGTCCAGGGCTTGCATTTCTTGAAAGAGCATTACCTATCACTACATGAAGAAAGAGTAGTTAGCATCAAATCTACAATTCATTAATATATTAATATGTGTATTGCAGAAATACTAGCTTTTTCATAGGAGTGACGTCAAAGCAACGAAGGCTTAATATTGCTTGACCAACAGAAAGGTCAAAATCTAGAAAGAAATTCATATTGAAAGCAGACCTTGAGTGATGCTGCAAAATTAACTTGAAATGGATAAAAGCAACTTGTAGCAAATTAATTATTTTACAGGTAAAATGCTTAATATTCCAAAGAAAAATCCGCATGCTTATACTTACGTACATGTCAGTTCCATCAAAGGGGTTATGGGGACTACTAAATTATAAGTGATAACCTTTTGTTAGAACATTAAAATGTAAAAGATTTTTCAAGAATGATTAAAATTTCAGGAGAATTACGTATCATATAGCCTTATTCTATCATCTCTTCTATAGCTCTTACCATGATAATTTGTCACAATGTGTCCCTGTTGATCCCAGATCACACCAGATCCATTTCCTTCTGGAATCTGCGGACAATACAGTAGCTTTCTACATCAGTTTCTGATAGATGACAAAAGCATCAAGAAGATACCGTTAATGTACCTCAACAACGCCAGTAATGTTTAGTTGAGGCCGTAGTGTCACATCAAAAATGTTGACGACAGAGTATGTATTCTTCTCAAACAGTTGTACAATTCTGTCCTGTCAGTGATAAGATCAGGCATGAAGTTTTTAAGTGTAAATCACCTCTTGTCAGAAACAAACGTAATGCAGTGTAAACCTCAGTAGGGAATAGAGGTCCAGAAGGGAAAACAGGAGGAGTTACTTCCTCGATTGTTACAGTTGGATCCCCCAATGCTTCAGCTGTATATTAACAAACAATTAGTAAACACTAATGTTTAAGAGAGAAACTACGATCACTGAACTGAGTATTCTTCATTGTGGACGAGGGATGTCTGACACTAATATTGAATTAGCATGAAGGAATAAAAAAGAAAGTATCTTTCGCAAATCTCAATGTAGTTAACACAAAGCCGAATCGTGCAGACCTGATAAGTACCTTGTAGGATGATAAAGCAGATACATGAAAACACTTGCAAGCAGAGTCCTCCGAGCGGTAATGGCACTACTTCTGCATATTGCTGCACAAATATCCTTGTTCCCATCTCTTAAAGCCCTACATCCACCAAAGCTGCAAGCAACATAAAGACCTTATCATACCCTTTTCTTCAATCCATTTCTTTATCATGAAATAGCATTAGAAACAAACAACCATCAATCACATGGATTGATCTTTAATCTGGAAATCAATAACAAAAGGCAATGTAGATGATAAGAAAACGATCATGGTAAGCCTGTGAAAGGACAGAGAAGTAAAGTGACAAGTTGACCTGAAAAGTAAGAGTGGGTGGACATCATGAGAGCAGACAGAGGCAGAGCACAGAAGCTGCCGTCGACCCATCAAAAAGGGTCTTTGGAGAAAGACATCAATGGCTGATTTTTGCAGTGACCATGAATTGCATGCCAACATTTGCATTTCCACCAACTAAGAAGTTGAGAAGAGAATAGTGATGAAGCAAAATCAATGGCTATGAGATGTGAGTTTGTAGGACAAAGATAAGGGGACTTTCAAGTGTAACTACGAAATGCAAAAGAAAGAAGATAAGAGATGGACCGTTCAGCTTAACCAACGGTGAGGAGAGTAAAGATCTTCTGTCCGATTTTACGGTGTCTTATTATGTCTAGTGAATGTCAGTCATTTATTTATGTAGATCTCATGTAGGCTCTACATAAATAAACGTAGAACTCGCATAAATAAATAGTTGAGATTCATTAGACACAATAAGACACCATAAAACTAAACAGAAGATCTGATTTCCGATAAAAATGACTCTCCTATAGACTGGTTGACTTCTAATTACCAAACCTATGCATGCAAAAATAAATGAATTTGTATAGTTTAATTTATTTTTAAAAATATTTTAGTATTTAAAATTTACTTTTATATTATAAACTAAAATATTATTTTAATTGTTTTAATAAAAACTTTTATTAAAATTAAATTACAATAGTGCTATAATTATTTTAGGTCCACAAACTATAATAATATAACTATAAAAATTTAAGGAAAATATATCAATAACAAGATATTTTAAAATAAATAAAATTATGTGGAAATAACTTTATAATATTATTTATTTATTTATAATACCTCTTTATCATATTTCATTTATTTTTATTCAAAAGATGTAGAATTGAAAATTTAAAATTATAATAAAACATTATTTTAAAATTATGAATAAACAAAAATAATAATATCATTACAAGATTAATAAAATAAAAATAAAAATAAAAAAGTTATGCTAAAAATTAATATAATTAACTCTATTTCTTATTATCCTTATAATAAAATAAGGTTGATTTATAAATTATGTTGTAAAATAAACATAAGAAATAATTATAAAATGTAAATTTAAAAATTTAAAGATTTTTATTTTTTGATTTTTAAAATTTAAACAATTAAAAACACTATATCTCAACGTCAAACATTAATTAATTAAATGTATATTCAAACATTAATTAATTAAATGTTATATACATAATGATTCAACTAAGCCCTTGAATTCGGATCGAAATAATTAAATTTAACACAAAATAATAATTTATTATAATAATTTTATATTATTAATTTAAATCAATTTTAATTAGTTCAGATTGATTTTCAAAACTTAGTTGGGTTATTATGTTAAAGACATTTAATTATCTCACATATGATATTTATACTGAAAATATTTTATCGTAATTATTTAATCGAAATTTAAGAAAATGATCTTTTGAGAATTTAAAAATTAGAAAGAGTTCTTTCAAAATTAAAAAAACATGAGAATTTTTAATATTTCTTAAAATTAAAGAGAAATCTTATCTTTTATTATAATATTTATATTCAATTTAAGGATTGACTGGTTATTTATTCAATAAAAAGACAAAATTAAAAACAATTAATTGATATCAAACTTAGTCAACTTAAAATATTTTATTAATTTTAAAAGAGTTAATTATATTAATTTAACTTATTTTATTTTATATAATCTTTTTATATTCTTTTCTATCAAACAATTTTCATTTTATTTTGTTAGTTTTATTTTTGACTTAAACAATAAAAAAATATGACGAGATAAGAGAACTTTTAATATAAAAATTAAAACAAAAATAAATCATGAGAATACACATGAATTTAACTCTTAAAATTATTAAGAAATATCTTTTGGTATTAAACATTTTTAAAATAGTTTATGAAGGATTTATCAAATTATTTTAATATAAAATATCTAGACATGACAACTAAGCCCTCGGCCGCTTGGCCAGCCCTGCCTGACTTGGATTGGCTAGACTTGGGCTTGGGCTCTCTAGGCTAGGCTTAATCCAAAATTCGATCCTTATAAACAAAATAATATTATTTTTATATTTTTAATTTAAAAAATTTGGGTTAGGCCTGAGAGGACTCAGGGTTGAGCCAGTGCTGGCAATATTGCCATCCTAAAAATATCATGCGAATGAATTCACAAATGTAAATATCGTTTTGTATTGGTCAGTGCCAATGTTATGAATCTGCATCTTGCAGACGATTGGATTGAATACAGGCAACTGCAAATCTAAGATTTCGGTCAGTCTAAGATCTGCTTCGAGATATTTTTAAATTTATAAAATAGTCCTAAACTTTTAAAAATTGCAAAATAGTTCATATTAATATATATTATATAGCTGTATTGTATAATATTAACCAATAAATATAATTAATTTTAAAATATATAAATTTTGATTTAATAATTGAAAATGTATAAAATAAATATTAGTTTAAAAATAATAATTTTCAAATTATTTATTTTGAAAATTAAATATTTTATTAATACTTTAGTAATAAATATTATATAAAATATTTAAATAAATTTAAATAAAAATAATTTATTAGTAATAATTTATTAGTAATTAAAATTAAAATATTTTATTTTTAAGTTTTATTTAATTTATAATTATTATTAGTAATAAAATATTTATTATTATTTTAAAAGTTTGAAAAAAGGAGGAATGAGAGGAGGAAGAGATTTTAAAATTTTAAAATTTTGCAAAAACCCCAAATTTTTAAAATTTCGATCAAATAGGTATTTGACCTATATTTTGAATACCTACCAAGATGCAATTAAATCAGCAGTACCGACCGGTATTTAAATCCGATTAAAACTTGAAATCCGATCGGATTTGGACCGAACGAGACGTCTTAAGCACTTAAATCCGTACTGAACGAATTCAAAACATTGGTCGATCTTTGAATTAAAATTGGTATGAAATAAATAGTCTATTGTATCGTATTTAAATATTGGTCAATACTAACCTATTTTAGATGATACTTATCGATATCGACTAATATCGGTCAAGATTAGAAATTTTATAAAATGGGAAAATTTTAACAAAATTTTCTAAATTTGTTAGAATCTTCCTCCTTCCCGATCTTTCTTCCCCTTTTTTACAATTTTTAATTAGTTATTTTATTTACTTCAAAATTTATAATTATTGTGAATTTTAATTTTATTTTAAAATAATAATAAATATTTTATTACTAATAATAATTATAAATTAAATAAAACTTAAAATTATTTTTTAATTTTATTTTAATATTATATATAATATTTATTAATAAAGTATTAATAAATATATTTTATTTAAAAAATTTAAAATTATTATTTATAAACTAATATTTATTTTATATATTTTAATTATTAAATCAAAATTTATGTGAAATTTATATAATTTAAAATAAATTTTAAATTTAATTATATTTATTTATAATTATTAAATTAATTTTATAAATTAAATTAAATTGTGATTATTATTTATTATTATGATTTTTAGAGACAAGATTAAAATATACAGTACAACTGTCAAATATAACATTGAACTATTTTGTAATTTTAAAACAATTCAATAACTATTTCATAAATTTAAAAATTATCCAAAGCTGCATTCTAAGATTAATATAAGACGGTAACATAACCTAATTTGGTACCAAGTTTGATATGATATTCATAAAATTGATTAAATCTCAACAAAATTTAGTAAAATAAGTTTTATAAAATATTTTAAAATATTTTTTTTTTGTAAAGAATAAAGTTTTAAAAAATGGAGACTTAAATCTTGTTACGTAACCAATGACATGAACAACAAGAACTATCTTTGTTCACGTATACCAAAGTGTGAAAGGAGATGTCTAAGGAATTTAATCAACCTAACTATGATGTTACATTATTGTCTTGATATGCCCATTTTTAATCTGTTTTGTCTCATTTACTTTCAATATAGCGTTAAAATTACTAATTATTCAAAAAAAAAGGTATGAGATGAATTATTCAGCAAATACGACTTTTATTGAAGAAAGGAACATTTTGGATCATATTATGCTCTGTATACGTAACGTAAGTAATTAGTAGATGTTGAATACATCTTTTCCGTTTCTTACATTATATGATTATTATCTCATAAAACGACATAATTGGACCTACATCAGTTGATTGTTATCCCATAAAACGACATAATTGGACTTACATCAGTTTAAAAAAATTATAAGCATACGTTTTGATGACATCTCTTTTCTCCAAATTTGTTAATGTAAGTACAGAGAAACGTGAGCTCACAGATGTTTATTTCTATTTCTATTTTTATTTTTTCTTTAAATTTAGAAAAATATATGTTTGTTTAAATTTTAATTTTTTTAGTTTTGGTTTCTTCTGATTTTAGAAAGTTATGAAAACTATAAAAATATTTTTTTCTTTTCATAATCTAATTTATTGTCATTTAAATATATATTATTTGATTTTTAATTTTAATAAAATTATGAACATTTTAATTCAACATTATATATTTAATAAATTAAAATTAATTATCAATGAATATGATTAATAATTTAATTTTATAATTAAATTATATATAATTAAATTTTAATAACTATTAATAAATATAATTAAATTTTAAAATAAAATTTCAAATAAATTTTGATTTAATAATTAAAATATATTTCAAATAAATATTAATTTATAAATAAAATTTTGATTTTAAATTATTAAATTTATTAAAATAACATAATTTTATTAATAATTTGTTAATAAATATTATATCATATATTAAATGACTTTATTTAATTAAAATAATTTATTTTAAGTTTTATCTATTATGTAATTATTATCAGTGATAAAATATAACTACATTAATATTAACAACCAAATATATTTTTGTTTATATTTAAAAGAAAAACATAAACAAAAATTGAAAATAAAACTGAAATTTAAAAACTATAACAAAAAACATAAGCTTAACCAAATAACCAGTGATTTTAATTAGGAATTTAAGATAAGGGACTCAAATATTTAATTTTTTAAATTTTGAAGGGTCCAGTACACCACAAACTTTTAAATAATTCCGTCCTAATATATATATATATATTTTTGTGTGTGTGTATAATTATTTAATAATCTTGGGGTTGGGGGGCCCAGTGCACCATTGGCCCCCACCTACCTCCGTCCCCGCAAATAACCCCTTCTGTCATTTAATTATAAATATAGGTTATTAAATAAAAATTAACTAAGTTACTTTAATTTGTAAAAATTAATTAATTAATTAATCAATCAATCAATTTTCAATAAAATAATTATTAAAACAAATTTAATTGGTTCAAAAATAGTAATCTTTAAACCAATCGGCCTAAATTGATTTTTTATCATCAGAAAAGCTATCTATCTTCTTTTTGGTTTAAAGATTGCTAGTGATGATATGATTTGTCTCCAAGATTCCATCAACTAGTTAATTACCAATTCTAAATAGTCAATTAATTAAATCACACTCATCCGAGTACTTATCAACTTATTCTTATTCTTAATGTCCACTTGGAGATTGCTTTCGCATTGTCCTTTAGCTCTTTGCTTCCACAATAATTAATTAAACAATCTTATGACTAATAATCTTGTATGAATCATACAAAAAGATAACCTTTGAACAGTATTTCGGATGCATTTCTTTCATACTATGGGATCTTATAGAAGTTTGCTTTCAATAAGATTATACCTATAAACACGATCGAGAAAGCATTATCTATAAACAAAACGGTAACCCCCGGAGGCAGAACTGTGGGGGGTCCACGCTGAATTTGGTGTGGCATGAAACTTTGGTTTTCGTCATGTGATTGTGGAGGTGGACTCTCTGGAGGTTATCAATATCCTATCCCCTTCCTCTTCTAAATTAACTGACAGCTCTCTGTTGTTGACAGGTCTCCGAGAATTATTACACCGGTCGTAGGAGGTTCGTTTCCAGCATATTTATCGTGAGGATAACCGGTGTGTTGATCTCCTCGCTTCTCTAACTGCCGTTTTTCGGGTTGGGATCTAGTCCATCTAGATTTCACCGCCGTATCTTCGGGACGTTTTACTTCACGATGTGGTTGGGGTGGCTCACCCCCGTGGTCTGCGTTCCGCTGTCTCCGGCAATGTTCCGTTTTTATAGTTTTTTAATGTTCTAATTTCCCTTGTAATAAAAAAAAAAAAAACAGTGACATAAAGCTGCATCGGATTAGTATAACCAAATTGGTTCATACTGTTGACCCCTTCCTTGACAATGGAATCGTTTCTGCTTTTGTCTCTAGTCAAGTCAGGGATAGCATGGCGAAATTGATGAATTAAATTAAAATTAATAGTAAATAATTTAAATAAAATAATATTATATATTTAATGATTTAAAAAATTAATTAATCCAAACAATATCGTATTTACTAGTTTAAGGATATTTATATAATTGAATTAAAGTTCGAATTATGTTATAGTAAAAAAAATGATTTATCCATCTCTAAATCTTTTATACGTCATACATAAAGTAAAAGAATGATATTTGCTATATAATTTTTAATTTTGTATAAAATTATATTATTAAAATATTTTGAAAATAAATTTTAGATTATAATGATTTATTTTGGCATAGACTCTTATATAATTAATTATTAAATTTGTGTTTTTAACAAAATTACTCATGAAATTTAGTAAAAATTATTGTTAATATAATATTATATTTCCAAAAAACGTATTATATATTTTAAAATAAATATGCATTATCCATGTGTATAAACCAACTATTAAAAATATAATATTTCAATCGTAAAAGTTTTGAATATGTCAAAATTTTTATTTGATTTTAACTTTTCAGTTAGATTTATCTTAATAACTAAAAATCGATCAGTTCATTAATTAATTAGTCAAATTTTGTAAACTAATTATATTTTATAAACTAAAATAAACTAATTAATTTTTATTTAATAACCTCCTGTTTAATTAAATTTTAATTTATTTGATGAGTAAGA